>CM032231.1:115045000-115645000 GCA_019009955.1 Riptortus pedestris
ACTAGTGGGTCATGTTAATTATTAGTCTTTATGAATGGGCTTCTAATAATGCCTTGGCCAGTTCGGCCTTGGTTGTTAAAGGAAGCAGAAGATATCCTATTGACCAACGTTCCGATGCAATAGCCAATTGGGTTATGGGTCAGTTGATGGTCTTGGAGGAACTCGGCTTATAACTTTCCTCTCCTTGGTGACGAAGAAAAGATTCAGCAAAAAAGAAATTGTCCGTCACGCAGGTGTTGCGTATACTAAGCAGATTTCCCACGTGCTAGTACTACACCCTAATGATCTCGTCTCAACATATATTCTCTATTTCCAATTAATAATCCGATGAGTAGAAGAGAGAGGTCCAGGAAAGTTAAATTGGTGATGGCTTCACACACCGAATTTGTATATATCTCATCTAGGTAAATTTAAATTATTTATTAACGTCCACTTTTTGCAACTAAGGCGAATTGGGAGGTGACTGAGGATATTATTTTATGAATTCCGTCTCTAAATGAATTCTATTGCCCAGGCGGAAATCGAACCCACCACTCTAAGTTTACCATCTGAATATTAATTAATAATTAATATTCAGGTAAACTTCATTAATTGTTTGTCTTTCCGGTCTATCTATACAGCGCAACGAGGTTCACTGGCCTGTGTGTTTACAATTCAGCCGCTTTCCGTTGTAGAGATTATTAGCTTGTATTGTAATCGACTAAAAGCTTTCTTATTACCGTTTGCATTTATTCACTTAACATTCAAGGTACATGTACATATATTTATCAAGGTACATGTACATATATTTAGGTTACATTTATGTATATTTATCTATTGTGAACCTTCGAGTAGGAAATCTGCTTAGTTTACGCAGCCCCTGCGTGTTGTTTTTGTGACTGAGGATATTATTTTATGAATTCCGTCTCTAAATAAATTCTATTGCCCAGGCGGGAATCGAACCCACCACTCTAGGTTTACCATGTTAGAATAAGGTCAAAGCTTCACATGGCCAACCTGAGCTCCGATCTAGGTAAGACCTGCTGAAAACGATATTGGGTATTTATGTTGGATATAAAACGATTCATGATATATTCCCTTATTGTTAAAGTGCGATAACTAAAACTGGGAGTTTACGAAGGTCTAAAACTAGAAAAGCTGCTAGTAGTAATAACTACTAGATAGTAATAACTAATAACTGCTAGTAGTAATAACTACTAGACTACTAGAATACGACTCTATTATGCGTATTTAACTCAGTCTTCTGTAAAAAAAATATAATTTTTGTTCATTATTAAACATAAATACCGTATTCATATTAAATTCCTGTAAATATCACATAAATTTGGTTTTATATAATTATTATGCGCTTTTATATACATACAATCATTTTCTAAAACATATAATGTATTAAACTTGTAGATTACTTTTGACCTTGGCCTCTCTATTTGGATCGGTGAGATAGAGCATGTACTTTGGTTTGAAATCCCGACAAACACAGTGAAACGTGTCAGCCAGCTCGAAAATGTTGGATATACAAAAGGCATGTTCCAACGTGTGGGAGGTATTCACACAGAAACAAAGCGCTCTGTTCAATCAAGGAGGCTATTTATCAATCTTCTACTATCATGGTGTCCCCATTCAGAAGCTACGACAACCGGAAAGTCAGATTCTCTCTCTCTCTCTCTCTCTCTCTCTCTCTCTCTCTCTCTCTCTCTCTCTCTCTCTCTCTCTCACTCACTCACTCACTCACTCACTCTCTCTTTCTCTCTCTCCCTCTCTCGGTCCTTTTTCATACTAGAATTAAAAATAGCAGGAAACAGGAAAACCTGCGATCAAAAACAAGTAAAGGTTTATTTTATTTTTTTTTATTTCATCAGATGATTTCACAGTAGTAATTCATATAAGATATACTTCACAGAAAAATGTTTACTTCTAAGCGCATATTCAGTAACCAATTTATTAGCTCACATCGTGTATATATACGTTATGTATGTTAAGGCTGTTGTTTCCGCAATGTTAGTTCAATATAAATATTACAAGAAATTTCATACATTTATGTCATTAATGGCCGAAAAATGATTAAATCAACCTTGTTCTTAATTTAATATATTACAAATATTTTTGATACATTTTTCTTTAAACTAAGTATTACATAATTTATATATATTATCGCTTATCTGTCTTTCCCTAAACCTCCACCCCTAGCATTGCAATTTCCTTTTAGTAGATTTCCCTTAAGGTCGTACTCATGTCGCGATTTTTGAAATTTGTCTTAAATTTCCATCGAACAAGGAGATGGCGAAAATGAGGTGCGTTAAAACTGTGTGTGTATATATATATATTTATATATATATATATATATATATATATATATACACACATATATATTTGTCTGTTACCGCTCTAGCGGTCACAATTATTGTTTAATCGTTACCGAACTCGATATTTAGTCATTTTAAGTAAAAAGAAAGATCAAGTTCGTCAACGGCTGAAATCGAACGAGGGGGAGGGGGTGTTTAGAGGGGAAGAATTTCGAGTATTCGAAATATCTCTGTTACTATACGTCGGATCGAAAAATTGTATAGGACCAATCTTATTGATAATTAAATTTACCAGAAATATTGGTCTATACATATTTTCGGTATAATGAGTCATAAACCGAGATATCATGTCTCATCTCCAGAATAGACCCAAATCTTGTATTGTTTGTTGGTACTTTGAACGGTGAATGTGCGGATTACGTGCAGGTATGACATAATTTGACGCATGTGTCGTTCTTGCACTTGGGAAACATGTTTTAGTATACATTCATGCGTGATGGACATTTTTAGAGGTTTCCTTTAGAAAAAGAAGCTATTGTGTTTGGTTGATTTCGAAATGTGCCTCAAATCTGAGCGAATCATAGTAAATAAGTTGCGAAAAACATTTTAAAATTATATATATAGCTTGTCCCTCCCTATAGTTTGGGAGAATGTAAAAAAAACTTCATATTTAAACTTTTAGCCGGAAAAGAAAGGTAGAGCGGACCAAATGGGCTTAAATTGGGAGGGTTTACAGGAGATAAAATAATTCGAATTATCTCTATTATGTTGAATCAGTTCGAAAAATGTTATACTAATGTTGTTGCAAATTTTGTCTCGAACTCAAAAGTTAATGGTGTTAATATGGTTTTTTTTTTTTTTTTCAATCTTCAACAAATCCCCACTCATACCAATACTAGTTTTACTTGACCTGAGCAACTAAACATCGCTTGTACATATTTTATTTTCTGGTTTCATTGAATGGATGGATAATGGGCAGTGGGAACGTGAAAAATCCTCACATTAGGGAGAACGTAGGGTCAAATTGACCCGCTAGCCATTAAGGGTGATTTAATTAACATTAAATGTCTCATTCAATTAATATTGAAATATTAAATTGCATCATAAACATAAATCTTATTTTGTTTAATGTTCAAAAACTGAAAAAAATTATAGATATAATATACAAAATGAAAAAAAAAAAAAATTCCTTCTACTCAGTACAGTATTTACAATATATGGCAGCATGATTCAGACAAATCAACTTGAAGCATTTCTTACAAAAATGCTTTGACTTATTGTCCTTAGAGTGAATGCAGCCGCCCTCTTTTTTTGGGGTCCGGTCTGCCTATTTGTGGAGACTTAACCTAGTTTTGTGCTAGTAATTCAATAGAAGGATCTCCAACTTCATCACCACATATTAAACAATCATTTTATTCTAAAATCGTGTGTATTAATTCAATGTCTTTTGGATCATTAGCATTATAATACTGTTTAGATGTGCTGGCCATGTTTAAAAAATCTCGAGCTAGTAGGAACGGTGGGTCAGAAAGGCCCACAACAATTTTTGGAGAAAATAGCATACCACGTTCCTGCAATAAAAAAACAACTAAATATTGCCACTTGGCGAGCAGAACTTAGTTTGAAGGTGGACTGGTGGAAAAATTCGGTAGTAAAGGAATATAATTTCTAGACCTATCCTAAAATGTTGCTGGGTCATATTGACCCAACGTTCCCACTTCCGGGATAATAGATGTCAGATAACAAGCGCTCCAGCTCGTGGGAAATCTGCTTAGTTTACGCAGCCCGGTGAGTTAACGGACTTCTTTAGATGACATGCCATCTTTCTCGAAACAGACATGCTTCATTCATTCATGGGTTTGGATCATTGACTGCAGTTTAGGAACTATGTTTCGAAGAAGAAATATATTCTTAATTTTTTTTCAACGTCTTTGTAATGTCCCAATAACATCCTGTACATCTATATTATTTTTTTTTTGGAAATAATATATTTGCAACATTTTTTGGTCTACATCCTCTTTGAATAAAAATAATAAAATAAATTACTCACCACCTTTTTGACTTTATAAACTGAGTGAGTTCTTCATTAAATAAATTCCTATTGAAAACGGGAATCAAACCCAAGACTCGAAGTTTACCAAGTGTATTAAGACTGAAACCCCATAAAAAATTAAATTCAAAAAGTTCTCGGTCAAAAGCCTGGATAAAACAAAATAATCAACTTTTGTGATGGGCGTATTTACTGAGAAACGAATTGGAGACAAAATATAACTGTTTTCCATTCCTTATAATCCACTCTCCTCTTCCATTTAAGAATATTAATGGAGCCTGAACTCTAGGTTGTGTTACCGGTAATAGAATATCGATTTTAGACTCGGTCATTCACGTTTCACTAAATTATCGATTTAAGCTATAGTTTTATGATCATATTTTGTTCTAGATAAAAAATGAATAGATCAAAAATAAGCCTGTAAAACAAAATAAACAACTTCTTATATTCGCATATTTTCCGAACAAATTTCAGTCCCCGTAGTAACACGCATACTTCTTGGTAAGACTAATTTAGCAAAGTCTAAGGGGGGTTACATATACCAAGTTCCATAGAATCCAACTTACAATTAGTAAGCGTGAAAGTACCAACAAACACAACTTTTCCGACAACTGTTGCAATTATTTGGATTTCTCAAGGAATGAACAGACAGCTGAAATTTTGAGGAGAAAAATAACTCTATAGGTTATAAGACCGTTTATTTATTTGAGCTTCCCAGGTGCATAATATATAAAAAAAAAACTAAACAAAATTAATTTAAACGAAAACCACAAAACGGAAATTGAACACGAAAAACGGAAATGAAATACAAACCGGAAATGAAAAAGAAAAACAGAAATAGAACACAGAAAGAGAAAAGAAAAACAAAAACAGAAATGGAGCACAAAACAGAAATAGAAAACAAAAATGGAACAGAAAAAGAAAACAGAAATGGAACACAAAAACAAAATGGAAAACAAAAAAAAGAAAAGGAACACAAAAACAGAAATCGAGCACAACAAATGAGACCGTTTATAAATACAGTTAGAATTACACGTACTTATAGATGAATCGAGTCCTTCAAAAAAAATGTAAGCAAGTATGAAAAAAAACTATCTTTACCTATCCTAGGGTTTTCAAACGTTGTGGTGCTTTCAAAAACTTGTTAGCTACTATTGATATACACTGTACTTCTATTTTTGACATTTTTGGCAGTTGCCAAGTAGAGTGCCTTGAAATGCGAGAGAGGTTTAATTTTCATAGAATTGCCAGCATATTTTTTTTTTTTTTTTCGAATTACGTACTTCAGACTTTACTGCCCACCACGCAAATTAGAGATACCACCACAGAACCCATCGACAGACTATATATATTATAAATATTTTGGGAAATACAAAAAGAAAATTGGTATTTAGCTTAAATCGTATTACTGTAGAATAATCGTGACATTCCCCAATGGGAGACACTTATCGTTACAGCTGCTGTTTTCCTAGTACAATCTATTCCATCTAAAATACAATGGGAGTAATAAATGTCGATTTAGCCATAAAAACGAAGCATAAGATGGCGTGTTAGCTTTGGGGTGGGATCGGCATCCCTTCCATTTGTGTCTAGACAGCCGGCAGTCTCGGTTATTGAGCGGGCTGCCCAGCCCTCACCAAACAGCTGTTTCATGACGTCACGCATAGCCCAGATAGGCCTCTAAGGATGATATGAGATTTAAAGCTGTCAGAATCACATGGCTTCAACAGCAGCATCTCTCCTACAATGGGGCTTAAGCTTTTAGCTTGAAACTGTTTGTCAGACTGTCAGTATATTTGGGCTACGATGTATAGCTTCATCTAAGTTGTTTGCTCAGCTCCACCATATGAGAATCCCGAATTTCAGACATTCGTAACAAACTATTTACCTAAGCGAATGTGTGAAACACAGTAAACCATAGATCCATGAAAAATATACAAACTCACATTAAATAGACTATTCTAACTTCGGAAACAATAAAAGTGGGCAAACCACCTGCCATGAATTAACGTAATTCTTGTAAATTCAGAGTTTTTTGAATCTTAGAAGAGCTCATAACTAAAATTAAATTTGAAGAAAGTTTGGAACATTGAGTTCACCTCAACTGCTGATTTCCCTTAAGAGAAATATTTTAATCCTCAGTTATATCTTGAGGCCATAATAATTCCAGCCAGGATAAATAATGCTGTAAGAAGCAAAATAGATCTCTGGCGGAGCCTTCTTAAACAATTTGCCGACACACACCAAACATGGAAGCGAATCGCTTCTCCGTTGTTGCCAAAAAAATTTCTAAGTTGAGAAGAGTTGGGAAAAAATGGTTACGAAATAGTTTCCGAAAAGTGGAGACTTCATTGAGGTACAGTAAAATAGAAAGCAATACATTGACATTTGCTTGAAGAAATATCAAAACTGAAAATTCAACTAAACACACAATCCCTTCATTCCATAATTGATAAGAACCCGCCTGAAGCAAATATTTATTAATACTTGATGACATATCTGTAGTCGAAGTACGCTGGATTTTATTCCTTTTTGATTATCAAATTTGAAATTCATGAATATGTGTTATTGCATATTTATTACCCAATTTACATTCAGTTTGTGTTCCGAGTAAAGATTTTGTATTGCGCATAAATTTTCATATTCCTCAGTAATTCTCTCAACACTGTCTCTACATGTCAAATGCCTGCTTACAATGTCCTACGGAGACTCAGGATGTAGATAATGTCTTTTAAATAAGGAGTTCCCAAGATCCATACCTACGGTAATAAAAACGATTACTTCTTCTGGACAATGAGGATTTTCCGTTCAGCCAACCTCTTTGGAAACCGGCTTTTTACAGCAGATCAAATTATTTTACGCGTCATATGTCTTTCCCGCAATTGCCGCAGGGAAAACTACTTACTTTAAAAAAGATGGGTTTTTTTAAGATCAGCTGTCCTACTAGATTGATAGGGGTAAGTATATCAAGAGTAGACCTAAAATATCTTCCTTGTACTTCTATATTTTGCTACTCTACATTTAAAATATTTTCTAGTTATCTTCTATAAAAGGACAACCTCCCACAAAACAACTATAGCGCAACTAAAAAACCAATAAATACCTCCGGCGCTACCAACATTACAATTCTCAACTTTTCCGAGGTAGTTCCGCAGGAAAGTGGACTAGTGTAGTGTTCCCCTCCATCATCGACAGAAGCTCCGTTTCACTCTGGCTTCCTATCCGACTCACTCTGAATTCAGCATCCCGAAATGCCCGAGACGCCCTGGAGTTCCATCGGGAACCCAACACGTCGACTAGGATAATTCCTACGTAGAATATATTTCATTATGGACATTTTTGGAGGACTTAGTAAATCGTAGTGTTACTATCTGATGTCGAGCAACAGAATACAGACGTCATATTTATCAAAGCATCATGCCTTCAACATAAAGAATTGTATTCAACTTTATATATATATATATATATATATATATATATATATATATATATATAAAAGTATGAATGTATGTTTGTTTCTTTATTATTATTTACGTTCACTTTATGCTACTATGGCTAACCGGGACGGGTTATCTACAGGTTACCACCCTGCAGAAGCAGGAGACTGCATCTGAATTGTAAACGAATAGGTCTGCCAACCACTCAGAGCAGAACGGATAGATAGACATATTCTTCATCGAAAAGGAAAACAATTACTGATATACATCTGAATATAACACATTAACTTTCTTGCAAACTATTTACTATATCTAGTTCTGCAATTTATAATGAATCAGAATAATTTATATTTTAATAACTCGCATTTTAGTACTTCAAGAACTAAAGAAGGGAGGGGGGGGGGCGGGTGAAAGGAACTTATTTGCATATATCTCACAAAGGAAAAGCATACAAGAATGGTTAGGAGCTTACATGAGAGTCGAACAGTTACGGAAACGGCCGAACTAATCCGGAAACTAACGACAATAGCCGATCTCATCTCGTCCGTTATTCACTTAAACTTAATAAAAATGCAAATATCTCAGTTAATATTCAAGATAGATAATAAAAATATATAGCAATATTTATAGTAAATGTAATCTGCAATAAAATTGATCCTATAGAATTTTTCGATTCGACGTCTAGTCACGGAGATATTTCGAATTTTCAATCAATCAGTCTCTAAACCTCTCCTCCCACTAGTCCGATTTCAGCCGTTGACGAACTTGATCTTTCTTTTTACATAAAACGATTAAATATCGAGATTGGTGATGAACAAACAAAAATTGCGACCGCTAGAGCGTCAGGAGTACGACTTCAATACCTGATTTCCTTTAAAGTAAATCAACTAAAGTCTATTGGTGGGGGGAGGGGGGGTGCATTTGAAGCGAGAAACAGCCTTGCCGCCCCCGACGTGACATGAGGCGTAGCATTGCGTGATGCGTAACTGCTGTATCATTAACCAGTGAATCATATTCACCCTATTTCGATCCGAATTCTCAGACTCTTGTCAATAATTAACAGTATCTGATTATGCAGGTCGTGGATACTGCTCTATCCTGGTTACAGTGTTGCCGTCCCTCTAGCCAGTCTTTAAAAAAAAAAGTCCATCGTCCAGGGGGTGCGTAAACTAAGCAGATTTCCCTTGTGAAGTTGTATAATAGATAAATCTAAATATTGGTAACATTTAATATTAAGTGAATAAATGCAAACGGTAATTAGAAATCTTTTAGTCAATTTTAATAACCTCCCCAAGGAAAGGGTCTGAATTGCAAACAATCAGGTTAGCCAACATCACAGGGCTGAACAGTTAGATAGAAATATTCTTCACCGGAAAGAAAAATAATTACTGAAATATATCTGAATATAACATATTAATTTTATTTAGAACTATTTACTATATCTAGTTCTGTAATTGATAATGAATCAGAATAATTTTTATCTCAAGCATTCAAATTTTAATAATCTACAAACAATACACGGTCAACAGATCCTATTTGGATGTATCTCATATATTAAAGTCTCTTGAAAACAATATTTGGTATTTGTATTTACGCTAAAAATATAGTGGTCTGTTGTATACCAGAGTATTGTTTATGTTACATGAGTAGGAAAAGGAATTTGTTGAGGGCTGACAACTGAAAAATGCAAATATCTCGGTTAATATTCAAGATAGAGAATAAATGTATATAACAACATTTGCAATAAGATTGATTCTATACACTTTTTCGATCCAACGTATAGTAATGGAGATATTTCGAATTTTCCAAATTCTCCAACTCTAAATCCCTCTCTCCCTCGTCCGATTTCAACTGTTAACGAACTTGATCTTTCTTTTTACATAAAACGACTAAATACTTAAATATCGAGTTTGGTAACGATAAACGATCCCCTTTGAGGAAATCTTCTAAAATAACAGCGGTTCTACCCACACTTTTTTGTTTCTGTTTTCCTATTTTGGTAAAATATAAAGTACACACTTATTAATTGAGGATATTCATGAATAATTCAAGGAAGTTGAATGAAAGATGGAACTTCTTTGATCTATTTTGTTCTAATGGTCATGTTCGTTTTACTTTTAAGTAGAGAATTTAAAAATGGGGAGTTTTTGGAATCATTACTTTGAGTATACTAACCACTAACGCTTTGATCTTATAATCTTATAATATAATAACTAAGATTATTGGACACGTAGTTTTGCCATAACTAACTTTAGACAGCTTGTATAAGCAGTAAAATAATTTATCAAAAACTCTGCACAGGACAACTAGTTTAACATAGCAACTCTTAAGTTCATACTTTTTGAATCTTTAAAGTATAATTTACTTACTTAAAAAAAAAAATGCTTGACTATAAAGAAAACCCAAATGGATATTAAGGAACATCAAAAGAAAAGCCTTTTCTTCCTGTGAGAAAAAGACATGAAGATTTTCTAATTCAACTAGCCTTTGAAGCCCTTTTTGTGTGCCTATTAAAAACGACTCATTAAATAAATTCCACCCAAGGAATAAATGTGCCCCGTGTTTTTATTTCCTTTTTTTTAAAGAACACGGCTTTACTCCCTCATTTCATAAGGGGAGAGAAGTACTGTAGAGGAAAAAGAAACTTAGGGATAAAAAGTACTGTGGGAATTTGAGGGATTTTTTTTTTTTATATTCCCCCTCAGTAGAACGTACTAAAAGAAATGGAAGTGGCACTGGGAATTGTATATTGCTCGTCTCGAGAGAATCCGATAGCAAAGGGATCTGTTTAAAAGAGGATTTATAAAGAAAGGGGATACTCTTCTTTCGATTCTCCTTTCCGATGCAAGGTTAAGGTTCTTCCCAACTAGCTGTTATACAGACATTCCCTCAACATTTTACGTATCATTAGAACGACATATTTTAGCAGGTTTCACTTAAGGGAATTCAGCGTTTGAGGTTGGACTCATGACGCGATTATGAAAAATGTCCTCAAATGTCCGTCGATCCTACTTAGTAGATGACGACAATCGTGTCCGTTCAATATTATAAATATATACACTAGCGGACTCAACAGACGTTGTCCTTCATGATATTTCAAGCGATTAGGATATTAAACAAAGTATGAAATGACAAACAAATAATATAATAATTTCATTATTATTAATTTTGAAATAACATCAATTTTTCTAAAAACAACTCGTTATAATCAATAATGTTCATATTGGAAAGGATTGTTGAGGATATCAATATTTCTATTCAAAATACTTGCTTCACACATTGTTATACGAAAAAATGTTTAAAAGCTACCTTTAATAACACACAAAATAACTTTTGTTATGTGCACGTTTACCCAAAAATAAATAGAAAATGAAATATTTGGAAAGAGACAAAGACGTCCAATTCTTCAGAAATTTAAAATTTGTTAAGAATTGGACGTCTCCAAGTAAATATTCTTCACTTCCAACAACACTGTTGTGGAAAAATGAAATCGCGAATTTTTTATTCAGGCCTCCCTTATAACCCTCAGTCCCATTCGAACCTAAAAAAAATAATATAGCTTATAATCTTGGAAGAATTAATGCTAATTTACATATAGGTTTTGTTAAGTTCGGTTCCATCGTTATTGCCCAAAACAATATTTGGCTTCCACTTTAATTGTTTAGTGTATATCTCTTTTATACATTGTTATACGACAAAAGTGAATATAATAAACGTTACTCTAAATAATAAAATAAACATCTTTTACTCTGTGCATATTTGCCTAAAAACCAATAGGAAACGAAATATCACTATTTTTAATTTTAGGCCTTCCTTACAACCCCCACTCTTGCTCCATCTGCCGGGCAGATTTGTGAATCTAAACCATCCAGGGTGTTACCCAAACGCGTACAAAAAATTCATTGAAATCGGTCCAGCCGTTTAGGAGGAGTTCCTTGACATACACATACAGTAGAATTATATATATAAAGATATACATATTTATTTATTTATATATTTGTCTGTTAACGTTCTATCTCTCACAATTTTTATTCCATTGTTACCAAACTCGATATTTAAACGTTTCAATCCGACAATTAGAAGGGAGAGAGGTTTAGGGGGGATTTTCGAAAATTCTTATTAGCTCCGTTCTTATGTTTCGGATTGGAAAATTGTATAGAACCAATCGTATTGCAAATGTAATGTTCTATAAATGTTCATTATTAACCGGGATATATGATTTTATTTAGTTTTCGGCCCACAGTAAAACCCCACTCCTTCTCATGTCTTATTAACAATAAGCTATTATATTACGAAGCACTTTATTTGAAGCCCAAATAATGTTCTCATTGAACTTTTCTGTTTTGAGATAAACGGAAATAAGTGACGCACGTGGAAAATCTGCTTAGTTAACACATCCCCTGCGAGACAGATTTTTTTTTTCTTTGTGCAGTTCCTAGGTGACTGGCAGAAACATTTCAGTTTTCGCATCTCTTTAAGTTTCCATAAAGTTTGTGCCATATTATTTCTCAAAAGAATTTTTCCTGATTAATAACCTCACTCTGTCACTCCCCGCCAATGCACAAGTTTCTACACGTGAGGAAACTTGTGCCAAGTTGTGCTTCTCTGCTCCCTTATAACTTTTCCAAAAGGCTGCCATCCACACTTCGCACTTGTCTTCCTTCTCTTCTTATCTCTGCATTTTTTTTGTTCAATGGTTGGGTCAAATTGTGCCTCCTTAAAAACATCCAAATTTTTCAGAATCAATCGTTTAAACATATGATTTTTTCCCTTTGCTTTCGGTCAGTTTTCATTAAATTTAATAGCCACTTCTTTCTCTTATTCTTTCATAAAGGTGATACCAATAAATAGTTGTCTTTTCTACTCTTTGAGCAGCACAATCATAAAATTTAAATAAAAAAATCAAATTCGTCTAGTTCCTACACAGCCATTATTTTTAATAATGACTGCCAAGTTTTCAGTAATTCTCGACACCATCTTCAGATCTGAAGGAATAACCAATTAAATTTCCAGGAATATCAAAGGATTCAACTGAATCGACTTGTGAAATATTCAAAACTGTGTGTTCCTACTGCCAACATAAATATATTAAAGACTAATTTTGGTGTTTATCATTCAACAAAATTATTAAAAAAGATAAGTGAGAAGTAAAAAAGGAAGCCTGACTACAATATATAATTAAATTAAATTCTATCCCTTTTGAATATTGCAGAATTGTTTGTAAGTGCCTTATTAATGATTAGTTTAGCTGAGCCCAATAATGAAGTTTCTATCTACGAAAACCAGAAAATTCAGAGAAAAACACTATATGACTATGGTTTCCTATAAATAATTATGTGTCGGATAAATAAAGTCCTAAGTTTTGTTAGGCTGAAAATAAAAAATATAATACTTCGTGACATTTTTGACACATTCAACAAGTTTAGGTACTGTCTATTAGCTAGACAGGTCATTGATTAACTTTTAGTTATTTGAAGCATTTTTCCACATATCAGGATCCACAAGCAGATTCTCTGTAATATTTAGTATTTTCTATGAACAGTGTGGAAACCACCATGAAAGGCGATAAGGATACAATTCAATGAAACCTTAAATGATAATTTATAAAACGCTCAAATGGAACTGTCAAATAACAAACTTTAGTGGCAGGCTCGCAAACTGTAAAGTATACTACAGCTGAGCCGAACCTGTATTCCTTTATATTGGGAGAAATAAAATAAGAAAAGTAAAGAAAGAGAGTACTGTGTTTGAGGGGTAAAAAGGATATATAGGTTGGCGATGCTGTACGTTTTATCGGTTGGCTTGTCCGTACAAGGCTTTATTGTAAGAGAAGGACAGAGTTATACCGGGGCTCTTTTCGGGACAAACGATTTTCTAGGCCATAAGTCTGTCAGGCCTTAGTCTATCCTGGATTACAGTAAATATACTCCAGATATTTCCCCTTCCTTTCAAAGAATATAAAAATCTGCACCTTACAAAACAGCTCTTATTTATATTACTTTTTTTCTGTCACAGGAATCCTATATTTTAACTTGTTTAGCATCTCGCCTTTTTGTCGTGTTTTAGACGTTAGAATTTCCACCCTCCCCCTTAACGCCATTCTTGGGTTATCTGCATTTTAGAACATAATCAGTAATTCTGACAGTTGAAATTAACGATTGAAACTACCCATAAAACTGTTCGGATGTTTTTGAAAGTAGTGTTAAAGATAACTGAGCTTTGCTTATTGGCTTATTAAAAAAAAAACATTGTGAAGAACATTCGCTGTAAAAGGACGGTTCTATTGCGTTAATCAGACTCCAAACTCGTGAAAGATGATTAGGATTATGATTAATATGATTTGGGCAATCAACAACTAGGTTATTATGCCCTTTATAGTAGTATAATGCTGTTTACAAGTCCCTGTTGTACTCTATGTCTTAAAGAATATCAACTAATATATTGTAAATACCGCTCTTGTCATATCCTATGGGTATTAAACTTACTAATCTTCTACGCAACTATTTCTTAACTAAATCTCTAAATACAATTTTATTTATTTATATTTACTTAAAGATATGTGCTAGTTATACGAGTTACGTTGTCTAACTACTGGCTTAGTATTTTTATAATTGGCCAATAATTAATAATTATTGTACATTTTTTAATACTGGCAATTTACCTACTTATCCTGTATAATAACAGTGTATACATCTTTTTCATTATATATTATATTACATACACATGTATTTTTTCCCTTCCATGTACATATTTTCAACTGGCATTATTATATTTAGGGAGAAAATATATGATTATGTAATATAATTTATATGAAAAAAGTGTATATACTATTATTGTTGGGGCGTGCGGTAAGCTTTAGCGGTAATAATAGAAAATGTCGGCACCAAAATGTAATGGCAGAAAGGTTGTGTTAAAGGCAAGAGTTGGGAGAGAATTTAGACTGAACCATTTGTTATTTCTCCTGGAGAGATGAGGGAAAAAGATAAATAAAGAAAACAAAACAACTATGTGAGTTCTCTTAAGAATTAGGTATATTGAATAGTTAAGTATATATCTATAATAAAAAATGAAATTTAAGCAGTACACAAACTTTATGAAATAATATGGCGGCCATAACTATACATACAAAATTAGCGGTGGGTCTTATAATATATATGAGTACTCATGCGATACTTGCGCTCATAATGCTAGCATTATTTAGTAGTTAATAGCAGGAATCATGCACTTCCTAGAGATGATGAAGTCTTGTTGCGGTGATAAATCTGGATGGGCACGTGGCAGAGAAGAAGAAAGGCGGGAGCAAAATGAACCTGTTGACTCTAGTAGAGGTAAACATAGACTCTCACGGGTGACTTCCAACTGCGGTTGTCGATGAAGCGGTTCTATATGAAGCGGTTATCTGTGAAGCGGTTATCTATGAAGCGAAGCGGTGATCTGTAGGGGAGGGAGGCCCCTCTGGCCGTATGAACGACCCCAACGTCTGAGAGCAACTGACTCTATCCTTGTTGCTGGCCGATGCCTTCTTGAACTGCATGTATTTTTCCGCTGTAGTCACGGCCTTGGCGATATGCATGTGTGTGGGTGGCGGGTCTATGAACCCCGTGTGCGCGGGAAATTTAAAATTCAAACTGACGACTGAACAATTATTATATAGGTTAAGTAAGTACATATATTACCAGTATTAAAAAGTATACAATAATTATTAATTATTAGCCAAATATAAAAATATTAAGCCGGTAGTAAGAAGTGTAAATAGGTACAACGTAACTCGTGTTACTAGCACAAATCGTGAAAGATGAAAGGTCCAATATCCCACATTTGATAATTCAAATAAAGTGTTAGAACTGACAGTATAGATGATACTGTTGTCATACCTGTCGGTGGAGACCGTCGTCACTGGCTGATGGTCGAGTACGCTGGCATTCTGCTCTCGATGCAATGGCACCATCTCAAGAGTACTTCTGAGTACAACTTTTTGACGGGCTTGAAGATGGTGCCTTTGCAACTAAAGCACAATGCCAGCTGTACTCGACCATCAGCCAGTGACGACGGTATGCACCGATAGATATGACTTTATAGTCCCCCGACAGATAGGGAATAGTCCCACATTTGACTTTGAATTAGAAAATGTCCTATTCATATATCATTTTCGGTGTCCATGTAAAAAAAAAAAAAAAACAAAAAAAAAAAAAAAAAAAAAAAAAAAAAAAAAAAAAATCATACATGGAACTCAGATTTAGCCGTGTAAGTTAAAGCGTTGTCCTTAATCTCACATGGCGAACCTAGAGTGGCGAGTTCACTTCTCGCCTGGGCAATAGGAATTTACTTAGTGACGGACTCATTGAATAAAATCCTTACCCTGGCTAGAAAAGGGTGGTAACCTGTAGATATCCCTTCCCAATTAGCCAAAGTAAGAAAAAGTGACGATGATAAATAAAAAAAATATAAGTACATGATAGTCCACTTGATTTCAGAAGAATGTAATGGCTTAAAATCTTGTATTACCGTTTTTTTTAAACTGTCTTTGTTAATATTTCCATTTTTCAAGTTTTTTTTTTTATCCTCACTAAAACAAAGTGTATCTAAATATATTTATAAATATATATACGCGCAAGTGTGTGTATTATATCGTGTAGAACAAAGATTATGTTCGATAATGGCTGAAAAATGAACAGAATAAGTTTGTGTTTAGCGTAGGTATAAACATTTGTCTCTACGATGTTTCGAAACGACGTTAGGACAATTTTATATAACTAATGTTGTTAACAAAGTTACTTTCTACATTGTTTATGAAAAAATTTTCTCTAAATTGAATATTAAGGGAGTCATTTTATTTTTTACTTTTTTGTTTCATGGAAAACCCCCGCTCCGAATGACTTTTTTTTATTTTTAATTTTAAGCTATTATTTAAATTTATTATATCAGTTCAAGAATTGTGGCCAGTATAAAATGTCATGTCTTGTGTATGACGGCATCTGACACACCACCTGACATACCGGAAACCTGCTTAGTTTTACTGATTATTTAGAACTAGCTAAGGTTCCCGGTTTCGCCCGGGTAATCATTTGAGGCTGTGATGATGGTATTTTTTTTTTTTTTGGGCTTTACTTTGTACAATATTTTTATATTTTCCAGTCTCAATGCTTAGGATTTACACCCGAGTCCGGAGTGCTGAGGATATGTTAATAATAAAAGTAGTTGTTATGTGCTTAATCGTATTATCATTGTCAAAAATACGGAGTTCCGTTGACTTCGATTTAGTCTTTCAAGTCCCATAACATTGTTGGCCCCTTCTATAGTTTTTTCGTGAATACCTCGTTTATCGTTATATGGAAAAAGTCCAAATATCAAAAGTTACTTTAAATAACAACATAAACAACTTTTGTTATGTGCATAATTGCCGAAAAACCAATAAGAAACGAGATATCGCTGTTTTTAATTTCAGACCTTCCTTACAACCCCCACTCCTGTTTGTCTCAGAGAATATTAATATTGCCAGAAACCTAACCTGTTTTAGTAGTAATATACATACAGAAATTCATAAAATTTGGTTGAGCCGTTTACAATTCAGTAAAGAACATTCAAACAAACATTCATTTTAGCAGATTTCCCTTAAGGGAAATCAGCTATTGAGGTCGTACTCATGACGGAATTTTCGAAATATTTCTTCAAATGTCGGTCGATCCTACCTAGTAGATGACGAAAATGAGGTCCGTTCAAAACTGTATATATATATATATATATATATATACTAGCTCAGATACCCGGCTTCGCCCGGGAATTGATTTGAGGCTGAATGGTGATGGTACTTTTTTTGGCAAGGCATTATTTTGCACAATATTTTGTTTACCCGTCCCAGTGATTAGAGTTAATACCCGTTGTTCGCATTTGTTAATAATAAAATTAATTTTTCATGTAAGTCTTCACTGTCCTCCAAATTGTCATATTTCCCGTCACCTGTGCATTAAGCATAGATTTCAGTTATAAGGACAAAATATTAACATAGATTTGAATTAATTTTCCCAGGTGAGGTACCTCATAGTTCAAATTGGAATGAATTGTTTAGCATATTTCTGCGCACATTACTTGCTCCACACATTGTTCCTGGAGAAATGTATAAAACAAAAGTTAATCTAAATAACAAAGTATAAAACGTTTATTACGTGCATGTTTATCGAAAAACAAATAGACAATGAAATATCGCCAATTTTTATTTCAGGCCTCCCTTATAACCCCCACTACCGTTCTAACCTAAAAATTTTAATATAGCTTTAATAATGGAAGAATTAATGCTAATTGACATACCGAGTTTTTTTAAGTTCGGTTTAATCGTTAGCGCCCAATGATAAAGTTGACTCCCGCTTTAGTTTATAGTGTATATCTCGTTTATACTTTGTTAAAAGACAAAAATGAATATGACAAAAGTTACTCTAAATAACAAACTAAACAACTTTTGTCATGTGCATATTTGCAGAAAAACCAATAGAAAACGAAATCCCGCTATTTTAAATTTCAGGCCTCCCTTACAACCCCCACTCCTGCCCGTCGCTAGACATGTTGGTATGGCTTATTCTAAAGAAGGCGTTTGTTTTATTACACATACCGAGATTGGTTTAGTTCGGTTGAGTCTTTTGTGCCAAATAAAATTGTTGACTCGCTATAATTTTTAGCGTATAACGCCTTTATACATCGGTATACGACGATAGTGTATATAAAAAAAGTTTCTCTAAATAACAAAATAAACAACTTTTGTTATGTGCATATTTGCTGAAAATGCAATAGGAAACGAAATATCACTATTATTAATTTCAGGCCTTCCTTATAACCCCCACTCCTGCCCGTCCCTAGAAATGTTAGTATGGCTTATTATAAGGAAGGCTTTTGTGCTAATTCACATACCGAGTTTGGTTTAGTTCGGTTGAGTCTTTTGTGCCAAATAAAATTGTGGACTCCCGCAATAGTTTTTAGCGTATAACTTATTTATACTTCCGTATACGGCAAAAGTGCATATAACAAAAGTTACTCTAAATAACAAAATGAACAACTTTTGTTATGTTCATATTTGCCGAAAACCCTATAGGAAACGAAATATCGCTATTTTTAGTTTTAGGCCTCCCTCATAACCCCCACTCCTGTTCGTCTCAGAGAATTTTAATATAGCCTAAAGTCTAAGTTGGGTTAGTAGTAATATACATACCAAGTTTCATAAAATTCGGTTCAGCCGTTTATGCGTGAAAAGGTAACAAACAAACAAACAAACAAATAAACAAACAAACAAACAGACACCAAAGAAACAAAATGCAGTTATGGTGTCTATGACATGTGAAACGAAAAGTTATCGTGAAATTTCGTGAAAAAAATCAATGTACAGACAGAGGTTACAATTTTATATATATATATATATATATATATATATATATATATATATATATATATATATATATATATATACTAGCTCAGATACCCGGCTTCGCCCGGGAATTCATTTGAGGCTGAACGGTGATGGTATTTTTTTGGCAAGGCTTTACTTTGCACAATATTTTGACATTTACCCGTCCCAGTGTTTAGGATTGATACCCGTCGTTGCCGTGGATTTGCTAATAATAGAATATTTGTTTGATAAGGCTTCACTGTCTTCGATATTTTTATATTTCCCGTTTCTTATACATGTAAATATGGTGAATTTTTATTTCAGGCCTTCCTTATAACCCCCCTCCCGTTCGAACCTAAACATTTTAATATAACTTATAATCATGGAAGAATTAATGCTAATTGACATACCGAGCTTTGTTAAGTTCGGTTCAGCCGTTAGTGCCCAATAAAATTGTTGGCTCCCGCTAAAGTTTAACGTATAACTTATTTATACTTAGGTATACGACAAAAGTGTATATAACAAAAGTTACTCCAAATAACAAAATAAACAACTTTTGTTATGTGCATATTTGCCGAAAAACCAATAGGAAGCGAAATATCGCTATTTTTAATTTCAGGCTTCCCTTACAACCCCCACTCCTGCCCGTCCATAGAAATGTTGGTATGACTTATTATAATGAAGGCTCCACTGCTAATACATATACCGAGTTTTAATTAGTTCGGTTGAGTCTTTTTTGGCAAATAATATTGTTGCCTCCCGCTATAATTTTTAGCGTATAACGCATTTAAACTTCGGTATACGACAAAAGTGTATATAACAAAAGTTACTCTAAATAACAAAATAAACAACTTTTGTTATGTGCATATTTGCCGAAAAACCAATAGAAAACGAAATATCGCTATTTTTAATTTCAGGCTTCCCTTATAACCCCCACTCCTGTTCGCTTCAGAGAAAATTAATATAGCCTAAAGTCTAAGTTGGGTTAGTAGTAATATACATACCAAGTTTCATAAAATTCGGTTCAGCCGTTTATGCGTGAAAAGGTAACAAACAAACAAACAAACAAACAAACAAACAAACATACACGAAAGAAACAAAATGCAGATATGGTGTCTATGACATGTGAAACGAAAAGTTATCGTGAAATTTCGCGAAAAAAATCAATGTACAGACAGAGGTTACAATTTTATATATATATAGATATATATATATATATATATATATATATATATATATATATATATACTAGCTAAGGTACCCGGCGATGCCCGGGAAATCATTCTTGACTGACTAATGATGGTATTTTGATAGTAAGACTTCAATGTGTACAATTACACTTCCCTCCACGACGTAATGATTTTCCAAAATAGCCAACCCTGAAGGGTAACTTTTGGGGATTTATAGAATAGAAATTTTATTTTTGAAGGATAAATGATAATGTGTTCCTAATCTATCCCTCTACACTTTTTGACTCACCGTTTTTCAATAATTCAAACCATAATCATGGGTAGCATTTATTACAATTAAATATCATCTATAATAAACATATTTCCTTTCAAAAGCCAATCTGAGCTCACATAGTTTAGGCAGTTTTGCACGTAAGATTATATTTGTATTAGTGAATCTCACTGGAAATCGCTTCCAGTAATGCCAGACGGGAAGTAAGTAAACTCAATTAACGTGTAAGGCTCCCGTCAACTTCCGTTCCCGCTTGAGACTTCTCAACATTCTTCTACTAATATTATTGATGCAAAACATTATTTTATAATTTATCTACCGTATGGAATTAAATAATAGTGGCACCCTGAAAATATCATATCGAGTTTAAACGCATATTGTTTTTTGTCATAATGACATTACCATTAACGTTTAATTGTTATTATATTAAATATTTGTTTCAATAACATCAAGGTAGATTGTACAAATTAAATAATGGAAATGCTCTTATAGTTTATATTTCTATTGGAAATAAATAACAAAGTTATTAGGAGGGGGTGACGAAGATTTATTACCTCACTAATCCGAATCATACTTTGAACTATCATATAAAACGTAACATCATTTGTCATAATATTCCTTTATTAAAACCCCTTAAATAAGTACTAATATTATTGACTCCCGTTTAGCGTATATCCCGTGTTTACTTCATTTTAAAAGTGAATGCGCACAAAAGTTACTCTAAATAACAAAGTAAACAACTTTTGCTATGAGCATGTTTGTCGAAAAACCAATAGGAAACGAAATATCACTAATGTTAATTTCAGGCCTCCCTTATAAACCCCACTTCTGCTCGTCCCTAGAAATGTTGGTATGGCCTATGATAATTAGGGCGTCAACACTAATATACATACCGAGTTTTATTTAGTTCGGTTGAGTCTTTTGAGTCCAATAAAATTAATGACTCCCGCTATAGTTTTTAGCTTATAACTCATTTATACTTAGGTATACGACAAAAGTGTATATAACAAAAGTTACTCCAAATAACAAAATAAACAACTTTTGTTATGTTCATATTTGCCGAAAAGCCAATAGGAAACAAAATATCGCTATTTTTAATTTCAGGCTTCCCTTATAACCCCCACTCCTGCCCGTCCATAGAAATGTTGGTATGGCTTATTATAATGAAGGTCTCACTGCTAATACACATACCGAGTTTTATTTAGTTCGGTTGAGTCTTTTTTAGCAAATAATATTGTTGACTCCCGCTATAATTTTTAGCGTATAACGCATTTAAACTTTGGTATACGACAAAAGTGTATATAACAAAAGTTACTCTAAATAACAAAATAAACAACTTTTGTTATGTTCATATTTGCCGAAAAACCAATAGCAAACGAAATATCGCTATTTTTAATTTCAGGCTTCCCTTATAACCCCCACTCCTGTTCGTCTCAGAGAAAATTAATATAGCCTAAAGTCTAAGTTGGGTTAGTAGTAATATACATACCAAGTTTCATAAAATTCGGTTCAGCCGTTTATGCGTGAAAAGGTAACAAACAAACAAACAAACAAACAAACAAACAAACAAACAAACAAACAAACATACACGAAAGAAACAAAATGCAGATATGGTGTCTATGACATGTGAAACGAAAAGTTATCGTGAAATTTCGCGAAAAAAATCAATGTACAGACAGAGGTTACAATTTTATATATATACTAGCTCAGATACCCGGCTTCGCCCGGGAATTCATTTGAGGCTGAATGGTGATGGTATTTTTTAGCAGGCTTTACATTGCACAATATTATGACGTTTACCCGTCAGTGCAAGACTTCGCTGTTCTGCATATTGCCATATTTCCCGTTTCCTGTGCATTATGCATAGATTTGAATTATTAATGAGAAAATATTGACATACATTTGAATAAATTTTTTCATTTGAGGTACCTGGTAGTTCATATTGAAAAGAAGTGTTGAGAAAATTTCTCTAAATAACAAAGTAAACAACTATTGTTATTTGCATATTTGCCGAAACCCCAATAGGAAATCACTATTTTAATTTCAGGCCTCCCTTATAACCCCCACTCCTGCCCGTCCCTAGAAATAGTATGGCTTATTATAAGGAAGGCGTTAGTGCTAATTCAAATACCGAGTTTGGTTTAGTTCGGTTGAGCCTTTTGTGCCAAATAAAATTGTGGACTCCCGCTATAGGTTTTAGCGTATAACTCATTTATACTTCCGTACACGGCAAAAGTGCATGTAACAAAAGTTACTCTAAATAACAAAACAAATAACTTTTGTTATGTGCATATTTGTTGAAAAAGGAATAGGAAACGAAATATCACTATTTTTAATTTCAGGCCTTCCATATAACCCCCACTCCTGCCCGTCCCTAGAAATGTTAGTATGGCTTATTATAAGGAAGGCGTTAGTACTAATTCAAATACCGAGTTTGGTTTAGTTCGGTTGAGTCTTTATTGCCAAATAAAATTGTGGACTCCCTCTATAGTTTTTAGAGTATAACTCATTTATACTTCCGTATACGGCAAAAGTGAATATAACAAAAGTTACTCTAAATTACACAATAAACAACTTTTGTTATGTTCATATATGCCGAAAAACCAATAAGAAACGAAATATCGCTATTTTTAATTTCTGGCTTCCCTTATAACCCCCACTCCTGCCCGTCCCTAGAAATGTTGGCATGGCTTGTTATAATGAAAGCGTTAGTGCTAATACACATACCGAGTTTTATTTAGCTTGGTTGATTCTTTTGTGCCATATAAAATAGTTCACTTCCTCTATAGGTTTTAGCGTATATCTCGTTTATAACTCGGTATACGACGAAAGTGTATATAACAAAAGTTACTCTAAATAACAAAATAAACAACTTTTGTTATGTGCATATTTGCTGAAAAACCAATAGGAATCGAAATATCGCTATTTTTAATTTCTGGCTTCCCTTATAACCCCCACTCCTGTTCGTCTCAGAGGATATTAATATAGCCTAAAGTCTAAGTTGGGTTAGTAGTAATATACATACCAAGTTTCATAAAATTCGGTTCAGCCGTTTATGCGTGAAAAGGTAACAAACAAACAAACAAACAAATAAACAAACAAACAAATAAACAAACAAACAAACAAACAGACACCAAAGAAACAAAATGCAGTTATGGTGTCTATGACATGTGAAACGAAAAGTTATCGTGAAATTTCGTGAAAAAAATCAATGTACAGACAGAGGTTACAATTTTATATATATATAGATAGATATATATATATATATATATATATATATATATATATATATATATATTTGTCTGTTAACGCTCTAGCGGTCGCAATTTTTGTTTGATCGTTACCAAAGTCGATATTTAGTCGTTTTATGTAAAAAGAAAGATGAAGTTCGTTAACGGCCAAAATCGGAACTGTGGGAGGGGGGGGGGTTAGAGGGGAGGATTTTTGAAAATTCGAAATATTTCCGTTACTGTACGTCGGATCGAAAAATATTACAGAATCAATCTTATTGCAAATTAAATTTATTATAAATATTGTTATATACATTTATTCTGTATCTTGAATATTAACCGAGATATTTGCATTTGTATTCTGCGTGTGCTCGGCAGCAATCTATGTTCGGACTTTCCGCCGTGCCCGGCGGCCGTTTTCGTAACTATTCGTCCCTCCTGAATAGGTTTAGAGGTTTCTTACTACTACAGCTGTTATTAGGCAGATTTCTCTATTGTAAAACTTCACGTGGGAAATCTGCTTAGTTTACGCAGCCCCTGCGTGACGGACTTTTTTATATATAGATGACATACGTCTACTTCGGGACCCACCAACATTTGGCAGAGAGGCGTTCTTAGAATGCACATACATAAATTACTATTACTATTATTTAATGAATTGTGTTAGCAAATTTCGTTACAAATGGCTTCCGATGGGTCATCAATCGCTAAGCATATTGACAGTGTTGAACAGCAACCTCGTATGTTAAAAAAATGATAAATCCTGATTTTTGCATATTTATATTAATTGTACTGTTCTTGGTGTTATCTTTCAAGGCTATATTCAAAATTATTTTCTATTATTCAACTGTATTTGAAATATATTAAGACAACGGTGGTTTCAAATTGTGTAAACATTTCCGCTAAGCTTAAAAACGATTACCTTTTGAAGAGTAAAATGACTAATCGTAAACTTATCTTAGAATAGTAGCTTTGCCCTAGGAGGTCCTATCCTGTCGCCCTGATGTTCATAAGAAAGCATAAGAGAAAAGTATCAAATTTTGGAAATGTAACAAGACTCAAAGCCAATATAGAGATTTTAATTACGAATTTTGAACATTTAATGAAATTTATGTGCAAATCATGTATGTCAAGACCAAGAGTCCACCAACCTACCATAAAGGTAAATATAAAAGTTTGCAAAGAGGCAAAGTATTTTCCCATTCCATATAAACTGTAAAGAGGGAAGTTAATATCCTTAAAAAATAAACACTAATGCACTATAAAAGAGAAAAAAAGTACCATTCCACATAATAAATTGCCAGGAACACCGCAGGACTTGAAATCCAATGTGTCAAATAGGAGTGAAAAAGTTACACAGTCCTACTCCATAAAACTCCATTTTCTAGAAGAATATTTTCCTCTCGGGACTCCCTTCTCGCATCAATATTCCTGCCGCCATTCTGGGGCAATTCACTTTGCTTTCCATCACAAAAACCTCTCATGGACATATTTTTTACTATGAAAAACTGTTTTCCCAGAGACAATTTCTGGATTGCATTAAAGGAAAAAAGAAAAATGGAACAAGTTGAGAAGGTGTTTTATAACATTCCTTAAATATAATTGCCCTTCAGAGCACTAAAGGTAAAAGCGATTAAGTGCTCCTTTAACAAAGATTAATATTAGTACTCAATAAGGAACTTTTCACCCATAAATAATTTTAAAAGCTACTGTTCTGAGCAGGCACCTATTAAGGTTGTGACAGAAGAATTTAAATTTCTAAAAACCTATTTTAGATTGTTTTTAGGTACATTTATACTTTAATATATACCAGTCTGTTGATAGTTGGTCTCAAGCGCTTCCGAAGACCAATGTTTTCATCCCAAGCGCTTCCAAAGACCATTGTTTCCATCCTAAGCGCTTTCAAAGACCTTTATCTCCATCCTAATCGCTTACAAAGACCTTTATCTCCATTCTAAGCGCTTACAAAGACCTTTATCTCCATTCTAATCGCTTACAAAGACCTTTATCTCCATCCTAAGGGCTTTCAAAGATCAATGTTTTCATCCTAAGCGCTTTCAAAGACCAATGTTTTCATCCTAAGCAGAGACAATGGCCTTTGAAAGCGCTTAGGATGAAAACATTGGTCTTTGGAAGTGCTTAGGATGGAGACAATGGTCTTTGTAAGCGCTTAGGATGGAGATAAAGGTCTTTGTAAGCGCTTAGGATGGAGATAAAGGTCTTTGTAAGCGCTTAGGATGGACATAAAGGTCTTTGTAAGCGCTTACTTGGGAAATGGTGCAACCAATCCATCACAAGTTTATATAAAAGCGGCAAGCGCTTTCAAAGCCCAATGTTTCCATCCTAAGCGCTTTCAAAGGCCATTGTCTCCGCTTACGATGGAGACAATGGTCTTTGTAAGCGCTTAGGATGGAGATAAAGGTCTTTGTAAGCGCTTAGGATGGACATAAAGGTCTTTGTAAGCGCTTACTTGGGGAATGGTGCAACCAATCCATCACAAGTTTATATAAAAGCGGCAAGCGCTTTCAAAGCCCAATGTTTTCATCCTAAGAGCTTTCAAAGGCCATTGTCTCCGCTTACGATGGAGACAATGGTCTTTGAAAGCGCTTGACTATCGCTTATATAAAAACGTCTGCTTGCTTTATTCTCCAAGTATACAATACTCTATAGATTAAAAAGATTTGAAAACAAGACGTTTTACACCTTTGCATGAATGGTATTTTCGTCGTGAAACATTCCATTATCCAAATGTGAAGAGAGTTATCTGTTTCGACCACCCATCCAGAACCCTGTGCCAGCGTATCTACCTGTGTCTGGGATATCTACTAGCCTTAGAATGTTGCCATTTCATGTTTAGAACTGATGCACAATCTAGTTGTATATCTCTGGTTAAAGGAAGACGAAAATAAATATTTCCCAGTATCTATTTGGGATACAGAAGATGTGTGTAGGACATTTTTCATGAACAATAAAAATGTTTATAAATTATGATCTATTCGATTTTTTGGTCAGATCGTGTGATTCCATTTCAAAGTGTGACCTTACCAGTTTCGGAGTATATTTGGTACTCGTACAGTAAATGATGTTTATTTCTCGAGCGTTTCTACCACTCATCTTACCCAAATAGACCTAGAGAGGACCAAATAGTTCCTCTCTATGCAAATTTTTGTTTCGTAAAAATTAATTTCGTGAGGATAGACACATGGGTCTCTAGAAATTTTTACGTATTTAATCTGTATTGTTTCAGATCTGCCACGTGTTGGCTGACGCGACTTCTTCGGTGGTCTTCATTCCCGCCTGTCCTACGTACATTTTACCGCAAGTGATTTCACGGACTTCACTACCCTGCAAAAATGTGGGTGTCTTTTTAAATAGTCATTGATTACCTTATGCAGTTTAAAAAATTAGTATTTGAACTTCGCGCCTTTGACAACTTAGGTGTTGATGGACAACACTAGCCATCACACTAGAGTGTTCTCACTAGCTCTGATAGTGGAGGTTCAACGCCTGGAACTCTTTTGTGGATCACTCCAAGACCACAGTTCGTGATCCCAGTGCACGATAGTAGTAGTAGTAGTGACTGTGTTTCTGCATTTCTTTATGCCAGGCCTTAAAAAATTGTATCACAAAACGAGGGTATATATTGGGCACAAAATCATTTTAGCTGTGATGCGATTAAAACATTAATTTTTTAGCAGATTCCCCTATGTGTAAGTATGTAGGTATATATCTCTATTAACGCTCTTGCGGTCGCAATTTTTGTTTAATAGTAACCAAACTGGATTTTTAATCGTTTTATGAAAAAAAAAAAAAAAAAAAAAAAAAAAATTCGTTAATGGCTGTAATTAGACTAGTGGGAGGGGAGGGCATTAGAAAGGGGGATTATGGAAAATTCGAAATATCTCCGTTAATAAACTTCGGATCGAAAGAATATATGGAACCTATTTTATTGAGAATTACATGTACTATAAATATTGTTATATAAATTTATTCTCTATCTTGAAAATTAACCGAGATATTTGCATTTTTCAACATACCCGCACTCATAGTCATGTTATATTAATAATAAGCTGTTATATCATAAACCACTTCATTCCAAGTAAATAGTGAATATTGTTTCTATTGAACTTCCACTTTGTGAGCTATTTTGCAAATACGTTCTGCTGATCCCACCATCCTTCTATTGTTCTTGGACAACTAAAATTTGAGTAATTGCTATAAAAATTATTCTGATTCAATATAAATTACAGAACTTGATATAGTAATTAGTTTTCAATAAAAGTAATATGTTATATCCTGATATATTTCAGTTCAGCGGTTGGCCGATCTGTTTGTTTACAATTCAGACACTTTTCGTTGGGAGCTTATTAAAATTGACTGAAAGATTTCTCAATGCCGTTTTGTATTTATTCACTTAGTATTCACGGTGGTGATAAGTGTTAGTATGTCGATTTATCTGCTTAGTTTTCTGTACTTTTAGCAGATTTTCCTATTGAGGTCGTACTCATGACGCGATTTTCGAAATTTTTCTTCAAATGTCCATCGATCCAACCTAGTAGATGACGAAAATCAGGTCCATTCAAAATTATATATATATATATATATATATATATATATATATATATATATATATAAATATATATATATATATATATATATATATATATATATATTTGTCTGTTAAAGCTCTAGAGAGCGCAATTTTTGTTTGATCGTTACCAAACTCGGAATTTAATCGTTTTATGTAAAAAGGAAGATCATGTTTGTTAATGGATGTAATCGGACGAGTGGGAGGGGGGGGGGTTTAGAGGGGGGATTTTTGAAAATTCTTAATATCTCCGTTATTATGCGTCGGATCGAAAAATTGCATAGAACCAATCTTATTGCAGATGTAAGGTTACTATAAATATTGTTCTATACATTTATTTTGTATCTTGAATATTAACCGAGATATTTGCATTTGTATTCTGTGTGTGGTCGGCCGGAGTCGGCTGTTCGGTACTTTCCGAAGAGAGCCTGGCAGCCGTTTTCGTAACTGTTCGTCACTCGTGAATAGGTTTAGAGATCCCTTACTACTACACTTGTTATTGGGCAGATTTCTCTATTGATAAACTTCATGTGGGAAATCTGCTTAGTTAACGCAGCCTCTGCGTGACTGACTTTTTTCGTTTGTTGCGATTCGGAGTGAGATCATTATTTTTTTTATGGAGTTAAATATTTATTCACATTTAAATTAAATTCGTCAATTTTTTAAATTATTTTTTCTTATTAAAGTTAATTTTTTCGGCCCTCATTAAATCAACAAGGAAATAACATCTTATGAATTTAAATGCATCTTTAATACCAATGGAAAAGGAATTTCCCTCCACCTTATCATTTACAGCCGTTAATCTTCTTATCAGGCTCAATGATAATCTATTACATTGTCTTAATCCAAGGAAAGGGTCATTTTTTATTTCCCGGATCAGATGAAGGCATCCATTAATTTGTTAAGCTCACGTCTAAGAGGCGCGACAACTTTATTACTGCTGCTGATTACGTCAGTGGAGGTTTTCAAATTTCCTCCCAGCCTTGTCGGAGTGGTGGGGGGCTCTAGGAGCAATCTGATTGGGCGGGAGAGGCCCCGCCCACCTTGCGGCAGTCACGTGGTCCTTCTCCCCTGATCGATAGTTCCTACCGGCTTTTCTCCAGCTGGCCGCTCAGCTGACTCAATACAAAGAGATGTTCTTACTCACGGAAGACCGCATGATTATGTTCTATTCTAATCTCCTCGTGCTCCCCACGAATGAAATAGATACATCGCCAAATAAAACACTCGGTCACGCAGGGGATGCGTAAACTAAGCGGATTTACCACGTGTTGGATGACACTCTAGTGATCTCATCTCACCATATTTTCTCGATTTCTAAGTAAAAAGGCCGTCACGCAGGGGCTGCGCTAGATAAGTACATTTTCCAGCTCGTCACGTATTTGCATTTATCTCAAAATGTAGAAGTTCAACGAGAACAATAATTAGTTTTTAGGATTCAAAATTAAGTGGAATATTATATAACAGCTTATTCTTAATATGACATGAGACATGGGGGGTTCATTGATGGCCGAAAAATAAAATATGATAATATCTCGATTAATATCACATAGAGAGAAAAAAATTACATAACAATATTTACAGATTATTACATTTGCAATAAGATTGATTCTATATCATTTTTCGATCCGACGTATGATAACCGAGATATTTCGAAGTTTCAAAATTTCCCCCCTCTAAACACCCCACCCCTTTCTCCAAGTCCGATTTCAGCCATTAACGAACGTGATCTGTCTTTTTACATAAAACGATTTTATATCGTGCTCGGTAACTAAAAGAAGAGGTGGAGGATCACTGATGGCTTAAAATTAAAAATGCTAATATCTCGGTTAATAATCGACAAAGAAAAATGTGTGCAGAACAACATTAATAAAAAACTAAATTTGCAACAAGATACTTATATACACATTTTCGTCAGACTCTTAATGGCAGAGATAGTTTGTGTTTTCTACCAGATAGCCCGAAGAAGAATTTTTCCTCCGACGGAAAATGTAGAATCCTAAATAGATATAAATATTTTATTATTCCCAAAAAGAACAAATATAACGTAGACGATACTAAGGAAAAACTCAGTGTTTAACTATTCATATGAATAAAGGTATTTCGATTTTCCATTGCTGAGCTTTAAGGGATTGTGCAAGTTATATGTACTTAGATTAGTTCTAAAATACAACATTGCTTAGACATAGATACCAGGATTCACAATTTTGTAAACATGCGAACAGTGTTTGATCGCCTTAGAGACTCTAAATGGGTCGTATCTAGTGGACTGAACATACAGATAACTAACTGTTTCAAAATGTAGCAAGTTCCTAACATTATTATTATAAATAAGAAACAATGACTTCTAAAAATGAGGCCACAGTAAAGTTACACAATTTATACATAATCTGGTTTGTTTAAATGTCCTTATTAGTTGTAAAATTACTCTGCACAAGCTAAGTATGAGTGCTCATAAAAAAATATATTAAAGTTGCTAGAAATATGATACAATTGTTAAACAGGAAGTAATTGCTTTATTAATTATATATATACATATACTCTTGAATATTGGGAATAATTAAATAAGAAATAATGCAGTTCATTTTTTGTTACCTTAACGTAAAGTTCATTGGTTGTTCAGTTATCGCAAGAATTGAATTATCATACCTGAAAAATAAAAATAAATTATTACACAAATAACAAAAATGGGTAACAAAATTATCATAATGTTAAATATAGTTCAGTGAAAAGTGTCGCTTGCATCTTCTACGGCCTTCATAAGACAAAACGACCGGTTTAGGTCTTTAATACTTTAGAAGAACTTTAATCCAGATCTTGAGTAAGCTTAAATTGCTAATAATATTAAATTGATGAGATTAGTTGAAACCAATCTCAAACTTGCAAAACTGTAATAGTGACCACTCTCCAGAAAACAAAAGAAAATCCTAAGATGTTTTTAAAAAAGTATGATTGCCTTCATTTCCTCAAGTAGAACATGGATCTTGATATCAAAACTAGTAGTGTTCGTTTATACCTAATTATTATTGTTGATATTAAAGAAGCAATTTTTATTTCCTTACTATAGCTTGATGAAATAGAATAGAAAATAGCAAAGCTTTTCTAGAAATAAATGTGGCATGGAAACTTCTAAAATCAGTAATTTATATTAACACTAGCTCAAATACCCGGCTTCGCCCGGGAATTCATTTGAGGCTGAATGGTGATGGTATTTTTTAGCAGGCTTTACATTGCACAATATTTTGACATTTACCCGTCCCAGTGTTTAGGATTGATACCCGTCTTTCCCGTGGATTTGCTAATAATAGAATTATTTGTTCGATAAGGCTTCACAGTCTTCGATATTTTTATATTTCCCGTCTCTTATACATGTAAATATAGTGAATTTTTATTTCAGGCCTCCTTTATAACCCCCATCCCGTTCGAACCCAAAAATTTTAATATAACTTATAATCATGGAAGAATTAATGCTAATTGACATACCGAGTTTTGTTAAGTTCGGTTCAGCCGTTAGTGCCCGCTAAAGTTTTAACGTATAACTCATTTATACTTAGGTATACGACAAAAGTGTATATAACAAAAATAACTCCAAATAACAAAATAAACAACTTTTGTTATGTTTATATTTGCGGAAAAACCAATAGGAAACGAAATATCGCTATTATTAATTTCAGGCTTCCCTTATAACCCCCACTCCTGCCTGTCCATAGACATGTTGGTATGGCTTATTATAATGAAGGCGTTAGTGCTAATACACATATCGAATTTTATTTAGTGCGGTTGAGTCCCTTGTACGAAATAAAATTATTGACTTCCGCTATAGTGTTTAGCGTATAACTCATTTATACTTAGGTATACAACAAAAGTGTATATAACAAAAGTTACTCTAAATAATAAAATAAACAACTTTTGTTATGTGCATATTTGCCGAAAAACCAATAGAAAACGAAATATCGCTATTTTTAATTTCAGGCCTCCCTTATAACCCCCACTCCTGTTCGTCTCAGAGAATTTTAATATAGCCTAAAGTCTAAGTTGGGTTAGTAGTAATATACATACCAAGTTTCATAAAATTCGGTTCAGCCGTTTATGCGTGAAAAGGTAACAAACAAACAAACATACACGAAAGAAACAAAATGCAGATATGGTGTCTTTGACATGTGAAACGAAAAGTTATCGTGAAATTTCGCGAAAAAAATCAATGTACAGACAGAGGTTACAATTTTATATATATATAGATATCATAATGAATAAGGATGATAAGTGACTGCAGGTGTGCAGGAGAAAGCTGACAAAATAAATTTAGAAAAAAATGTTAAAATCACTTTCCTCATTGTTATTTCCTGTAACAACAGACACTGAAGACATGGAAATTCTAATGAATAAGGAATCTTGCACTTTAATGTTTCTTAACTTCTGAATGAACTTTGGTCATTTTATACCAACGCTAGAATTGGCAATCACGGGGCATATGTTATGAGAAAAGGCCGAAAACTAAAAATTCCAAATTCCTCAGTTAATATGCATAGATGGGAAAATATGTATATAACATCATTTATAAACAATTAAACTTACTATAACCTTACTATACACTGCTTCTATCTGACTTATAATAACGGAGATATTTAGAATTTTCGAAGTTCGTTACGTGCCTTTAAGACGTTTACGTGTTAAGTGATGGTTCTACGATTTGGATGCTGTAATATTATAACATAACATGCAGTTATTGGGATTGGGAATCTCGGTTAATCGGATTTTCGTTCATTCCCGTCATTTTTGAGGATATATTGAATAACGGGAAAAATTGGCTTGAGACAGTAGAGCAGACACCTTTTTAGTCCAGTTTAAATTTGTATCCTTTCTTATTTGTCATTTTTATACTCTCCTTTGCTCTTGTCTTCATTAATAATTACAAACACATACAAGTTTCCTCACAGAGATCAGATTAAACTGTAAGGAACAGTTAAGAGCAAAGTAGAGTCCATGTTTGACAACTACAATAAATTACCTCTCAGAAGGTCATCACCACTTTCTTCATATTAAGACTATTTACAGGATGTTTCCGGGTCCCTTAGAGTGAGTGCCAGCGATTGTTGTGACAAACCACAACACAAAAGTTGTATAAAAGACAAAAGTGTTAATAAAGTGCTCTTGTTGTCATATCATCTCTTTAATTCGCCGGTGCATGATTATAAAGGTCCTTTGAACACCAGCAGTCAGTCACGTGCGGGTCTTCCCCACTATCGTAGTAAACAACTAGCATACAATGGAGGAAAAATTCGGTATTGACTCTCTGCCCACGAACTAATAAACATAAAGCAGGGTAAATAAATATATTTATCATACCTGTCGGTGGAGACCGTCGTCACTGGCTGATGTTTGAGTACAGCTGGCAAGCGCTTTCGATGCGATGGCATCATCTTCAAGCCTGTCAATAGTTGTACTGAGTTGGTTGTTCGTCAGTCAGTGGGTTTTATGCTCTGTTCGCCGTATTAGTTATTTACGTTTAGTCCAGATCTTAGTGGTAAGCAAACAGATCTGGACTAAACGTAAACAACTAATACGGTGAACAGAGCATAAAACCCACAGACTGACGGACAACCAACTCAGTACAACTATTGATAGGCTTGAAGATGATGCCATCGCATCGAAAGCGCTTGCCAGCGGTACTCAACCACCAGCCAGTGACGACGGTCTCCACCGAGAGGTATGACATTAATCTCGATTAATATTCAAAATAGAGAATAAATGTACACAACAATATTAATAGTAAATTTAATTTTCAATAAGAATGGTTCTAAAGGCTGATGGTCGAGTATAGCTGGCATTGTGCTTTCGATGCGATGGCACCATCTTCGAGCCCGTCAAAATGTTGTACTGTACATGTTTTTGTTGTGGCAGTACAACGTTTTGACGGGCTTGGAGATGGTGCCATCGCATCGAAAGCACAATGCCAGCTGTACTCGACCATCAGCCAGTGACGACGGTCTCCACCGACAGGTATGACAACAGTATCATTTATACTGGCGGTTCTAACTCTTTATTTGAATTACTAAATAAATATTTTATTTTATTTATTAACGTCCACTTTTTGCAACTCAGGCTAATTGGGATGGGTTATCTACAGGTTACCACCCTCTAACTAAATATAATGAATGTTCAGAATATGAAGAGCAATTTATTTCATCGTCATTCCTACCGCTATTGCAAATCCTCAGGACGTATTTTGTTCTTCCTATCAGATCCAAAACAGAAAAATAGAAAAGTTTTCATCAAATCCTCCATGAATGCTGGATGGCAGAGTAACGAATTAATCCGGATGAACAAAATAGGCCTGTGTTTTCCTCCATTGTGCTTTTATTAAGACAGAGTGCACTTTCAAAGCACCAGCAACAGCCAGCCTGTTTTATGTCAACAGGCACTGAAGATAGAGCTGCTGCTCTGAAACTCCCCTATGTCTTAATAAAAGTAATGCATAGGCTAAACAAGCCTATTTTATTCATTGAGAGTGCTTTTACGTCGTCTATGTATCCACGTCTTTTTGTGAATTGCTCTTTTTGTTCTCGTATAATCGGGCTAAATGTAAACTACTTGCCCCACGGGAAAATAATGTCAATCAAAAAGTAATAAAAGTTAGGTAAAATAAAAGTCTTTCCGTAACTTTAATTTTTGTTATCACTTATCTCTTAAAGATAAAATTGGAAATGCATAATCATTTAGTCTCACAAATGAACTTTCTAGGAGGACTGGTTACTAAACGAAACCAATCTCCTATTAGAAATTAAAGGTTGTCACTTTATACTGACGTGGGTTTAATATATGTTCATTTATATTTTTTTAGGTGATTTCCCTCAAGGGAAATCAGTTATTGAGATCGTACGCAGCGATTTTCCAAAAATTTCCACAAATTTCCATTGATCCTAGTTAGATGACGAAAATGAGGTTTGTTCAAAATATGCATATGTCTGTTACCGCTCTAGCGCTCGCAATTTTTATTTGATCAGTGCTGGAGTCGATATTTAATTTAATTTATGTCAAACTAAAGAGCAAGTTCGTTAACTGCTGAAATTGGACTAATGGGAGTGGGGGGGGGATGGTCAAAGGAAGGGAATTTCGAAAACTCCAAATATCTTCGTTACTTTATTAGTATATTGTATCGAAAACTTTATTCTCTACTGACTTCAAGTTTGATGCTCTGTACATGTTGTTCTGCAAATGGGTTCAATATTATCTTCAATATTAACTGTGAAATTGGCTTTTTTCTAGATTCCAGACTTCAATAAACCCCCATTTTTGACCATCGCATATTAAAAATAAAAGTGTTAATCATGAAACATCTTATTCCAAGTGTAAATACCAAATATTGGCATTTCTGTGGACCATTATTATGTGAGATACATGGAAGTAGTTATTGTGATAACTTCATCAGTTAAGATTTTATTGACCACCTACTTCTACTCATAGGATATTTTTGAAAATAGAAAATGTTTGCTCAGGTGCGATCAGTATCGTGGTCATTTCAACATGGGGGAAATCTGCTTAGTTTACTCAGCGTGGTGGACTTTTTTTTATCATTCGATAAAGTAGCTCCATAGAAAATCTCCTAAAAAACAACACGAAGTGGTAGATGGGAAAATGTATGAACTGTGTTTGCTTCAAATATTTATTTATTTTTTACACAAACGTTTTCAGCAGGCACTGCTGCCTAAAATAATTGAAGATGTTTGATTGAGATTCACAACTCATGGCTGGCACACATGAGCAAGTACCCTTTTCTTATAATGTTTGAACGGTGGTTAATAAAGTAACACGTGCAACGTATTGTGTTATTTCCAAATGACTTTCAGTAGCCTAAAAGCGACTGAGAATAAAAAAAATAACTCCGGCCTTTAATAGCTCTTTGGTATATAGAGCAGCCACACACGAAATGAGGTTTTGCTACGAGGTAGAAATGTGTGCTGATATGGTTATCAGAGGCAATAGGGATGACCTCGGAGCTGGAGCCATCATTGAACGACTGAATTATTAATGCCATTTCTTATGCCCCAGTATGGGGGCGTACCAGAGAACACACATGATTCCACATCTAAATTGGGCCATATGTGCAGGGTTCATGGAACCTGATTATATCTACAGCTATCCTCTTTGGCGTTGTGAAATTGTGAAGTTATTTCATTGATCCGTAAAGGAATAGGGCGATTGGTTATATAGGGCGTCTATACTGTCAATAGTCCGATAAATTATATAATTAGAAAGCTAATAACCCGAAACGTTTGAATTCTTTGCGGGATATGCCAGAATTTCTGGCAGTATCAGGGATATTATAGTTTTAAGACGTTTCTACCGCACAAATGTGAAATATTAAACGATTCTTTGCATGTGTTGTAGAGAGTGGTAACAGTATGTGTCTATAATCGTAGCCAACTGGCAAATTATAACTTATAAATATCATCAACAATGGGTAGGTTCTAGGTTGGGTAACCTCAATCGGGTTGTCTCAAAAGATTTACGATAACAACACACATATAAGCACTCGCTCGCAATATATATATTTAATATGAACTTCGGCTTGTAACTGAGAGTATAATTATAAATGTCCATCACGTAGGGGCTGCGTAAACTAAGCAGATTTCACACGTGAAGTTTTACAATAGAGAAATCTGCCTAATAGCAACAGTAGTAGTAAGGAATCTCTAAACCTATTCCCGAGGGGCGAACGGTTACGGAAATGGCCGCACTAGCTCTCGGCGGATAGTCCAGAACATAGCCGACTCTTGCCGACCCCACACACAATACAAATGCAAATATCTCGGTCAATATTCAAGATACAGAATAAATGTATAGAACAACATTTATAGTAATTTAATTTGCAATAAGATCGATTCTATAAAATTTTTCGATCCGACGCATAACAACGGAGATATTTCCAATTTTCGAAAATCCCCCCTATAAACCTCCCCTCCCACTGATCCCATTTCAACCATTAACGAACTTGATCTTTTTTTTTTACATAAAACGATTTAATTTCGAGTTTGGTAACCATCAAACAAAAATTGCGACCGCTAGAGCGTTAACAGACAAATATAAATATAATTTTGAATGGACCTCATTTTCCTCATGTCCTGGGTAGAATCGATGGACATTTGAGGAAATTTTTCAAAACTCGCGTAATGATTATAACCTCAGTAACTGATTTCTCTTAAGGAAAATCTGCTAATAGACGTTGATTTCGGGATGTAATATGCCAATATTAAGTTTAAAGAAAGTTTTAGATATTTTCAGTAGACATGATGGAAACCGAATTTTATTACAGAATTCATCCACATTATCAGCCTTTATTGTCTTCTAACATAATTAAAGCTTGTTTGTAGCACCTTTTCTAGCACGAATTGCACAATAATAATAGAGCATCCAATCACAGGCAGGCTTTAGTTACTAAAAATACCAAATATTGTTCTCATTGAATTTTTAAATTTTGTGATAAATGCAAATACGTGGGAAATCTGCTTTGTTATCGCAGCCCTTGCGTGACGGACTTTTTTTTTCAGCGACAGCTACAAATCCTCTATTTACAGTCCATGATTAGAATAGAAAAGAAACTGAAATTCTCCCCCTACGTCTCCATTAGTTCTAGTTAACGTCTTGTAAGCTAATGAAAAATATAAACAGTCCAACTCAATGACTGTACTCAGGGAAGCAGTGAATTATCGAAAAGCTCTTTTACTAACTAAAACCTGCCTGTCATTGGATTTTAGCAGATTTACCTAAAGGGAAATCAGCTATTGAGGTCGTACTCTTCCTCAAATGTCAAAAATTTCTTCAAATGTTCATCAATCCTATATCCTATCTATCTATCTATCTATCTATCTATCTACCTATCTATATATATATATATATATATATATATATATATATATGTATATATATATATATATATGGTCTGTTAACGCTCTAGCGGCCGAAATTTTTGTTTGATCGTTACCAAACCCCATATTTAATCGTTTTATGTAAATAGAAAGATCAAGTTCGTTAATGGGTGAAATCGGACCATTGGAAGGGGGGGGGGAGTTAGAGTGGGAAATTTTGGAAATTCAAAATATCTCCGTTACTATAAGTCGGATCGAAAAATTGTGTAGAACCAATGTTATTGCAAATGTAATGTTCTATAAATATTGTTCTATACATATTTTCTGTATCATGAATATAAACCGAGATATTTTGATTTTATACTTTTCAGCCTTCAGCAAACCCCCACTTCTACATATTTTAAATGTAATAAACCACATTATTATAACCTTAAATACCAAATATTTTTTTCAAGAGGCCGTTATTAAACGACATACATGCTAATATGTTACAGTATGTAGATTTATCTATTATTAGACTTCACAAGGAAAATCTGCTTAGTTTACGGACTTTTATTGAATTATTAAAATATTTAGTTCCTCTTGTTGTAGATAAATCAAGAGTCAGACTTGAAAAAATGATATAGTATTTTGAAATTTGCCTATCCAATTTGAAAAGACACCTTTTTGTTTGTTTGGTTTGATTTACGTTTACTTTATGGTACTATGGCTATTCGGGGCGGGTTATCTACAGGTTACTACCCTTTTCTAGCCAGGGTGGGCCCAAGGAGTTTATTTAATGAGTCCATCACTAAATAAATTTGGACTGCCCAGAGTGGCAATCGAATCCGCCCCTCTAGGTCTACCACGTGAGATGCGTTAAGACCAACGCCTTAACTCACACGGCCATCCTGAGCCCCCAAAGGACACCTTTATCGGTGAGAGGCGTGTACGAACTGGCGCCTGTGTTGTCACGGGGAGTTCAGCTGGGCTGGAGTGCGGTCAGCTGTTATTGATCGTGGAACAGCAGGTCCCCACCAGCCTTTAAACACCTCACAGCTCACTGTCTCATGGCCATTCATTATTCACCCTTACCACTCATGACTGGATAAACAGAATGGCCGATTACCCCCGTCCTTGCAATTTCTCCCCCTCACGTTTATCTTGGCACATTGAATAGTCACGTGGTATTAGGCACGGGACACCTTTGTGGCAAACCCGAGATGCCCCACTTCTTTGCAGCTACTCAATTGCCTCACACTCAGAAACACAATAGTTTGACCAAGACATAAAAGTACGTCACGCAGGGGCTTCGTAAACTAAGCAGATTTCCCCTGTGAAGTTTTACAATAGAGAAATCTGTATACTGGTAACACAATACCACCGTGATTAGATAATGAGAAATCTTTCAGTTAATTAAAATAAATTCCCAACTGAAACGGCTTCTGAATTGTAAGAATAATTTATATTTTAATAACCCAAATTTAAGTAATCCAAGAACTAAAGAAGGGGGGGGGCGGCGGATGAACAGCACGTATTTGCATAAATCTCACGAAGCAAAGAAGGTTAGGTAAGGTTACAAACTACAGGTTAGGTTAGAAGCTTCTGCCTGAGCCGAGAAATGACGAAGATGGCCGACGTAATCCGAAGTATACCCGACCTCAGACTTTATAAAAATGCAAATATCTCGGTTAATATTCAAGATAGAGAATAAGTGTATATAACAATATTTATAGTAAATTTAATTTGCAATACGATTGGTTTTATACAATTTTTCGATCCGATGCATAATAACGGAGATATTTCGAATTTTCGAAAATCCCTCCTCTAAACCCCCACTCCCTCTGATACGATTTCAGCCATTAACGAACTTGATCTGTCTTTTTACATAAAACGGTTAAATATCGAGTTTCGTAACGATCAAACAAAAATTGCGACCGTTCGAGCGGTAATAGACAAATATATATATATATATATATATATATATATATATATATATATATATATATATATAAATATATATAATTTTGAACGGACCTCATTTTCGTCATCTCCTGGGTAGGATCGATGGACATTTGAAGAAATGTTTTGAAACTCGCGTCATGAGTACGACCTCAATAGCTGATTTCCCTTAAGGGAAATCTGCTAAAAAGGAATCTTCACTTCAATGTCACTGACCTATGACTAGTACCTATGTATGTAATCTTAAGATTATGTGCGGAGCAACTTTTGGGGACTAATAAAGCAGAAATTTTAGTTTTGAAGAATAAATGAAAATGTAATCCTAATCTATCCCTCTCCACATTTTGAAACACCAGTTTTGAATAATTCAACCATAATCATGGATAGCGTTAATTATAATTGAGTATTATCTATAATGTACATATTTTCTGTCAAAAACCAATAATAATAAAATTGTCTCCTTTCTTCCAGATGACTATGTTGTAGGATTAGCTTGTGCAGAATGCAACGGGATACACTGCGCGTCATTTAGAGCTATTTTCTATCAATTATTCCTTTCTATGGAAATCATTACTTTTTACTCTTGGAGACAATCCGGGAGGATGTAAATGTATTGGACTGTTATTTTTTGAGCATAATGTAAATTGAAATATATAGTCGAAAGACTCAGCAAAAGGATCTTCTACACAATGTAAGCCAGTTCTGAACTGTTAAGAAGTCACAGTTAAGAATTTTCTTGCATTGCGTTATTATGTATAGTCTAGGGAATGTTTTTTTATTGTTCAGACTTTAGGTTTTATTTATTTATTGGTTAGTTTAGTTTTAGTTAGTGGTTATTTAGTTTTAGGAAAGGGAGTGTTTTATGATTGTGTTATGCATTCGACTATGTCATACATTTAAAGAAAAAAACTGTTAAAGATAGGTTACTTATGGTTTTTGGTGTGTCAACAGGGCACTGACGATGATGCACTGCATCGTAAGCGCTCTGTCTCGTCAATAAAAAGTAGTTACTCTGGAAGTGTGGCTATTTTTCCTCTACCTGCATAATAATTCTCTTCCATCGGCCAGAATATCAAGCAGATTACATACATTTTTTTTTTTTTTTTTTTTTTGAAAATGAATATTAATGAAGTTATAACATATCGTAATTATTAATTCAGAACATTAGCGCGTGTTCTTTTAATTAATAATAACATACATTAAACAGATACATTAAAGAAAACATAAACCTGGCAGGATGCCAAAATATGACCCGCTAATAAATCATTAATCCAAAGTAAAATTTTGTAGTTATATAAAGATCCTGAACTGATTTATAAAATGATATGTTCTGTAACATTGAGAGTTTCTCTTGCACTCTCAACACAAGGATTACGATACTTGTAGTTCGTGCTATGTAGTTAGTTAAATTGAAATACCGCAGAAGTTCTAAGTAAAAGGAGACTTCCTTCTAGAGTAGTTTTCTACCTCTATGGCCACTTGAACTATCTGGAGAGTCATCACTGGTCTTCTTACTAGGGACAGTAGGGCGCTCTAGTGGAGTCTATTGGTATTAAGAGTAAGTGCCTGCTGGTTCATCCCTTCTCAAGGGCCTTAACGTCATTGCAGTGTCTCAGCTCTCCGTTCGATTCTCTCTTTCCAACCACTATGCCGTATTATTTGTGAAGGACGCTTTTCCTGAACTCACAGGAAAGTAAAATTCCATTCTATACTTATTCCCAATTTTAGAGACTCTCAAATTTCTAAATTACTGTTCGCGTGAGTCTAGAGCAATTCAGAAAGTCCGTCACACAGGGTCTACGTAAACTAAGCAGATTTTCCTCGCGAAGTTTAATAATAGATATATCTACACAACACCACCATTAATATTAAGTGAATACATACAAACAGTAATAAGAAATCTCTCCCCTCCTTTTCCTGCGGGAAGAGTCTGAAATGTCAATGGCTGACCGGAAAGAAAAACAAATAACTGAAAAATATCAAAATATAACATATTAATTTTATTGAAAACTATATACTATATCTAGTACTGTAATTTATAATGAATCAGAATAATTTTTATCATAATCAATCAAATTTTAGAAGTCCTAGAATTTAACTTCAGAAGGGGGGTCACAAGAACATATTTGCATGTATCTCTTATAATAAAGGTCTCTGGAAAACAATCTTTGGTATTTAAGCTTCGAATAATGTGGTTTATTATATAACAGAGTATGTTTTAAGCAACACGAGTGGAAGTGGGGGTTTACTGAAGGCTGAAGACTGAAAAAAAGCAAATATCTCCCTTAATATTCAAGATAGAGAATAAATGTATATACCAATATTTATAGGAAATTTAATTTTCAATTAGATGGTTCTTATACACATTTTAGATCCGACGTATAGTAACGGAGATATCTTGAATTTTCGAAAATCCTCCCCTCTAAACCCCCTCTCCCCCTTGTTCGATTTCAGCCGTTAACGAACTTGATCTTTTTTTTTTACATAAAACGATTAAACAATAATTGCGACCGCTAGAGTGGTAAAAGACAAATATATATATATATATATATATATATATATATATATATATAGTTTTCAACGGACCTCATTATCGTCATCTCCTAGGTAGGATCGATGGACATTTGAAGAAAAATTTCGAAAATGCTTCATGAGTATGGCCTCAATTGCTGATTTCCAGTAAGGGATATCTGCTAATAAAACTCCCTATACTGATAATGTTATATGAGAAAACTCCTTAAGTCATTGCAAAATAGTCTAACGAAGCTAAAAAGTAGAAGAAATCCGACTGTTCTGAAGAGGAACGTAAAATTCCGTCACGCAGGAGCTGCGTGAACTAAGCAGATTTCCCAAGAGCTGGTATAACACATGTGAACTCATATCACCTCATATGCTCTATACATATGTAAAAGTCTGATGAGTTAAAGAGAGGGGGTAACTGAAGGCTGAAAACAGAAAAGTACGAATAACTCGCTTAATACATGGGTTACCAAAAAAAGCATAGAATAAGAATTGTAGAGAAGCAGAAGTATAACAACATTGCTTCTATAACATTTTATGTAGCCGACACATAACAACAAAGATATTTTGAATTTTCTAATTCCTTTTCCCTAAACCACCACTATTCCATGTCCGATTCAGCCAATAACAAATATCATCTTTAGTGTTGACTAAAACGGCTAAATATCGAGTATGGTGTAGGTCAAATAAACATTTTCGAGTAAAGAACGAAAAATCTTAATTGATGTCGTAATCACATGACGTATTTGCATGTGTCTCACAAATTAATAGTTCAATGAAAACCATATTTCGTAATATACGTTGAAATGAAGCGGTTCATGATATATCAGCTTATAGTAAATATCACATGAGTAAAAGTGGTGGTTTACTGATTGCCGAGAATTAAAATATAGAAATATCTCGGTTAATATTCAATATAGAGAAAACACGTATATAACAACATTTATAGAACATTACATTTGCAATATGATTGATTCTATGCAAGTTTTCGATCCGACTCTTAACAACGGCGATATTTCGAATTTTCTAAATTCTCCTCCTCTCCCACTGAACCGATTTTAACCGTTAACGAACATTAACTTCATATTTAATAAAACATTTAAATATCGAGATTGGTAACAATAAAACAAAATTGCTACCGCTAGAGCGTTAACAGACAAATATATAACTTATATATGTAGTTGTATATATATCAAATTTTGTAGGACCTCATTTTCGTCATTTCCTAGATAGGATCGATGGACTATTGAGGAAAATGTTCGAAAATCGTGTCCTGAGTACGACTTCAATAGCTGATTTCCTTCAAGGGAAATCCGCAAAACAAAAAATGAATGCTGTACTTTATAATTACCCCAGAGGTATTATTGTATACTAATGTGGAAAATAAATTTATATTGAAATGAAATATTTATATTATTTCTATCATGATTAGAAGAATTGTTTCCTTGATTCCTGATATCATGGTAATATTTATTCCGTTTCTGATGTTTTAGTTCCTTTATAAACTCGTTAACGAGCATGAATTTGAAATTCTACTATATCATTAGTGTGGAATATAATTTATATTTCTAACAGGTTTTATACACATAAAAAGTGTTTATGAGTCATGCTTATTAATGGCAAAACATGAACAGGCTTGGTTATTAAGATATCAGGTTAATTAGTAATGGTAATTAACGAGAGGCGGGTTCCATTATCATTGTAGCAGTTGGCACAAGAATTGGGTTGTTTATCAAGATCTCCTAACTTGGGCCTACAATAAGAAAATCTAGAAGCGACCAAGTATCTTAAGCCAATTTGTTCTTCTCTCTTTGCCCACTTCTCTATATTATCCAACCTTACACCGTCCAACTTTTTTTGCATTGGTCATCTTCTGTGGTAAGTGTTTTGAGTTTAGTAGTCTTTCATGGTGGGAGGAAGTTCCGACCAAAGACATCTATCTTGTTTAATCAACGTTTTACTGAATCCATTAATTTTCATTCGCCATATCCAAACACCTTTAATAAAAATGGGACCATATACATATTTCTGTTGCCTTATAGTAATCATTGTTCCAATACGGACTGCCTGCAACAGTGCATTAGTTAAATAAATTGTCCTTGTTTTTTTTTCTGCCTTACTATAATTATGTCGCTTAGCTTCTCTGCGTCTCCAGAGTCATGTCGGGTAAGCGGTCTTGTGTCTCTAGAGTCAAATCGCACAGCCTCGCTGCGTCTTTAGACTCACATCACGAAGCTTCTCTGCGTCTCTAGAGTCATGTCGGGTAAGCGCTCTTGTGTCTCTAGAGTCAAATCGCACAGCCTCGCTGCGTCTTTAGAGTCACATCACGAAGCTTCTCTGCGTGTCTAGAGTCAAATCGCATAGCCTCCCTGCGTCTTTAGAGTCACATCACGAAGCTTCTCTGGGTCTATAGAGTCATGTCGGGTAATTGCTCTTGTGTCTCTAGAGTCAAATCGCACAGCCTCCCTGCGTCTTTAGAGTCACACAGTGCAGCTTCTCTGCGTATCTAGAGTCATGTCGTGTAAGCGCCCTTGCGTTTCTAGAGTCACATCTCGCAGCTTCCCTGCGTCTCAAGACTCAGATCACGGCAGCTTCGCTGCATTTCAAGAGTCATATCGCGTAGCTTCTCTGCGTCTCTTGAGTCACATCACTCAGTTCTCAGCGTCTCTAGAGTCATATCTCTTATAAATATCACGTTCCCTGAGCCACACTCAGTGATGTCACTTTTCAAGCAGAATCACAGGAGTCTTTATTACAGTATGAGCGTATTGTGCAAAGAACTTAGCTATTTAACTTAATTCATCAATTTCTTAACACTGGTTTCATTTAAGAACAAGTCCTTCTTTAGTTTAAAACCCAAAACTTTTCGTGCATGAACATTGCATTACAAGGTCTCTTTTTTCAAAGTTTGACAAGTCAGGCTGGTATTAATATTAAACGGAAGTCGAGAATAAATGTCGTTAGTCAAACTTCTACTCGAAAGGCCCATAATTAAATCGTACGCTTTTCAATTGATGAAAGAGAGAGTGGGAAAATTTCTCGATTTCTTGTTCCCTCATCCTTTAAAAAAGTTTGACTTCTCCCCGAAAAGTCAATTCAAGGAGACAATCTAAGGCCCCTTTTTTGTTCGGTACAAAACCGTCAATCCTTATTGTTGGAAGAAGTTGCTTTATTTCCAGAGACTTGGAGAGTACACAGTAGCGAATGTTGATTCAGGGCTCCTCCACTCACCGCTTGCCAAAAGTCTGCCTCTCTGGGCTTTTATTAAAAATGTATATGTACCTATATTATGTATGGATGAATGACTTTCAAGAGAGAAATGTGAACTTTATGTTTTAAGCACTCCATTCTTCTTCTTCCTGTAGCGGATTTTAGGGGTGGGCTTTAGGGTTGAATCCTTTAAATCCACTACTACTTGAAACTGAAAAGTGTTTTTTTTTCGTTGGGCCCATTCACGTTTTTATTAAAAACATGAGTTTGGTAATATGAATTCAATGTATTTTTTTTTGTTTTCAAAGCATTAACTTCCTTGTTAATTAAGTATATGCTAGAAATTTGCAAAATCATCATGTTTTTCTAAATAATGACATATACAACGGTAAAGGAAGCAATGAGGGATAATCATTAGTCATCTAATAAAAAATTCCGTCACGCAGGGGATGCGTAAACTAAGCAGATTTCCCTCGCGAAGTTTAATAATAGATAAACTTACATATTGCTGTCACAACACCACCGTGAATATTAACTGAATAAATACAAACGGCATTAAGAATTATTATATGTCTATATATATATATATGGTGTTGTTGTTTTTTGGAGTTATGGTCAGTGTTGATGGAAGATCTTAGTTGTACTTTTTAAGTATTTTTAGTCTTGCCCTGAAGAAGAGAAAATAAAGATTCTCGAAATATCGGCATAAACTAAGATTTTTTCACCAACATTGACAAAAACTCCAAAAAGAATAACAACACCATATATATATATATATATATATATATATATATATATATATATATATATGAAGTTTTGAACCTTGCCTTGACTTGAAGACCTGGGGAGAAAAAGCCGTGCAAAGCAGTGACTATTTGAGGGCAATCCTTTTAAAGTCGGCTCTGCTGGGAGAAACAAATAGATAAAAGTTAAGTCTGAGGTTTTTATGAAAAACTACCCTTATCTATCCCTCTAATACATAGTTCTGGCATTGATTTATAATATTTCCGGGTAAACGTCTCCTCTGTTAAATTGGGTGTTTCAATCCTCAAATAAAGCTGAAAAAAGTTAATGTGTCGTATAAACGGGACTCATTTCGACTAGGAAGCCCTACGAGATGCCAGAGCTGAGGTCAACTCGAAGGCTGTTTGTAAGAGAGGCTCATTTTGACCTTAGGGAAGGCAATGCCGGGGACAAACACCCTTCGGGAACAGGGAGAAGTGAGGGGGGAGGCTTGTCAGAAAGGATATTGCCCCTTTATATTTGTTTCTTCATGGGTCATTGCCGGTGAAAGGACCGACTCTTCTTATATGTACGTCATACATAATAGTTGTTTTCTAACAGTAAAAATATCTACATTTTTATTGTTTACAGCGTACATATATATATATATATATATATATATATATATATATCAGTTTTATTGTTAGCCATTTTAGCAGATTTCCCTTAAGGGAAATCAACTATTGAGGTCGTACCCATGACGCGAGTTTCGAAAAATTTCTTCAAATGTCCATCGATCCTACCCAGGATATGACGAAAATGAGGTCCGTTCAAAATTATCTCTCTCTCTCTCTCTCTCTCTATATATATATATATATATATATATATATATATATATATATATATATATATATATAGATATACGAGTATATTTGTCTGTTAACGCTCTAGCGGTCGCAATTTTTGTTTGATCGTTACGAAACTCGACATTTAACCGTTTTATGTAAAAAGACAGATCAAGTTCGTTAATGGCTGAAATCGTACCATAGGGAGGGGGGGTTTAAAGGGGGGATTTTCGAAAATTCGAAATATCTCCGTTATTATGCATTGGATCGAAAAATTGTATAAAACCAATCTTATTGCAAATTAAATTTACTATAAATATTGTTATACACTTATTCTCTATCTTGAATATTAACCGAGATATTTGCATTTTTATGAAGTCTGTGGTCGGGTGTTGTTCGGGTTAGTTCGGCCGTTTTCGTAAGTCTCGGCTCTGGCGGAAGCTTCTAACCTAACCTGTCGTTTCTAACCTTACCTAAGCTTCTTTATTTTGTGAGATTTATGCAAATACGTTCTGTTCATCCACCCCCCCCCTTCTTTAGTTGTTGGACTACTAAAATTTGAGTTATTAAAATATAAATTATTCTTCCAATTCAGATGCCGTGTCAGTTGGGAGTTGATTAAAATTAACTGAAAGATTTCTCATTACCGTTTGTATTTAATCATAGTGGTATTGTGTTACCAGTATGCAGATTTCTCTATTGTAAAACTTCACATGGGAAATCTGCTTAGTTTACGCAGCCCCTGCCTGACGGACTTTTTATAATTCAAAGTAGTAGAAGATAGTTGGGTTTCGGCTAATAAAGTGATCTCAAATCTTCTTATAGAGGATTTTTATTTGCTGACAGTTTCGGGCAACCGTTGGATCCCTTCTTCAGAGCTGAACAATGAAACGAAAAATATAAACATATAATAATGGAATAAACGGAGCATATTATTATCTTTTAAGTGTACAATGGCCGTAAATTTTAAGTTATAATGAATATAAAGCGAAGTAGGTTAGAGGTGGGAGTAAACAACATAACATGAAATAAAGCGTACTGAATCTAGCAAAACTGGTATGTACATTATCATATTTTGTTAGATTTAGTACGCTTTATTTCATGTCATGTTGTTTACACCCACCCCCACTTTTCGATCCGACGCATAATAATGGAGATATTTTGAATTTTCAAACCCCCCCCTCTAAACCTCCCCTCCCACTGGTCCGATTTCAGCCATTAACGAACTTGATCTGCCTTTTTACATAAAACGATTAAATTCGGAGTTTGGTAACGATCAAACAAAAATTGCGCCTGCTAGAGCGTTAATAGACAAATATATATATATATATATATATATATATATATATATATATATATATATAAATATACACAATTTTGAACGGACCTCATTTTCGTCATCTACTAGGTAGGATCGATGAACATTTGAAGAAAATTCCCTCACGAGTACAACCTCAATGGTTGATTTCCCTTAAGAATTCAACAACATTTATTTGTCATCTTCAAGTTACTAATGAATGGTGAAAGTGGTGCAAAAAGTCGACTCCAAAAATCATAAGCGATATCAAAAAGATGCTTATTATGGAAAATACGGTTCAAAATTGATATAATACATTTATAAACTTAGCATAAAAGAATTAGAACAATGAGCATTTAAATCAACATACATTTATTGTACAATAATATTTCTTTAATTTTTCTCCAACAGAAGCTTTCAAATTTTCCAATCAGTACATGAATAGAATTATAAAATAATTGGTAGAAAACGAAATAAAATTGACTTTTCAGACTAGTTTTTAGTTTAATATTTGATGTCTCGAAAATTAATACTAATGGGTGGTATCAGGAAATTATTCTAATTTCTGAGCAATTTTTTAGAAAATGCTGTAAAATCTTTTGATTAAACGACGGAGATTAAAGGCACAGTTTTATCCGGCTCAAAGTCAGAATATTCGAGATAATGCAGTTACTTTGTCTCGTATAATCAACTTGATTAATTGTAATCCTAAGAGAGACTTTGGTTTGGTGAATTGTATTTGTGGCTGTTTATTGATTGGGTTTGGAAGGAAGACAACCCCCTCCTTCCTCCTACCCAATGAGATCCCATCATGAAGATTGAGAACTTAGGTCGGCTGGGAAATTATTGGATCTCGAATGGCGGAATTGGAGAAACTCAATACCTTGCCTCATAGCCCCTATTATTCCCAATAGAATTCAGGCCGGAATGAATCCACCATTAAAGGGCAAGAATGAAATTTCCTTTAGCAAGTCATGAAATCATGTTAGCAGTAGGGTTTTTGGTTTATTTCAGATTCAGATTATCGCTGGCCATTAATATTAATGATGACCTAATACAATGGGAATTCTCTCTCTCTCTCTCTCTCTCTCTCTCTCTCTCTCTCTCTCTCTCTCTCTCTCTATATATATATATATATATATATATATATCTATACGTATATATATGTCACTGAACTCCTAAACGGCTGGACTGATTTGAATGATTCTTTTTTGTATGCGTTTGGGTGACGCCCTGGGTGGTTTAGATTCACAAATCAGCCCGCAAGATGGAGCAAGGGGGGGGGTGGCAGATCAACTTTTCTAGGGATGGGCAGGAGTGGGGGTTGTAAGGGTGGCCTAAAATTAAAAATAGCGATATTTCGTTGCAAATTGGGTTTTCAGCAAATATGCACAGGATAAAAGTTGTTTATTTTGTTATTTAGAGTAACTTTTGCTATGTTCACTTTTGTCGTATAACAATTATGAACGAGATATACACTAAAAAATTAAAGTTAGAGCCAACAATTTTATTGGAAACTAACGATTGAACCGAACTTAACAAAACTACATGTAAATCAGCATTAATTCTTCCATGATTATACACTATATTACATTTTTTAGGTATGAGTGTGGGTTATAAGGGAGGCCTGAATAAAAAATTTGCAATATTTCATTTTCTATTTGTTTTTAGGCAAACGTGCGCATGACAAAAGTTGTTTTTTTTTGTTATTAAAAGTAGCTTTTGTTTTTTTCGTATAACAATTTGTGAAGCAAGTAATTTGCATAGAAATATTCTTGTTGCATACAACAATTCTTTTCAATATGATCATTATTGATAATAACGAATTGTTTTTAGAAAAACTGATGTTATTTCAAAATAAAAAATAATGAAATTATTATATTATTTGTTTTTCATTTCATACTTTGTTTAATATCCTAATCGCTTGAAATATCATGCAGGCTTGAAATATGTAAGTGGTGTAAAAAACACATTTATAATAGCCTGAAGCATGTAATGCTACATTGCCCTGCACTTGGAAATCACAGAAAACAATATTTACAATCAAATATAGTTTAAAACAGGGACGAATGATTGAAAAGCTAAATGACATATATTACTTTATTAAGAGTATATTATTGTTAGTTTATGAACCATTAATTGTTGTTTTGTTTTTGTAGATTTTCCGGAACTATTATTTATTGTTTATGTATCGCTATATATTACTTATATTATAAGAGTACTTGAAATTGTCGAATTGTAAATTATTTAAGTAGAATACCTAACGATACTAACATAAAATGGCCAGACCCCTGGCAACGACGATGTATTTATGCCAAAATAAATAAATAAAATGTATATATATATATATATATATATATATATATATATATATATACATGGTTAAGTAAAGATTTAAACATATCAAATGTTCCATGTTAGTTTTCTGGCTGGTTGAAGTGAATTATATTGCAGGTTGATTAAAACGACCACACTTCCACAGTAAAGTATTATTTAAGATAAAGAGTGCTTTCGACATAGTGCATCATCCTCAGGAACCAAACGTGCTTGATGTTGAATTAAAGGGCACTAGAATCTGACTACTCTGTCTAGTCTTTTAGCAGAATTCCCTTAAGGGAATTTGGTTATGGAGGTCGTACTCATGACGCGATTTTTGCTCAGAGCTCTGGTTGAATGTTGCAGTAAACAATTATTTTTCTAGCCTGGGTGGGACGAAGGGATTTAAGTTTGTGAGTTGCTGACTAAATAAACTCTAAATCTTTACATGGGGATCGAACGCGCCACCAACTACATTCATTAAGACCATTGCTTGTACCTCATATGGCTCTCCTAAGCCCCTTGAAAATCAAGAGCTCCTGTTCTATATAGTTATTATAAAATCATAACTGGTAATGTAGGTAGATGAAATAATGGCTATGCATCCACTAGACTCTACTTCTAAGCTCCATCAGGTCAACATCCGGGATCTTCGGGCACTGATGATGATGCACTGCATCGAAAGCGCTCTGTCGTTTTAATAAATTGTTACAGTGGAAGTGTAGCCGGTCTTTCATCTGCCTACATTAGAAGTCACTTCCAACTGCCAGAATATCAACTCAGAATTAATGGTAATAATTTTATATTATAAATAAATTGAGATAGTAGTTTTAAGCAGAAATAATGAATAATAATAGTAACCATTTCTCTCAAAAATACAATTTGTGAACGATACCGAAGGTAAATAACTCGGGCATGGCCTGCCTTCAAGCCACAGTTGCTATTCTGTAAGATGGTTCTTTAGTTTTAATGTTTAGATATTTTCCTTACCAGACATCATCGTGGTAAGACGGTTTTTTCCAACACGAATCTCATACTCATGAAAGTCTAAAGAAGTTCTGTTCCAGTTAGTTTGTGCCTCGGTGTGCGTTTCCTCGACCAACACGCCACCGCGAGCACGTGCCCACCGGGTCAATTGGCTAACGGTAGGGATTTTTCTATGCCTATTTATATATATAAGAGTATTACGTTTCTAAGAAGGATTTTGTATTTTGAGTAACGATTAGTTATAGCTTTTCATAACTGAATATCATTTTCATTTATAATTGACTGTTAATATTTACATATGCATTAGCCTTTAATCACGTTATGTTAGTACTTGGTTATCCTGGTCCTCTGGCCTACGTTATAGTACGTGTCACGTACCAACTATTAACAGAAGGTAGCCCACATATAAATACACTCTTAAATCACTTGGAGACCATTAACATTTACAACGAGCTTTAAACCACACCAACTCCACTCATCTCTATACGTTTTTATCTCAAATTATGCCACTAATTTTTAAACTTGTGATTTTCATCATCCTCAAGCCAGGATTTATCGCAAAAATTATAATTTTACATAGTTTTATTTTAACGGTTCCTTAGTTTTATGTAATCCATTAGTTTTATATATAGCTACATTTTATACTATGTTTTAATCATTTTGAAAACATTTTTCTTTATTTCTTTATTTTAACATTTTAATTTAAGGAATTGAATATAAATGATACTGAGCGACATCGCATAGTTGCGGAGCTCACCAAATAAATAAATAAAATAAATAATACGTATCATTAGGCTTGTGAATCCTGCTAAAAGTTTACAGAGATGTTGAATGCTTAATTTTTAAAAGTTACATAAGTGTAAATATTTTCTTGAGACAATGAATTTTTTAAGGCCAGCGTAGAGAATAATGGAGTGTGCCCTTATGTTTTAAAAATTTTTGTAAACACTCATTGAGTCTAAAAAAAAATATTAAAAAAAATTGTTGAGGAGGAAACAAATTTAATTGGAGAGAAAGGGGTAAATTCTGAAGGGCATTTCATAATTGGCACTCAAGTCAAACACTCGCTTTTATTCAAAACTCCTATTTAGATAAGACTACTCGTTAATTTGCTAATGGTTTGTTTTTCAATAATAATTGCTCATCTTTTCAAGGCTATTTTTTTTTCTATTCTCCATTTCAGAGGGTATTTTAATGCCTGAGATTTTGCAATTAGTACAATATTGTTTTCAGGATCTTGTCATTTTATCCTCATCCTCGGAATATTGTTGTTTCTGACGAACTGGTTTTCTTCTTCATGTCGTGCAAATCTTTTCGGAAATAGAAGTCTCGAATTACTATTTTGAATCAAAGGATGGGAGGATACAGGAAAGTGTAGGATAGGCAAAATGTTCAAATCAAATTTTGAGTGAAAATAAGGAACAAAATGTTTGACGCAAAAATCCTGAATTTGAAAATGTATTATGAATATTCACCTAAAAGAATCATTTAGTTGGAATTCTTATGCTTCAATTGATTTCAAACTTCTGAAATGTTTTAATTTAATTAGACGTTGAGGGCTGTCTCTTTTTTATCCAGGATTGCGTAGTAATCATCAAAATTTCTTAAACTTAATTTTATTTCATCAAAATTAATTTTGAGATAGCTTTTGAAGAAAAGTATAAATTTTCATATTTACTGACAATTAAAACCCCTGATGCTATTTTCATTATAATTAGTGGACATTATTTAATAGTGACTGTGATTTTATTATAATATTTTGCATCTAAATTATGGCATAATTTAAGCTTGTTAAAAAAAAAAGAAAAAGAAGAATACTACATTTATGGATTGCTTTTGGCAGATTTCCCTTTAGTGAAATCAGCTATTGCGGTCGTACTCATGAAACTATTTTCGAATCATTTCATCAAACGTCCATTGCTCCTACGCAAGAGATGACGAAAATAAGGTTCGTTCGTAAAACCAAGGAAGTGTATGTATGTATGTGTTTATATATTTGTCTGTTAACGCTCTAGCGGTGGTAATTTTTATTTTATCGTTGCCAAATTCAAAGTTTAAACGCTTTATGTAAAAGCGCAGACCAACTTATTTAACTGGGAAAATTTTTAAAAATCCAAATATATTTGTTGTTATTAGCCGAATCGAAAAATTATATAAAACTAATCTTATTGCAAATTTAATTGGCTAAAAATGTTGTTATTTAAAGTTGTTCACTGTCTTGATTATTAACCGAGATATTTGCATTGTTTTAGTTATTGGGCTTCAGTAAACCCCCACTACTCGTCATATTAACCGTATACTGCTATATTATGAACCTCTTCATCCAAAGCTTAAATCTCAAACATTGTTTCCATTGAACTTTTACTGCGTGAGCTACATGGAAATGTGTTGTGTATTGATGTCATCAGTTAAGATATTTGGTCTTGACTGGAATTGTTTACCTAATTTATATGATACTCTTTATTTAACAGTATCATTCAACACTAATTGTCATATCTGCAAATGGCTGAAATTTGACCAGTAATAGGAGGGGGGGGGGTGCGATTATTCAAAATATCTCCGTGATTATGGGTTGGATCGAAAAATTATTATAATCAATATTCTTTAGCTAGTGATACTCTATAAATGCTGTTGTATACATTTTTTTCGTAACTCAAATATTAAAAGAGTTATTCGGACTTTCTTGTTTTCAGCCTTCAGTAAACCTCCATTTCAACTCAGCGGATCTTTAATTAGAAATAGAAATTATGGTTAGAAGAGATAATTTGTCGTTGTTTGTTGTCATAACATCCCTTGGTAAACCCGAATAGTTTCAGCACCCCTGCGTGTCAGCCTAATTCTTTTCTTATAGTATAAGAAGACATTCCGGCAGAAATCGAAATTTGAACTGAATTTTTTTTGTTAAATTTGGTTTGTGCCCCAAATCGATGGTGATTGGCAAGTCTCTAATTGTTAAAGGGTAGTTAGAATAATATATTTATTCCTTCATGTAAACCTTGGTTTATTTTTATATTATGGAAAATATTCCTTAATATCTGATTGTTTCTCATATTCGTGCTTTGTCTAAATGAATATAATAAACGTTATCCCTTTGAAATTGTTGTAACAGTTTGGCTGCCCACAAAAATAAGTGAATTTGATTGGAGGCCCATTACATTTTTCGTGTTATTTAACTTGAAATATGCATAAATATTTTTAATAAACCAATGATATTTGTTGCAAATCTAATGTGGGGGTTAAAAAAGGGAGGAAATAAAAATTACTCCTTTGGGAGTGACGGGCACATAGGAAAGAATTTCCATCTTAGGTACCCATCATGCCCGAGAGCGTTAGCAAAATTTGAAATTTGGCGCGACGCCCGTGCGATACAACGCTCTCAGGCAGATGCGAATCACACTAACTCGTGGAACGCGGTATGAACCGTTCCCGCCCTTTGGCGTGATGGGCATCCCCTCTTCGCCGAGCTTCACGCCCCGAGGCGGAATGGGCAGTCAAACTGTTAAGTATGCTGTAGACCTATTCTGTTTTATACTATATGTTTTTGTAAATGTTTATATGTTTTAGATATGTTAAAATTTGTGGAATATTTTGGCTGCTGTCAGTTAATAGTTCTGTCATATCGTGGGGTATGTGAAGTTTTTTTCGTTGGATGCAGTCTGTCAGTATGTGTTTTATTGTAAGGTGTTTGTCGCAGTATTTCCATATAGGGTTATCAGTCCTTGTCATTAAGTGTCTATGTGTCAGGTATGTGTGGCCGATCCTGAGTAAGTACAACTTCCTCCCGTCTAGTACTCCTATGGCTCGATGGCCACTCCTTAATAGTACTTTTGATACTGCGGAGGTGGTTCTTTACTTCCATCCACTCTGATTGCCATTTGTGTAGAATTCGGTGGCGTATATGTCTCACTATGTCTTCGTATAGTAAGTTTGTTTCTGTGTATTGAGTTTGTTGAGTAATTCGTTTAGCCTGGTAGTCTGCGGTCGTACTAAGTCCAACGTCCTAGTGTCCTGACAGAAAATAATAAATATACCACATTAATGAATAAAAGCATATATATATATGTATTAAAATTTTTAATAATTATTAAATTCTAATAATTTATTATTTGACAAATGTTTCTTGATACTGGCTTGCATTTTCTCAAACTAAAAATTGTTCTCTCGACTAAAATAATTTCAATGAATGTTTGAAATGATACCATATCAACTCCATACTGAGGGGGAACGTGAGCTTGGGTTTCACTCGGCTATTGGAACTTAATTAATAAATTAAGTTGCAAAAAAATAAAAAAAAATCAATTTACGAACTTCATCCAGCTCACTCATAATAACACAGTTTACCAAGCTTGCTTATTAAAATTTAAAACCGTCTCAGATCTATTTATATCAAAAGTTTATTTGTGTTTTCCTCAACTATAATAGGTTTACTGGAACCACTTAAGCAGCTTAGAGAGCTTCATAATACATCTAAATACTTCAAGCACAAAAGAGGCTAATTGCATTATAAAAAGGGTTCTACCTCTAATATTAAAAACTAACTTACCTGTACAAAGTTTAATCAAATTACTAACTTATATAAAGTATTTATTGATTGAACCTCTAATCTATATTATTTGGAATGGTACAATTATAGGGTCCCTCCAATTCTCTTGCCAATTTTGAAAATAAATTAAAATAGTTCATATGATTTACTTCCTCCGGGTCCTCCATCAATATATTATCATAATTATAAATATAAATAAATATAAAATATAATCTAAATTGAACTCTTTATTCAAAAAGTGATTCAAATGAATAAATCAATACAATATATGATGGAATTTATGATAATACACATACTCTCTTATTCAATATTGGGGTTAATTTAGTCATAACATATTTAGCTTTTAGGGCGTTATTCATAAGGGTGAATGAAAAATTATTCCAGAATACTATTATCATTATTTTTTATTAACGTCCATTATTTGCTACAATGGCTAATTGGGACTGGTTATCTACATGCCACCACCATTTTCTAGCCAGGGTGGGACTAAGGGTTTTATTCAATGATTTTATCATATGAGTCACTGAATAAATTCCTATTGCCCAGACGGAAATCGAACTCGCCTCTCTTCGTTTACCATGTGAGATTAAGGCCAAAGCAAAGTTTCAGAATCCTGGCCAAAAAGGACAATTTCTTAATTCAGTTTATACGATATAATATTAATATATTATATATATTAATATTATTGTATATCTCCAGACAGCTGATAAACTGGCCTGTCGCTGGATCTCTACTTCAGAGCAGACAACAGCATCAAGTGACTGATATCTGCAGTTGATTTAAGCCACCGTGGCTCCCAAAAGTGCCTTTACTTAATATGTTGTTTCTGAATATGTCCATACTATATGTTTTCTTTCTTCCCCAGAGATAATTTCAATTTGAAAGGTAAATGTGAATGAAATCAAGAGGTTGAAGAAGTGATCGAAGAAGGAGCTGTAGAAGAAATTGATGAGGATTTTATAAATTCAGATTGATCTTTGTGTAAAAACTGAGAGCGGGTTATTTTGTAAATTGATGAGTAATACATGTATATAAATAGAATAAATTGCAAAATTTATCTACCTCTAAGTACATTATTTCGACCTATCCTAAATTTGTTATTAATGACAAATGAATAATACCTTAACTTTTACATACTCTTCAAGAACCGGTTGCATTTTCAATTTTCCATATATTTGAGAGTCCTGGTGATCAAAGTTTTAAATTTTATAGTGTTTTTCTGATGTACAGAATACAATGAGGCTTCTTTATAACTTAATGTATCCCTAAGGCGTAGCTAATAATTTTGGCTGTGTTTTCTGGCCGAATGATCCACTGTGCAACGCTTTAACTCACATGGTTACCCTGAGCTTCTATTACAGAATATAATAATTCATTATATAATTATTATATTCTTTTAAATAGTTTTATTCTAACGCTTCCTTAGTTTTATTTTATTTCTTAGTTTTATATATAGCATTATTTTTTATTCTATGTTTTAATAATTTTGAAAGTATTTTCCTTTATTTTAACATTTTAATTTAAGGAATTAAAAATAAGTGATACTGAGCGACATCGCCTAATTGCGGAGCTCACCAAATAAATAAATAAATAAAAATTATAATTATTTTTGTGGGTAATACGTTAAACAATATTTATTTTTCCAGAATATAATAATAAATATTTTTTAATGTATTAACCACCAATTTACTCGAGATGCCGGATCAACTTCCATTCGTTGAGTTCTAATTTTGGTAGGACCAATTAATTATTATTTGCAAGGAGGGTATCTGTGTATATATGTATAAACATATTTATATATCTACAGTTGATATACCTATTTTCTTTAACCTGAGGAAGCAATGAATACATCTCTAGTGTTTAAAAGTATAAATACACCTACTAACCTAGTCGCTCAACATACAGTAGCTTACAATAGAGATATAAATGAGTGAACTCCTAGGAGAGCAATAACCGTTAGCTCTAAGAGGAAATGGGTTTTAAACGTTGGCTCAGTGTTGCCAGGAGAACAAGTTACCCCAATATTTATAAATAATTAAACTTTATCTGAGCCCCCCCCACACCAACCCATTTCGAGGGGAAAGTTTAACGGACGGGATGGTCCAACAGTTCAGAGTCACCAAATTAATGGCTACTAAAAATAAACATTCCCTACAAGTTAAATTCTTCCTAAAGGCTGTTTTTGTTAGGAGGGAAGTTACAATTCGTTAAAAACTTGGAATGATTTATTACAACAATTTATTTTGTTTTTCATACTATTCCATTATCTCGTTAGTCAGTTGTACAGTAGAGCCTGAGTCTATTGAGTTACATTAGCTGTCACTAATACATTATGCATATATTACACAATACATTATCTTATAAAGCGTTTTAAAATTAGTGAAATGTAGATAAAGCTGTGGTCTTTCAAGTGGTATATGTCACAGACAACATTTAATTGAAATAAATTAACCTGAAATAACTTCCAGTAAACTTCAAATTGTAATTAATAATCGCAATATCAATGGGTTAAATTTAATCTATCATATACATAATAGTCATAGCATTTCACTGTCGACTCAAAGTATTCTTTGACTTTTTCTCTCTATGTTAATAATATAATAATCAAGAATATAGATTCTCATAATCACGATTTAGATATTTAACTCATTCCAGGATGTCACTGTGGCGATCTCATCTCACTACATATTCTCTATTCCCAAGAATCCGATGCGTAGAAGTTGGGGTTTACTGAAGGCTAAAAGCTACAAAGTGTGAGTAACTCTCTTAATATTTGAGTAATAAATATTTGAGTTAGCGTTAGAGTGAAAATGTATTGGACAACAATTATAGAGCTTGAATAAATTAAGAAGACTGGTTCTAGAACAGTCTTTCATTCAACTCATAACAAAGATATTTTGAATTTTCAAATTCCCACTCCTAATGCCCCCTATTAAGGGCAATATTAAAAATTATATGTTAGAAATTAAACTAATTTGGATTTGCAACTCAGAGTTGCTCTCACATATGCGTTCGTTCACATACAATGCTCAGTGACTTTTTGTAACTGAAATTTGTTTACGCCTTGTAACTATGCTAATACACGTCATTAGCTTATGAGCAAAACTAGAAAATGTCAAATTAGAAATGTACCAATATATTAAAATTTATGTATATAAGACAACTTTATACCACGGCTAACCATGACGAGTTATTTACAGATCACCATTTTAGCAGATTCCACTTGAGGAAAATCAGCTATTGAGGTCGTACTTATGAAGAGATTTTCGAAATTATTCTTCAAATGTCCATCGATCCTACCTAGTAGATGACGAAAATGAGGCCCGTTCAATACTGACTGTATATATATACTAGCTCAGATACCCGGGAATTCATTTGAAGCTGGATGGTGATGGTATTTTTTTGGCAAGAATTATTGAGCAAATTTCTCTAAATAACAAAATAAACAACTATTGTTATGTGCATATTTGCCGAAACCCCAGTAGGAAACGAAATATCACTATTTTTAATTTCAGGCCTCCCTTATAACCCCCAATCCTGCCCGTCCCTAGAAATGTTAGCATAGCTAATTATAAGGAAGGAGTGTTTTATTTAGTTCGGTTGAGTCTTTTATGCCAAATAAAATTCTTGACTCCCGCTATAATTTTTAGTGTATAACGCCTTTATACTTCGGTATACGACGATAGTGTACATGACAAAAGTCTCTCTAAATAAAAAAATAAACAACTTTTATTACGTGCATATTTGCCGAAAAACCAATAAGAAACGAAATTTCTATTTTTAATTTCAGGCCTCTCTTATAACCCACACTCCTGTTTGTCTTAGAGAATATTAATATAGCCTAAAGTCTAAGTTGGGCTAGTAGTAATATACATACCAAGTTTCATAAAATTCGGTTCAGCCGTTTATGCGTGAAAAGGTAACAAATAAACATACAAACACACACGTAAGGAACAAAATGCAGTTTTGGTGTATATGACATGTGAAACGAAAAGTGAAATTTCGCGAAAAAAATCAATGTACAGACAGAGGTTACAATTTTATATATATATATATATATATATATATATATATATATATATATATAGAGAGAGAGAGAGAGAGAGAGAGAGAGAGAGAGAGAGAGAGAGAGTGAGATTTGCCTGTTACCGCTCTAGCGGTCGCAAGTTTTGATTGTTACCAAACTCGATATTTAGTCGTTTTATGTAAAAAAAAAATCAAGTTCTTTAACGGCTGAAATCCGACAAGGGGGAGGGGGGGGGGTTTAGAGGGGGAGAATTTCGAAAATTCGAAATATCTCCGTTACTATAATTCGGATCAAAAACGTGTATAGAATGAATCCTATTGCAAATTAAATGTACTATAAAAATTGTTATATACATTTACTCTTTATCTTGAATATTAACCGAGATATTTTCTTTTGTCAGTTTTCAGCCTTCAGCAAACCCCCTCTTCGTGTTACATAAACAATACTCTGTTATATAATAAACCACATTATTCGAAGCTTAAATACAAAATATTGGTTTCCTGAGACCTTTAATATACGAAATTCAAGAAAATATGTTCTGGTGCCCCCACTCCCGTTTTAAATTCTTGGACTAATAAAATTAGTTTGATTGAGAAAAAATTATTCTGATTCATTATATATATATATATATATATATATATATATATATATATTTATATATATATATAATATAGTTTTCAATAAAGTTAATGTTATATTCTGATATGGTTCAGTTATTGATTTCTTTCCGGTACCTTGCTTTTTGCCTTGACGGTGCTTTTGTGTAACCAATATATAGATTTATCTATTGTCTTGAATCATCATACCTTAACAAGTGCGTGAGCTGAAAGCGGCGTTCTGTTTGGCATTCTAGGGAAATATATCTATCCTGATGATATAATTTAGTATGTTATTGTAAAATGAAGCTTTTTAAAGCGATTCACCAAGGAACTATGAATGATTTAACATTTATATAAGCCGTTTAGAAGCGACGGGGTTAATTCAATAGTTCAAGTGGTAGAACTTTATGACTATCTACCTTGAAGGATGCTTTTTGTTTACTCAGTAGCTAGACTCAGCAGAGATTTCTCTCTTCTAAGTCTGATTGAATTCAGAGTGCCTTCTTGAATCAACATGAACAGTCAACAGTGAAACGTTAAGTAGTGGAGCTTTGCAAACTAGGTTGCTCTAAGTAGAACTTAAACTCATTACTTAGAATTATATCTTCAATTTAAAAAAAAAAAATGTTAATTTAATTTGAATATAAATTATTTATGAGTTTGACATTTTGAATTACATTTAAAATGGTATCACGAAAAAGGTCAACTGAAATTACCAAATGAGCTGTGTTCTTTTGTATAGATCTCCAAAATCACATACTCAATTACAGGCAAACTACAAAACTATGATTAATTAAAAGATTACTAAAGGATTCTATACGACTAAAAGTTCCTCCACTACAAATAGAAGAAGTCATAATTACATGACTACGAATTGGACTGGTATACAAATTTAAAGCACTCTCACCTAATGAACAAAAAGTCCGTCACGCAGGGGCTGCGTAAACTAAGCAGATTTCCCACGTGAAGTTATACAATAGATCTCCATAGGAGAGCCAAACGGTTACGGCAAAGGGCCAAACTAGCTTTTCGCGGGAAATTCAAAAATTCATTATCGGCCCAAATTTCATAAAAATGCAAATATCTCGGTTAATATTCAAGATAGGGAATCAATTTATATAACAATATTTATAGTAAATTAAATTTGCAATAAGATTGGTTCTATACACTTTTTCGATTCAACGTATAGTAACGGAGATATTTTGAATTTTCAAAAATCCTCCCCCTCTAAACCCCCCCTCCCACTGGTCCGATTTCAGCCGTTAACGAACTTGATCTTTCTTTTTACATAAAACGACTAAATATCGAGTTTGGTAACGATCAAACAAAAATTGCGACCGCTAGAGCGGTAACAGACAAATATATAGATATATATATATATATATATATATATATATATATATATATAGATATACAGTTTTGAACGGACCTCATTTTCGTCATCTCCTGGGTAGGATCGATGGACATTTGAAGAAAAATTTCGAAAATCGCATCATGAGTACAACCTCAATAGCTGATTTCCCTTAAGGGAAATCTGCTAAAATGACCAACCTACATTTTCGTTAAGCATTATATATTTATTTATTGTGTAGAGCTCCGCAACTATGGCGACTTGGCTCTTCTTAAACATGGGGGAAAACAAAACAAAAAAAATTTAAACAAAATAACAAAAAATGGAACACGAAATACTATAAAGAACAAAACTAAGGTAACAGAACACAAAACACTAAATGTTTAAGCTAATCCGTAATCTGCATTCTGTTAGTAGGTGTTTTATAGTTAGTCCAGCGTTGCTATGAGTACAAGTATGCTTGTCTTTTCTGTTCATTAAGTAAGAATGCGTCAGGTATGTATGTCCAATACGTAGTCTGGTGAGGACGACTTGGTCTCTTCTTGAATCTACGTATTGTATCTTTGACCATCCTGTAACATTGCGTTTTATTTCCAATAGTTTGTTGTCAGTACGTAACCAGTGTGTTTGCCAATCTTGGAGTATTTTTGTTTGTACAATCTTGTTGAGGTCTGTTGGTGTTAGTGTAGATATGTCAATAGTAGTTATTTTTGTTGCTAGTTTTGCATGTTTGTCGATGTCAGTCATTTGTTTAATGTCCTTGTGTTCGGGTAACCACGGCATTTTAAAGTTACAAGTGTTTAGTGCGTTTATTAGTTCTAGTATTTTTGCAATTAGTGGGTAATTGGAGTAGATGTTTCCCAAGGAAAGTATAGAACTTAGAGAGTGCATAAAATTACTTGGTGTGGTCGATTTTCTGCTAGTATAATGGCCTGTAGTTCTGCAGCATAAGTGCTTGATTCGTCGTGTAGTTTAACTTTGTAAGTTGTGTTTTTGATAGTGGCGGCTGAACCCGTGTTCTGTCTTAGATCCGTCTGTGAAAATGAATGGAGTGTTAGGGTTTTGTGAAATTACAGCCTTTAAAGATGTCGTATAAACGTTTGAAGAAAGAGGGTTTTATTTTTGACATTGGCGTAAAGCAATAGAGAAGTAACAGTAAAATATATGCATACATAGGGCCTCTGGTTTGCCAGGTAAGTCCTTGCAATGGCCTTAAAAACTTGGTAACTTGGTAAGCCTAGAGCCATTGGTTTAACTACAGTGTGGGCAATTGGAATTTATTTAGTTATGGCATGCAGATGAGGGTTTCAGAAGGCTCAAAATGTAAATTCCATCTATTCTCTATGTCTCCCGTAAGGTGAAGCAATGAGATGTTTTGTGACACCATTTACTCTTATTAATTACTAAAAAATGCAAATATCTCGGTTTATTTATTTACTAGCCAAGGTACCCGGCTTCGCTCGGGAAATCATTTGAGACGGAAATATTCTATTTTGTTTATGGCAAATGCTTCAACGTGTACAACTGCTCTTCCCGTCTGGGCTCATTTCTTCCCGTCTGGGCTCATTTCTTCCCGTAAGGGTCCGTTGGGAAAATAAAATTTTTGATTTGAAGAATAAATGAAACTAAGTCTCTAATCATTCCCTCTCCACTGTTAGACACACAGTGAATAATTCAAATCACAATCATGGATAGCATTTATTATTATTAAATTTCATCTATAATGTACGTATTTTCTGTATACAATCTAGCTAATATACCCGACGATGCCCGGGAAATCGTAGTTGACTGACTAATGATGGTATTTTTATAAAATATCGATGAAAAACCAATAAGAATCACAATATCGCGAATTCTTATTTCAGGCCTCCCTTATAACCCCCACTCCCGTTCTAACCTAAACATTTTAATATAGCTTATAATCATGGAAGAATTAATGCTAATCGACATACGGAGTTTTGTTAAGTTAGGTTCAATCATTAGCGCCTAATAAAATAGTGGACTCCCGCTTTAGTTTATAGTGTATATCTCATTTATACTTTGTTAAAAGACAAAAATGAATACCACAAAACTTACTCTAAATAACAAAATAAACAACTTTTGTTATGTTTATATTTGCCGAAAAACCAATAGGAAACGAAATATGGCTATTTTTAATTTCTGGCTTCGCTTATAACCCCCACTCCTGCCCGTCCCTAGAAATGTTGGTATGCCTTGTTGTAATGAAAGCGTTAGTGCTAATACATATACCGAGTTTTATTTATTTCGGTTGGGTCTTTTGTCCCAAATAAAATTGTTCACTTCCGCTATAGTTTTTAGCGCATTTCTCGTTTATAATTCGGTATACGAAAAAAGTGTATATAACAAAAGTTACTCTAAATAACAAAATAAACAACTTTTGTTATGTGCATATTTGCCGAAAAACCAATAGGAATCGAAATATGGCTATTTTTAATTTCTGGCTTCCCTTATAACCCCCACTCCTGTTCGTCTCAGAGGATATTAATATAGCCTAAAGTCTAAGTTGGGTTAGTAGCAATATACATACCAAGTTTCATAAAATTCGGTTCAGCCGTTTATGCGTGAAAAGGTAACAAACAAACAAACAAATAAACAAACAAACAAACAAACAAACAAACAAACAAACAGACACGAAAGAAACAAAATGCAGTTATGGTGTCTATGGCATGTGAAACGGAAAGTTATCGTGAAATTTCGCGAAAAAAATCAATGTACAGACAGAGGTTACAATTTTATATATATATAGATTACAATATACAGCATCTACTATTGTCATTAGCGGTAGATGAATCTGTAGTTATTGCTACGGTAACTAGTAGCGGTAACCAAGTGCATTAAGACTAGTCCTCTGGCTCAAATGGAATCTGTCTCCTTAAGTAAGATTCTGTTGTCTATCATTTTTTCTCGATTCTTTTCAGCTTGTAAAAATATCGTCAATAAAGTTGTTTTACTTATTTTTGGTGTAATTTTAATATTTAAAATGTTCTTCAATTAAAGGCAGGATATATAGTACAAATTCTATAATTTTTTTTCAGTAATAAATATAAATCTGTTTTCTATGAGTTAATATATCTCCTGGATGTGATGGAATTCCTACAAATTGCAACAATATAGAGGAGCTGACATCCTTGGGAAAAGATTTATCCTTGCGGTACGGAACATACTGTTAGAAGAAGGAATGCCAGGAACTTGGAGGGAAGTAATTACTGTCCTATGAAGAAACTATGGTGGTTCTTACAACAGGCTTTAAGATCGTGTCAGTCGCCATTTCTTGGAGATTAATAGATGGGCTTGAAACTTTATTGCAACAATTCTCAATAAATTCTCAATTTTTTTTTTTCTTTTTTTTTAAATTTACGCTTGAAGAAATTTGAGGAATGTAATTTAAGCTGTATAAAACCTTCATTGACTTCAGACAGACTTATGGGCAGAAATAATGCTTGTTAATGATATAACAACCGACAAGGCATGTAGTATGGCCATCGTCGCGGTTAAAGGAACTTTTACTTATTTTACCTGAAGACAATGTGACCCATGATCGTTGTATAGTTTTTCACACCCTAGAGTTGCCGAACCGAAATAAGATGGATGAAAATATAAAGGAAATCCACTAAAATTGCCTTAAGTAAGATTTGCGTCATAATTACACGATCTATAAATCTCTTCGAGTATCAGAACATAAAACCAGCCATTCATTTCCATGTTATATATTGAAAATGTTTTCGTTTATGTTAAATTTTGTCGTATATTTATTTTACTTTTGTTAATAGTTATTGTTCTTTGTTATTGTTACTTGTTGTTATCTCTTATTTATTTTAATTTTGTTACTTCTGACTTTCGAAAGGACAAATCACCTTTGATGCTATGTGAACAAATAAATAAATCCTAAAAGAACTTAAAACAATTACGTTTCGCCATATAAAGACATTTTATGGAATGATACAAGAGTTCAAATCCTATTAAGAATTATGCTCTATTACTGTTATCTCTAGTATCTCTAGTCTGAGTAGACATATAGCAACATTGCGTTGGTGCAGTAGTCAAAGAGTTCGTACGAGTTGAACTCTTGGGCATTAAATAATTATGGAAAAAATCAAGTATATAAAAATCTCTAAACAGGACAGGGAAAATCTAAGCCGAGATTTCGTTGTCTTGATACTATTGAACATAAGATAAAAATCAGAAGGGTCACAAGGGCAAGATATTTCTATACTCCGTCTGGACTGCAACTGTCATAGGAGCTTTGTAAGTCATTGGTGTAAATGCTGCCACTGTTCGTCATTTAGAAACTAGTCAATAGCTTCGATGCATCAATTAATTTAGTGGAAAGGATTTATAAAAATATTTTGAAACATCTAAAATAAATAAAAATAAGCTACAAAAAAGGGCTGACAATCTTCAGTTGGGGTATCACAGTAGCTGATCCCACAGAAGATCTGAGTAGGGGCTGAAGTAGAAGGCTTTTAGATTTAGAAATTACGCTTTAAGTGAAATTAATATACTTATTGGAATGTAATTAAAACTTACCAATTATGGTCTGGTTAAGAAATCAAGAATATTTACACTCACCTGAAATTAAAGAAATTATATTTAGCATAGTTCGAAAAGAATAATACAGACAAAAATTAATATTTTAGATTATATAAATCCATGGAAATATTCGACAAGAGACATCAGAAGTGATGAAGTCATACTAGGAAGACTCAGAATACACAACACAAGATTTACGCATAGTTATGAGAAGAGATCAACCCCCGATATGTGAGAAGTGTAAGACAGATCTAAATATCTACCATATATTAATGGAATGCCATAAATATACAAATATTCCCAAAGAATGAAATATTTCTAATTATATAGCAGTTGGTCTTGTTGATGACCGCAGGTGATTAAAATTACTTAATTTTTTGAAAATTACAAAATAAAATAGTATGTGTATAAGTAAATGTAAATAGGTATATATTAGTGTAAGTTTATGTTTGTATCTGAAAAAATAAATAAAAAAAAAGCTGTGAAAAAAATCTATATTTAAATTTAAAAAAAAAATGTTCCTACCACTGTTAATAACGTAAGATTAACTAAGGATAGATAGAAGAATTGCCAGATGGTTAATTAATCAAAATTAAGATAATAGACGGTGGATAAAACAATATATAGAACATACATAAACACTTACCAAATATAACTCACAACAACTACAACACAATTAAGAGTCAACATCACAAATGCACGCAATTTCTGAGAGACAGGACATTATTTAATAAGATTTAAAATTCAAGACAATGGCAAATGTACTTGCGACTCACAGACAACACAAACGTTTTTTACATATACTCTATGACTGTTCAACATTTAATCAAAATAAATGAAATTTAATAATGAACATAATTTTAAAAGGAGGTAACTGGCCAAAACCACCTCTTATTATATTTAATGAATATAATAAAGAACTTATAAAGTTTATCAAAAGTATAGATATGCATGTACCAAAATGCATAGACTCAAATATTAAACATCGGTTAAATTTAACTTTAATTTATTTGTTTTTTGTTTTATTTTTTAATTTTATTTTTTCATTTCATTTATTAATTTTATTTGTAATTATCTTACTTATTTTATAATAATATAATATTTTATTATTTTTTTATATTATATTTGATTAGTTGGTTGATTAACGTGTATATATTGTAAAATATAAAATAAATAACATATAATATGTAAATAAAATACATGTAATATGTCATGTGGCAATGGAACATGTATTCAAATAAATATCTCCTCATAGGGTTACTATGAGGAGAAAAAAAATACATAAACACAATTTACTCACGAAATTCTGGTGCTTATTCAAAACTAGAATTATACATATTCCCGGGCGATGATAACTTTTTTGGCCCTAAAACCTTATGGAGCAAAGAGACAAACCAATAAATCTATATTTGTTTCCAAAGCTGTATTTTTTAATCTAGTAGCTAAATAAAAAAAATAATTATTTTTCTTTCTCACTCATTTCCATTCATTTTCTTTATTAATCTATCCAGAGAGTCGATAATAAGGCGAAATTAAGTCATGTTCGTGCCTAAGAACCTATTCCAAGTAAAGTTAAATAAGTAAGAAAGGTTTTAAGTGAAAATCATTAACTAAGCTATTGCTCCGGGGTAGAAACATTAGCACATCTTTTTCCCCATCAATTAGCCTGCCTCGATAATTCATTTTCACAAAACTTTGTTTTCTTCTTTACCCTTTTTCTAGACTTTAGCCCAAAGCCCCAAGTTTCCCCCTGATGTTGAAGCATTTATTATTCTCTCTACCTCAGGCCATTATTTTATTCTTTTTGGACTTTGAATTAAGGGAATTTCTCCCTTTTGTATTAATTTTCATAATTTAAATAGAAATATAAAGCCCTATTGGAACGGCGCTTAGAAATTTTGTTTTCTTAAATGCTATTCGAGTTCATTATAATTTCCTTTTTCATTTGTTTATTTCGTTGGCCGAAATATTACTTTCAGAATTGTAATCCTTGTGGGCATTTCTTTATTATTTTAATGAGGCTTTTTTTAATTTTAGGAAAAATATTAAATTAGATTAAGTAGACAAAGATACAAATACCGTTGTTAACTTTAGTGGCAGCCGACAAATGACTTCGTTTAATATAAAATGTAATTCTTCAAAGTCTGCCTTTATAATTAAATCCTTAAAATTTTAGCTGTCATTTTTTAGACAACAGCAATGTTAACAGCTTATCAGTTTTCTAAGACTCTTTTGGATTATTTTTTTTTTGTTATTTTTCTTAAAATCCTTTACACGTACTTCAGGTGACAGATTGATTATGTGAATTAAATCGTCTTTATACACTCCGTAAACCTAGAACCGTAGATTCAAATTCCTTTTGACAATTGGAGTTTTTGTAGCGACGAACTCACTGAATAAAATTATTAGTACTACTCTGTCTGTAAAAAGGTGGTAACCTGTAGATAACTCGTCCCGGTTAGCCATATAAGCAAAAATTGGATATTAAAATAGCTGGCCACTTATAATGTTTTCTTTGAACGAAAGGATTTTTTCCTTGAACAACTTTTCGTTTCAAGAACTCTGTTATGTTCTTAGATTTGGGGAATTGTTAAAAGTAGAGACGTACGAACGAACCCTGCCCAGTAACTTGAGTCATAGGAGGTTACAAACTTGTTTATTCGTTTTGATAGTCCATATGAAACAAGAACTGAAATTTTTCAAATGGTTATTTTCATTTCAATAAATGTTTAAATCTATCGGAACAGATTTTTACATCGTGTGTTTATTAATTATGTTGATATTTTCTGATTTTTTGCGTGTACATAAGCAGGTTGTCTGACTATAATGTTCAAACTCATCAGTCTTCTTGTAGTTTTTGTCCACAAAAAATGTGTGCTTTCTGTTGGTGGCCGATGTCCACATATCGTTATAGAGAATTTTGATGATGGTCAGAATTTTTCGCTATATTTTATTATTTTTTTTAGAAGTTTTTGTTTTTATCACTCATTTTCATTACCTAAAAACTGATTTAGAGCTGAGGTAGCAGTGCTAGTTAAGGCGTTGGCCTTAATAAACTTGGTATACCTAGAGTCATGGATTAGATATGTATGAGGGCAATAGTTATTTATTTAAAGATGAAATAAAGATGACGAGGGCTTATAGGAGGGGTGAAAAGTAAATACATATATACTTCCGTTCTTGAAACATTGCATAGAATCAGTAATAAGTGGCTCAGGTTAGGCATGTGAGTCTCACATTGTAAACGCTGAGTGGCGAGTTCGATTTCCACTTTGGCAAAAGGAATTTATTTAGTGAAGGGCTCATTAAATAAAATCCATAGTCCCGCACTGGCTAAATGGGGTGGTAACTTGCAGATAACACTTCCCAAATAGCTATAATAGCAAAAAGTGAATGATAATAAATAATAATATAAAAATTCAATAATATCGATAGAATAATATACTACAATTTTTTTTTCTATTCATTTTTCTTTTTACTCAGAAACATATTGTTGCGAAAATTAAATACATGAATAATCCTTCAGAGAGAGAGTCGCATATTCTGGAAGTGCGAGATAGATCAAAGAAGCCGAAAGACGGTCGAGCTCCCTACTAGACCCGCCCAGCCCAGCGTCGAAGGAACCAGACAATTCCCCTTTGATTTATGCCACGACCTATATAAAGAACCAGCCAGCCGCGAGCGAGTCAGTTTTATTCTCACCTGTCTCGATGTTCACATCAGTGCTACAGTGCGCCTTAGTGCAATGCGGAAAAATGTTTTTATGTGAAGAACAGTGCTGTGCCGTGATTGTAAGTAACAGTTTAGTGCCGTGTTTAAGACAGTGCAGTGCCGTCTTTTTGTGAATTTCAGTGACCGTGAGTGAATTATTGGACTGTGACTCATTGAAGAACAGAGACGCTATCAGTGCATACTGTGAGTAGTAAATAAGAATAATTACCAAGTGCATTGTGAAATATATTGTGCAGTGATAAAAACTGTGAAATTTGTGAGTGTTTAATTTTGCAATCCAAAGAACTCTTATTAAAAACGTTTATTACTGGTTTTGGTAATAAAACGTAAGAATATGTATTCTCCTCTCATCACATATGTGTGTCATTCCCACACATAGGGAATTTCGCTCAGTTGACACACCTCCTGTGTGAGGGTATTCTTATAGCTTCGTTTATGTTTGAGTTGAACCATGTGTATAAACTAAAGTTCATAAAAGGTATTTATTCACGGAAATTTACCATTTGTCAATTAGAATTAAAAACTCTTAAATAATTATTATTTATCCTCTCATATATTCTCAGGATACTGATAAAGCATACGTGAAAATATTATACGTCACGAAGGGACTAATTTTGTCCTGTTAGGTTGAAAATGAGCTAGCATAGTTTGAGTAGTTCTGTTGTCATTAAGGAGATCCCACTTAGTTAGACAAGGTAGAACTTTTAGCACTGATGAAACTAAACTAGTGTGGGTGGCAGCTGAAAATTAGTTTGCCTCTCTTGACCTCAATTGGTAGACTTAATTAATAAAGAACGCTGGAAAAGCGATATGCAAATCACTAATTTCCTTACTAAAACTTTGCAAGCTGCGTTTACGAAGATCAACTCTGTTAAAAGTCAGTCTGTTAAAAGATCACTAGCCGAATAATGAGTTATTATGGGACTAAAATTTGACCTCGTTGATTCTCTCTAAGGAAATCAAATGTTGTGTAAGGTTGTACTCATAGAGCGATTTTTTAATGGTTTCTTGAAATATAAACAACACCCTCCCTACTCGCGACGAAAATAAAGTTAAATAAAATAAAGTTTGTTCTAATATATATAATTGATTTCATTCATATATTGCATGAATGTAAATACATGTTTTGTGTGATGCAGAGGCTTGTGTCTTGATAAAAAATTTATACAATTTTTCGAATCATCTGCGAACGATTGCATTTTAAAAACAAAGTGAGGCCCGAAACCAATTTTAATCAATAAACTGAAGCAGATTAGAGGAAGAAGAAGATTTATGAACTTCGCTGTTAATAAAAAAAAACTGAATTAAAAAATAGAATACAAGAGGTGTGGTACCCGAGACATCTGCCAAAGTTCTCAAAGAATTTGAAAAGACCCACAAAATTTATACACAGTGGTTATCAAGCAATCGACTAAAATCATAAATTGTCATTTATGTAAATAAATGTAATACATTAAGCTCCTCTCACTTTCCCATGCCCCTTGATTTAATTGCGATTACCAATTTTAAAAAAAATGAGATTTTTGATATTACCCAGATAAGGACGCTGTCCCTGCTAGGAAACCAACTTGTTTGTTGGGAGAGTAGCTAGATTAATTGATATAGTAACATATATATTATATATTCTTTGAGATGAAAAATATTTCTGTACCCTCATGTCTCTGTTCAATCACCCTGCTTTATATGAGTTAAGGATTTTTCCTGTCCCTGAATTTTTCATAGTAGGTTCACATTGGTTTGGGTTTTATGCTGTTGAACTAAGAATATAAATAATCTTTAATCTGCTTCTCTGTTGTCATTTCAGTTGCATCATATTTTCACAAATTTAATTACAACAATATTTGAAAGGTCCAGAGCTTCCGAAACCATTTTGTAATCTAGACATTTATTCTCTTTTCATATATATGAATTTAGAGTTTATTTTAGTTTTGTTTGAACTGTGTTTTTTTTTTATGTGGAAGATCCCCAAACAGAATTTAAACAGTGCATACATTTTTTTACACATATTTTCAAATGTCATGATCCCATATGTTCTGTACAATATAAATTATATTGTCCGTTTTGAAAATGACTTATAATGTCATTAGTGTCCGATCTTGTATTCGAATAATTTCAATTAATTTTTAACTTAAATAATCTTAACGGCATTTCCAATTACTTTGGATTTTAAGAGGAAGACACTGACGATGGTATAAACTGCAGTATAAACTGATTTTCCTTTATGTAAATCACCGACTGAGATTGACTCATGAGTTTTTAGTCAAAATATTTCTTCAAATGCACACCATTCCTACCTGCCATATGCATACATATCTGACACTAGGTTGGATCCGTCATTATACCTAAAACTACTGTCATATAGAGTTAAATTGAAATTGTCGATTCCAGTACTTGCTAGTTACTGGATGTGAAGACATCATCTTCTAGCCTATTGATACAGCATTTAGAGAAAATCTGCTAATAGGGCTCACTAGTAAGGGATATAAGTCAAAAGTAAGTCTTGGAAAAATCCGAGTTCCAAAAATAGAAATGGGTATTTGTGAAGTCCAACGACTACAATCATATAACCCACTTTCAACAATGCACATAACTGCGGTCTCTTAGTATAAGTAGTTATTTGGCATAATTAACTAAAAAAAATAATAAACTAGCTACTATTTGAAAAAAACACTTCAACAGCAGTCCCAGAAAAAGTATTCAATCTGGCCTGATGTAGTTTCTATTTCGGTAAGTTAGTTTAAGAACTATGTTTATTTTCAAGAAGCCATTAGGAGACAGAGAGAAAAGACAGTCCCCAAAGCTCCTCTTCTTTTATAGGACCCAGCCACTGTTTTCTTCGTTTTATTTCGTTCTAAAATAGTGGTAACCTTCGAGGAAGAGCTGACACCCAAATATAATTTCCTTAGATAATTTATAGACATTGCTGAAATAGAAATATTTATTTTTTATTTATTTATTTAAATGAGTTCCGTAACGCCGGCGATATACTAATTATTCAAGTGTCATTAAAAATGCGAAATGGAAATAAAATACAAGAAACGGAAAAAGAGTGAACTATGGCGACATACGGAGATTTTTGAAACGGGTTATTGGCACGCCAGACTTATATGAAGCAAACGATATTGTATATGGAACATCAGGGTGATGAAAATAATATAAATGAAAACGTAACTATAGAAAGGGGGGGGGAATTAAATAATTAAAAAAAATAAGAAAATGGGATAACCAAAAAAAAAATAATAAAAAAAGGAAAAGGGAAACCAAAGAAATAAATAAATAAATCAAATTCAAGTGTACACACCCTGCTAGTGTAGGAAATAAGTGAGGAATAGTGTGTAGAAATTGCAGATTACAGTGTACATTTTATAGAAATAAAAAATTGAAAAAATTATCATTAGTTGGTTATCAGTGACATTCTCTAATAAACCAGAGCAGAGATTGAGGAGGAGAGAGGACAGCTGTATATGTATGTTCGTGTGCATGTTTCGGCTGAGAGTATTGACCTTAGACGTCCTTTACGAGGATCAACAGATATTTACGTATGAATTTACGCCCAACCTATGTATGTTGGTTTGCGTACAATTTACGACGTCCGTTAACTAAGAATTTTCTTTCTTGGCTAGATTAACTGGTTTCATTGCACTCGGGAGATTAGCATCCAGATGATCCAGAGTCACTATGAGGCAAATTTACTCACAAGACTCCGGCCACTAGCGTGAACTGGAACTGAGGTGTTGAAATAAACAACACAAAGGCATCCATCATTTATTTTTATATTTCACTGTATATGGCCCAATGATAGACAAATGTCTCTATTTTCTTTCCAAAGAAAACCAATAAAGTGATTTTCTAAAGGCACTCTCCAGCAATATGAAACAAAAAATAGCAATGTTATATGTGTATCTGATAAACGTATTGAAATGTCGTCCCTTTGTCGTTAATGAGTAATACTGCTTTATATTTTACTTTTAATGTATTTTTAATTTATTTATTTATTTTTGAGACTGTAATATAGCATCTCTTATAAATTTTGTAAGTGATAGAATTTTATTAAAAATAATTTCGAATCTAAATGGTTCCTATTTAATTTACTATTGTGTAGTTGTTGTTAATTATTTATTTTTATATTTACTTTGTATTATTTTATTACATACAGGAAGGGAGAAAAAAAGAAAGAGAGAGAAGAGAGAGAGAGAGAGAGAGAGAGAGAGAGAGAGAGCGAGAGACAGAGAGAGAGAGAGAGAGAGAGAGAGAGAGAGAGAGAGAGAGAGAGAGAGAGAGAGAGAGAGAGAGAGAGAGAGAGGAGAGAGAGGTGTGAGAGAGAGAAAAGAGAGAGAGTGAGAGAGAGAGAGAGAGGAGAGGGCGGGAGGAGAGAGATTGAGAGAGAGGAGAGAGAGAGCGAGAGAGAGAGAGAGAGAGAGAGAGAGAGAGAGAGAAGAGAGAGAGAGAGGGAGAGAGAAGAGAGAGAGAGAGAGAGAGAGAGAGAGAGAGAGAGAGAGAGAGAGAGAGAGAGAGAGAGAGAGAGAGAGAGAGAGAGAGAGAGAGAGAGAGAGAGAGAGAGAGAGAGAGAGAGAGAGAGAGAGAGAGAGAGAGAGAGAGAGAGAAGAGAAGAGAGAGAGAGAGAGAGAGAGAGAGAGAGAGAGAGAGAGAGAGAGAGAGAGAGAGAGAGAGAGAGAGAGAGAGAGAGAGAGAGAGAGAGAGAGAGAGAGAGTGAGGGAGAGAGAGAGATTATTTAGTCAAATATTGTGATGCAATATAAGATAAAATAAATTTAAGATTATTTTATATAGTAAATACACACTCCCACACAGATACATAAATAAATTGCGTCACATACAGTTTAATAAATTCGCCTTTTGCCAATTAGGCAAAGTAACATATTCTGAGCAATCAATTGCTTCCTTAAAAATATGCCCCTAACGAGGACTACATAATTCCACGTAGGCTCTTCGTCGTTCCCTCTACCCACCTGACTTGGTCCTTTCATATATTAACGAGCTGACGTAAATTCATGAAATTCTGCATGTATTTGTACGTCATAAATGATGATCGTTATGTGTAATAGATACCTTAATGTTTGTCTTTTTCTCTAATAATGTGAGGTATAGCATCAAAGCTGTTTTTCCTTATTCCCCTTATTATTCTGATACGCAGTATATTATAGTACGCAGGCTATCTTTGAGCTATCTTTTGAAATTTATCTTTTGAATTGAGAAATGACTTAGATTACATAAGAATTTCTAGTAACGAACGTTTTTGTTTATGTGTATATGTGTATTTATTATTATTATTTATTTGCTTAAGATAGATAGACAGATGCTTTTATTGTCATAGGTCCAATGGTCCTATCTTACAGACAATTGACATGCATGATTATTATTGTATTATTTATAAAATAAACTAAACTATTATAAATTAAATTAAAACACACACAAAATAAACATAAAGAAACAAAAAAAAATAAAACTAATATAATAATGGTTTTGTCATATCCCCATCACGGCCATTAGAAAATGAATAATGCAGGACCTTCGAAATGACGACAATGCTTTTATTTGTCTACCCTTCCTAACGTTCCGACATACGCTCTATTGAATATTATTATTATTTTTTTAAATCTGGGAGTAATTATACAAGGTCATCTTTGTCTTTGGGTTCCTTTCTTTGGGCGAGGTATTCAGTAAACATGGTGAAATCAATTTTGGATTAGTTGCTAATTGCACTACATTTTTGCTCAGTGCTAAATTTACAATAAACTATATACGACATTGGATGTTACCCGTAATGCACCAAAGAAGAAGGAAAATCTTTTCTAATTAATAACGAAGATGTGAGGTTATGTACTACTTCACTCGCTAACTGGCTTAGTCTAATGAAAATTTTGTGAAACTTGAAAAGGAATGTTTTCATTTTATTGATTGTAACAATACTACAATCTGTTAAAGATAAGCCGTTGTGAAAATATTTGTTTATTAATTCTGTTCTTTTAAATGAAGCATCAATTTTCTCTAATGGTAGGATAAATGAAAGCGACTGTAGAAAATGTATTGTCAGCCATAAAAAGAGGGTCGTTTTACTTTGCTCTTTCCTCGGAAAATGTAGAAGGGATTTCTTGAGTATTATATATTTAATGACTTTTCTTTTTTTGCAAGGATAATTATTTCTTTGCTCATTATTCTATTCAAAGATTAATGTTTGAATTTATTTTTAATCACCATATTTTGTTCTCCAATGACATTAGTTTCATAAGAGCACTAACGACCCCCTCGTTAACGTCCTAGATATCCTTTATTTAGCAGATATAATTTGTGTTGCTACGAGTACATTATTTCTTCAATAAAACTTATTTAATTCTTTAAAGAGTGTCTGTCAAATCTCATTCAATTTATTGCTCTACAGCAATGAACTACCATTTTTTAATCAAAGTCTTCAAGTAGAGAAATAAGTGTAATTAAATGTTTTTAATGTTGTCTCTTAAAGGAAATCTGAAAGAAAATAATCAACCAAAATTTAGAACATATAACCGTAACACCAAACTATAAATCGCTAGATGAAGTGCTTGTACTGATAAGATGGCTATATTGAAAACCGTCAAAGTCAGGACTGAACATTATTCATCGCGACTCAAAATAACGGGGATATTTACTTTCGGATATACAACTTATTATATTAGATGATTCAGTGAACTGTTAGCAAATCATTGTATTTGCATTATTTATTTACTAGTTATTAACTAAATATATGTTGGCTAGCAGTAGTCGCGAATTACATACTAGTTACTATGTGAATACATGAAATAAAATGATCCACGAATGCCACTCAGTTATTCCGGAAGAAATGAACGAATAATGATGTTTGGTTTTCTTTTTCCTTCCCAATCGATATCTTTTCAACTTGAGCATTTCTCGTGTGTGGCCTGGTACATAAGTGGGATTGGGTCACGTCTGTTGGAGTGGAATGGGGTGGATTTTCCACGTAGGACAATAAATCTGACCTAATTTAATTTAAAGCAAAGTTGCCGCGAGTTAAAGATTCTGCCGGTAGAGTGCGGATAGAGACGCGGATCCGGTGCAACCCTGGGAATACTGATGAGGCTACAGCCGGAAAGAGTGAGTCAGAGCATTTTTATTTTTAAAATTTCCCGGAACTTATTACGTACCATTCTTTTCTCCTATTTTTTTTAAAATGCAAAGAGCTGACTTAAAAGTCAATTTTCATTTACTTTACCCATGGATTAAATTGCTCTATTGAAAATACATGTGCAGTATTCCTTAGCTAATATCTACCAAATTAGGGCTTAGTATTGGAAATAAATAATAGAAAGAAGCAATATTTCATGACACCATTTGTAATTTTAATACCATTGCGCAATAAATCAACTCGTCAATAAATAGCTTTATTAATTGGTAATCATTCCTTTGCCGCATTTCTTCGGATTCCAGTTGCCATAATAAGGTGGCACTCTTGAGTATTAGGGTGTGTGTATATATACATATATATATATATATATATATATATATATATATATATATATATATATATATATATATATATATATATATATATATGAATGCCGTAGATTTGTAAAAAAAATCATTTTTCAATAATTACAAATAAAGTTGTATCAGACATATAAAAATGAATTAATATCAAAAATATAGCGATTTATTCAAAAAATAAAATAGTGGAATAGTGGGTTGTAGATATTTCACAGCAGTGTTGTTGGAAGTGAAGAATATTCTGTACTGAGAGAAAAAGACGTCCAATTCTTCACAAGTTTCTTTTATTTCAGCGCTAAGCACTTTAGAAGACTATTGTCTCCATCTTCAGAGTTGAGATTTTTCTGAACGTCCTGTCTCTGATTGTGTGGTATGTTGATACTCCAACTGGAGCCTGACCAGCCATACTGTTTCACTGCAGTGTTGTTGGAAGTGAAGAGATTTAGATATCTCCCACATAGAGAACATTTATTGTTAAGATGGATTAGTTTAGTATAGTAAGGTATTTAATTGATTTTAAAAATAATGACGTGTTTAAATCTTTCAGGCAATTTTTGATAGATTGGAAGAATCTATTATTGTCATGTATTACTAAACAAAATATTTAATGATTGTTAATAAACAAAATGCTTCTTAGATTAATAATTCTATAATGTAAGATCGATCTTAATCAACAATTTTATTTTCGATTTTTTTTTAGAAATAACCCATAGAGGTTAAGCGTGGACATCTGACACGCGGGGAATAAAATAAATGTTATATTTCACTGAATGGAAGAAATTATTTTTTCTGAACTATAAATGCCTAAAGTACTATGTGTGTGTTTATACATAAACCGGATTATTTATTTTTCATTCTAAGGAGCAACTTACTTGAATGGAACAAACAAATATGAATGAAACAGCCGATACATTTTTTAGAATGAGCATTACCAGAATATCCGTGACACAGACAAGAAATCGATAAGCACTCAGCTGCTTAAAATTCTATACCTGTAGCACTATTTAAATTACCGGGAAACCTTCGTGCACTCTGAATGTGGAAGAATGCGTTGTGTAAGTTGGCTTATTCGTGAATAGAGATAACCTGCTCATGTTCTATCTATGTAAATCAGGCCATGACACTGTCACATCTAGACATAACCGTCTGTGACATCTCTATGTACTAGCCAGTGACATAATAATCTCAGCTGTGTATTCACACTACTGCAATCACAATCATATTCACTTTGATTCATTTTTGAAAACAAATCCAATAATGATTGACAGTGAATTATGAATAAAATATTTTGCTTGTTCGAACCAAATTTGTAGTACCTCGTTTAAAAACAAATATATATATATATATATATATATATATATATATATATATATATATATATATGTAAACACGCCAGCGAATTTTTACTAGAAAAAGAATCACTTGGTGTGAAAATATGACATATTTAACTTTAATTAACTAACTATGTTGGAAGGTCAACAAAAAAAGAAAATTCCATTTTTATTTCTCAACTATTTTTGCGTCCTAAACTAGCTGCTACATTCTCCTCTATGACCTTCCACTAGCCGTACTAGTGGGAGAATGGCTTAAAACTATGGCGGGTCAAGTCAGCTGATTTATATTGATGCGTCACTAAATAAAAATATATCGATTATCCCTCATGAGGTGCAGTCTTAAAAGTAAATGAGGAATTAATAATTGGTTAACCATCACTTTAAAGTTTCTAATAAATTAAAATATATATAATTCACATGTTTTATTTATGTTTTCTTATTTATCACCTTTCTTATATTTTTTGTAATTTGTATGTTTTCTTTTATCCTCCTCTTGCTTAAGTTTCTTTCTTTTTCTATTATACTTAAATTTTTAAAATCAAATATATGGCTGTATTTAATTGCGTGGTCGGCTAGGAACTTTTATTGTCCTTATTATCAACGTTTATCATGTGCTGTCTGATTCGTACTTCTCTGGAGTAATTTTGTTGATTCCCCTATATAACTTTTATTGCAATACATACAATTTATTTTATATATTATATTTGGACTCTGTTAATTTTAATTTATCTTCTATATGGCTAAAGATATTTTTTTTCTGTTTGGATATTTCCAATAAAAATCACTCACAAAACACTGCAATGCACAGGAGGCTTAGATAAACACCAACGCTGGTATTACACATTGCATTACTATTACATATTAACCATTATATTAATTTTTTTTTTATATGAGTTTCGTTATTTAGATTTTTTAAATGAGTATTTTCTCAAGAGATTCCACCTAATCGATTTCAAGCGAGTGTTTGACCAACTATAAAAAGAACAAAAAATGACTAAACCGCAAATGACTAATTATTACTCTAAGACTTTGTTTCAAAACCTGTCTCTTCTATAATACAAGTTACTAACTAAAAAGACAAGTTATTAGTAAATAAATTAATGGATCCTAACCAATTTGGTTTATCTCCTTGTCTAGCTTTACAAAAATCGGTTACTTTTACTTCAGAATTTATGAACACAAAATCACCTACATAGCTCACATCACTTGATATAAAGGTGCATTTGATAATGCGTGGTGGCCATCAATTTTACATACACTAAAAAACCTTCACTGTCCTACGAACGTTTAGAGAGTAGAATATAATTTCTTTCAAAGAAGAACATAATATATCACTACGAATAATATTGCCACGCAAAAGACACAGACATTAGGAACACCACATGGGTCAGGAATTTCTCCACTATTACGTGATTTATTATGGTTTTATTTATTGCCCTTCTTGAAAGAACTACATCTGTTTCCAGTTAAGCAAGTTCACATCCAAATATAAGCACTATAGGCTGGGCTCCAGAAACTAAAGCCTAACCCGACAAGATATTAGATTCTCAATTAGCAAGTCACTTTTATTACATTGACTGGAAATTATATAGAACCATGGCATTATAGAAAGTTGACAAATAGCGGCATGGCTTGTCCCCACTATTTTCCCCTTCGCAGAACTTTCCAGGTGGGAAAATCCTGAGTCAATTACTCCCGAGAACTCTCTACGTCCCCTTCAAGTTTGTTCCTCGGAGTTCCGTTTGTTCAGCTGAGGGGATTGTTCAGCTGACAGGGCACTTCAAGTGTAACTTGCGGTTCCCAGTTGTCTTAGGAATCTCTGGGCTTTTTGATTAGTTGTTACTGAACGATCAATATTGTTCATCTCGCCCAACCTTTGTCCATAAATTTTCCAACAGCACCACAAAAGCATAACGAATGCCATTTTTTTTTTAAACCAAAAATCATCCCTTAACGGCTTCTTCCAATAAATCAATCTCTGTACCGCACTTGGATTTAGTACCTTTATTTCCTACTTTTCAATCAGATTTCGCTGAAGGGAAACCGGCTATCGAGGTTGTACTTACGACACGATGTTCGAAGACATCCTTCAAATGTTCATCCCTCTTATCTATGAGACGACGAAAATGGAGTCCGTTCAAGTAACATAGATATGAATATATATATATATATATATATATATATATATATATATATATATAGAGAGAGAGAGAGAGAGAGAGAGAGATCCATATATTATAGTTGTCTTTAAACGCTTTAGAAGACCTTTTTTTTTTGTTTGGTTGTCACCAAGTTCGATATCAGAACGTTCTGCGTAAAACTGAAGATAATAGTTGGTAGTAAAATAGTATAAAAAATAATTGAAAAAACTTATTTGTTATGAGTTATTATGATCCAATCGTGTTAAACAATCAAGTTTCTACAATTATTGCTCTGTACATTTTTTTCCTAACTCAAATTTTATTAATGTTTATTTGTAGCTTTTGTTTATATTTTCAGCGTTAAGTAAACCCCTACTCGTGCTGACCCGATTTTCATATAAAGTAACTGCATACCAACTCCAACTAAGTAGCTTCATATTGCGGGAGAAACAGAGAATAGAGGGAAAGATGAGATCAGTAGCGAGATATTTCGGGACTCCTGAAATCTGCTTAAGATTACCCAACGCGTGTCGGACTTTTGTCCGTTTATAATGCCCATAATAATTTGTAATCTTGGCTCGTAATCCCGTTTACGCTTATTGTTTCTATTTCGTCGATAAAGGTCTACAAAGAATTTTAATTCTTTTCTCATCTCATTGTAAGATGTAAATCATTCAAGTCTGAAAACAAAGTTAAATATTCAGTGGCATAATTTGTACTGGTAATTGCTGGATATTATTCTCCACAAGGATCCCTTAAAAGGATCCTAATTACCAAGAGAGAATGGGGTTGATTAACTAATTCATCCTTTCTATTTTAGGGGTTTAGACTGATGAGGTGGTATCCCTTACTATTTCAGGGCTTATTGTGCAGAATTAATGTGATAATGTTATTGTAAATGTGATTTATTAACGTCCAATTTGTAACACTAAGGTTAATAGGAACGGGTTATCTACGGGTCACAAACCCTTTCTAGTCAGGGTTGGACTAAGGATCTTATTTAGTGAGATAGTCACTGAATAAATTCCTATTATCCAAGTCGCCATTGTAGCGGCATCTCAAATAAATAATAATATTATCCAATATTATACTACTCAAGGGTTACCAAGTGAGATTAAGACCAATGCCTAAACTCACATGACTAATCTCAGCCCCTAAAATGATTTTGAAAGGTAGTATCATGAGATCGAAAATTTACTACCCTTATTTTGTGTCCTTTCGTGATTTTCGATCTTTTCTTCTTTTTTTTTTATTTTATTCTTTTTTTTATTTTATTCTTTTTTTATAGAATTCTTTTTTTTATTTTATTCTTTTTTTTATTTTATTCTTTTTTTATTTTATTCTTTTTTTTTATTCTTTTTTTTTATTTTATTCTTTTTTTTTTATTTTATTCTTTTTTTTATTTTATTCTTCTTTTTATTTTATTCTTTTTTTATTTTATTCTTTTTTTTATTTTATTCTTTTTTTTATTTTATTCTTTTTTTTATTTTATTCTTTTTTTTATTTTATTCTTTTTTTTATTTTATTCTTTTTTTTATTTTATTCTTTTTTTTATTTTATTCTTTTTTTTATTTTATTCTTTTTTTATTTTATTCGTTTTTTTATTTTATTCTTTTGTTTATTTTATTTTTTTTTATTTTATTCTTTTTTTTTATTTTATTCTTTTTATTTTATTCTTTTTTTTTATTCTTTTTTTTTATTTTATTCTTTTTTTTATTCTTTTTTTTAAAGTAACTACTTATTATTAACATTTATCAATATGTTAAATATTATTTACTTCTAGAGACTACATCCCGTGGAGGACTTAGGCCATTGATACAGCCTCCTCACCCCCACAAATTTCGGTACCCATGGACTTTGTATCGCATCAATTTCTGGCGCTCATCGCCATTCAAAATATCTTTGTCACATATCAGCTTATTTCCTTGGCGAAAGACAGTTAATATTGACACAACAGACAGAAGCCAAAAATCAGATGATAGGAAAAAAGACTTTATTCGTGAAGACTACATCTTTCTTACCCTGATGACGAAGTCAGCCATGAACGTGTCACCTGACTTCTTTGTTAACTCAATTCAAAGCCCACTACATAATTTATGACGAAGAAAAGAGAAAATGTCTAGAATACATAAATGAACTTCTTCATCTAAAACCAAAATTAATTTTTTGTAAAACCTAAATTATCACCTTTATATACCAGACCCGTCAAATGTTCTGAAAATAATTTTAAAAATACTGTTTGTTTTTATCTTAGTAACTATAACTGCACATTTCAGTTTCAAGGAATATACAATTATATACGTAAACAGTAAACTCACCCACTGTCAAGAGTATCTACGTAAGAAAAAAAAATCCAATGACTGAGCTCTATTTTTAACAGAATAAGCAAACAAAAAAAAAATGGAAAGTTAGTGATTCCAAATGGCGTATGCTAAAACTCGTTCAGAATGGCAAGATGAGTAGGTCGTTAGTGAATGTTGTTCTGGCCCAGAATTGTCAACCCGTTACGGATGCTAATGTTTAAAGATGACTCAACCGAATTCCGCGTTGAGAAAATGTCTTTTTTAAATAAGGTTCCTTCCAATGTTAAAGAAATAGACAAATAATATAAAACTAACAAATTATTAAACGTATCTCTCTCTCTCTCTCTCTCTCTCTCTCTCTCTCTCTCTCTCTCTCTCTCTCTCTCTCTCTCTCTCTCTCTCTCTCTCTCTCTCTCTCTCTCTCTCTCTCTCTCTCTCTCTCTCTCTCTCTCTCCCTCTCTCTCTCTCTCTCTCTCTCTCTCTCTCTCTCTCTCTCTCTCCTCCCTCTCTCTTTCTCTCTCTCTCTCACTCTCTCTCTCTCCCTCACCGCTCTCTCTCTCTCTCTCTCTCTCTCTCTCTCTCTCTCTCTCTCTCTCCCTCTCTCTCTCTCTCTCTCTCTCTCTCTCTCTCTCTCTCTCTCTCTCTCTCTCTCTCTCTCTCTCTCTCTCTCTCTCCCTCTCTCTCTCTCTCTCTCTCTCTCTCTCTCTCTCTCTCTCTCTCTCTCTCTCTCTCTCTCTCTCACACACTCTCTCTCTCTCTCTCTCTCTCTCTCTCTCTCTCTCTCTCTCTCTCTCACACACTCTCTCTCTCTCTCTCACACACACACACACACTCTCTCTCTCTCTCTCTCTCTCTCTCACACACTCTCTCTCTCTCACACCCCCTCTCTCTCTCACACACACACTCTCTCTCTCTCACACACTCTCTCTCTCTCTCTCTCTCTCTCTCTCACACACACTCTCTCTCTCTCTCTCTCACTCATTCCCTCTCACCCCTTCTTTCTCTCACTCCCTCTCTCTCTCACACACACTCTCTCTCTCTCTCTCTCTCTCTCTCTCTCTCTCTCACACACACACACACCCTCTCTTTTCTCTCACTATCGTGTGTGATAACTCTTCAGTTGTCAAAATTATTGTTTGATTGTTTCTAATCTCTTTACCTTAACATTTCATCTATAACTCATTCATTTATAACCAAAATTGAACGAGTAAAGGGGGGGGGACTTGAAAAATCTTCTTTATGACGCGTTGAATAAAAAAATCATTTATAATATCTACACTCGAACGTATATAACCTTATGTTGTTTCAAATTTGATTTTCCAAGAGTGAAATCTTCTTAGTTCACACCATACCCGCGTGATGAACTTTCCATATTCCCCAAGTTATTTCATAAATTCCCTATTTTTCGTAAATAAACTATTGCATTTGACAAGGGACACTCCACTCCAAGCTGGTTCACGTCGAGAAGCAGTGCGCATGCTTTTGATACAATGGGCCGCAAGACATATCTTCAAAGTGTAATAATTAAATTTAATATAAGACATAAACGGTTGAAGTTAGTCAAGAACAAGTTCAAATTAAATCTGCCTTTGCCGTGGCTTGTTAATATCAACAGGATTGTTGTTGCAGACTCAACCAAGCAGTAAGCCACAAGGGCCTGCTCCTTTGTTGACGCTCTGCGGCTTTGAGCAACACTCATGGCATTAAGCTCCTTTTGAACTTAGAAAGGACTTTGCTTTTGTACTCCAAGCAAGTCAAACTATTCATAATTAATGCTCATAACGCTATGAGTAACGGACTTCTACAGTTCCTGCCTTTACGGTTCCGATTTGGCTACTGTTCTTGATTAAATAAGCCATGAATATATTCAATGCCGCAAGACTCTAAATTTGTTCAATACTTTCAATTTCTTTGAAGCTGAGGTGATCGAATTTATATCCATGGGATCTTCCTGGAAAATCTTGATTTCGATCCATATAAAGGAACGTCTTGAGTCCAGAAAGAGAATTGAGTCCTTCACGACTCGAGTAGAACACTGCACCTGGATTGAAGATGCTCCTTTAATTGGGACGAATGTACTTTTCGATAAAACATTTTAGCAGATTTTCCTTAAGGGAAATCAGCTATTGAGGTCGTACTCATGACGAAAGTTTCGAAAAATTTCTTCAAATATCCATCGATCCTAACCAGGAGATGACGAAAATGAGGTCCGGTCAAAATTATATATATATCGCGCTCGCAATTTTCGTTTGATCGTTACCAAACTCGACATTTAAACGTTTTATGTAAAAATAAAGATCAAGTTCGTTAATGGCTGAAATCGGACCAGTGGGAGGGGGGGGTATAGAGGGGAGGATTTTTGAAAATTCGAATTATCTCCGTTACTATACGTCGGATCAAAACATTTTATAGTATCAATCTTATTGCAAATTAAATTTACTATAAATAATGTTATATACATTTATTCTGTATCTTGAATATTAACAGAGATATTTGTATTTTTCTGTTTTCAGCTTCTGAGATGATATCGGCTAACTTCGGGTCTAGTCGTGAGTTTCCGTCAAGAGCTAGTTCGGGCCGTTCCCGTAACTGTTTGACGCTCTATTCTGAAATTTCTTTATTGTAAAACTTCACGTGGGAAATCTGCTTAGTTTACGCAGCCCCTGCGTGACGGACTTTTTTATTATTTCGTAGACATCCTTGCTGAAAAAACTGTTCTTCGCACCTGTTAACTGCCCCAGCGGTCTTCTCATATAAAGAATAGCTAATTTTCGGAAACTGACTGAGATCCCTACTCACTTTCGACGTAGTCCATGTGCATTTTTAGCAGATTTCCCTTGAGGGGAATCAGCTATTGAGGTCGTACTCATGACGCGATTTTCGAAAAATTTCTTCAAATGTCCATCGATCCTACCACGGAGATGACGAAAATGAGGTCCGTTCAAAATTAAATATATATATATATATATATATATATATATATATATATATATATATATATATATGTGTGTGTGTGTGTGTGTGTGTGTGTGTGTGTGTTAACTCTCTAGCGGTTGCAATTTTTGTTTGATCGTTACGAAACTCGATATTTAACCGTTTTATATAAAAAGAAAGATCAAGTTCGTTAATGGTTTAAATCGGACCAATAGGAAGTGGGTTTAGAGGGGGGGGTTTCGCCGGGAATTCAAAATATCTCCGTTATTATGCATTGAATCGAAAAATTGCATAGAACCAATGTAACTAAAAATTAAATTTACTATAAATAATGTTATATATTGTACGTTTATTCTCTATTTGAATATTAACCGAGATATTTGAATTTTTATTAAGTGTTTGCCTGATAACTGAGTTGAGAACAGCTAAAGTCAGTTCTATTCGGGACTTTCTGCCGAAAACTAGTTAAGCCGTTTCCTTAACTGTTTGGCACACGTGAAATTGGTTTCGAGACTCGTTACTACTACTGTTATTAGTAGGCACATTTCTCTATTGTAAAACTTCACGAGGGAAATCTGCTTATTTATGCAGCCAATGAATGACGGACTTTTTTTTAGTTCTGGATTGCAAACTAACTACCTCAGATTTCCTAAGTCAGAACAATAAACATTTTTGTCAAAAGGCCCAGCATTTCAACCACAATCATTCAAATCCTTTCGTCCAGACAGGCCATTATCCGTTAAGGTTGTAGCGGCGAGGTACTCGCGAATGAATAACCTTGACAGCTAGTCATAATTCCCATATGTTCGCGAGTATCTCGCTGCTATACGTTGCTATAGAGAAGTCCCTATAACTTAGTGAGGTTAAGCTTAGTGAGTCTCCTATCAGCATTCGAATAGTGAACCACGTTTTAGGTTACTGTGCGTAATTATTGACTGTGAAAACCGGAGTCTGAAGTGCGGCCGTTGACGGACCTTTTTGTTAATAACTTTATCATTATTTATTATTGTTGTTAATATATTTGATTCAGTTAATCTGGCTTTGGCTTCTTTACGTCTCGCATCGCTCCTTCACAAGGTCTTCTGATCGAGACGTAGAGGAAAATCTCATTGTTGAATACCTGCTAAACTTCAATGACTTTAGGGATGCCTACTGCAAACAAAACTTGCTACTTACTGTAAACAAGATCTTGATCGGCATAAGATACTTTAACTGTAAAATGGCTCAATGTAAAGTTCTGTAATATTACTAGATTGCCCTTAAGGGAGATCAGCTAACGAGGTTGTACTCATGACGCAATTAGCAAACTCGATATTAAATCGTTTTATGTAAAACTAAAGATCAATTTTGTTAACGGCTGAAATCCGACTAGTTGGAGGAAAGGTTTAGAGGAAGTGGAATTTCGAAAATTCTTAATATCGCCGTTATTATGCGTCTGACCGAAAAACTGTACAGAAACAATCTAATTGAAAATGTAATGTTCTATAAATTTTGTTACGTACGTTTTTTCTTTATCTTTATCCTTAACCGAGATATTTGCATTTTTTAGTTTTTGGCCTTCAATAACCTCCACTCCTACTCTTGTCATATCAACAACAAGCTGTTATTGTTATGAAGCACATTATTTTAATCCTAAATACCAAATACTCTCCTTATTGAACTTCCTTTGTTTGAGATAAATTCAAATACATGATGTACGTGAGAATCTGCTTAATTAACGCAGCCCCTGCGTGACGGACTTAATCATTAATACAGCCAGAACAAAATTTACAGGAGAACAACTAAAATATTCTGTCCACAAGACATCTGATGTATGACAATTGAACATGGCACAGAACAAAGGAAATTTTTACATTTCCTCAATTCCAAAAACTTGTCCGATATTAACCTTAAACGAAATCTTAAGTTTTATAATCTTCGGTGGTTTTGGAAACGACCTCACTAATAATGCAGCGCTTAGAGCATTAGAAAAATATATAAATCCAACGGTTATTCTCGATGGATATTTGAAAAAATTATTCAAGGGAATCCCATGGAAAACCTATTATATAATTAGGCCTATTTAATTAATTGAGAAATATATTAATGCCTAATGTATAAGAAAACTCAGTTGTCTTTAGTGTAGGATTGGGACAAATGTTCTCAAACAATTTTAGACAGGTCTACTAGTTCATAAGACTGTTCTAATGAAATTGTTAGTATTTTTTTTTTGTAGGAAACATTAGGACAGGAAGAAAATCTTGCAAAAAACGAATAAATAAATACTTGAAATAGGACTGATTTTGTTCCCCACTACAATAGTGGTACAATAAAGAACACAGAACTGGCTCTGGCAGAAAGCTATCTCGTACATGAATCACGTATAAATCTTCTTTATCTGTCTGAGTGTTCCTTCCAAAAGCCATATACAACGGGAAATGTAGCTCTTCGGATACATTTATCCCTTTCTACAACTCATCAGAATTTTTAATGCCTGCAGGCTATGCCAACACTGCATTCGCAATGTGAATGAAGTTATTTATAGATCAATTAATTAACTTGCTCGTGTCTTCTCATAAATTTACTTCATTTAACTGTTAATAGTTCTGTTATACCCCACGATATGACAGAACTATTAACTGAAAGAAGCCAATATATTCAACAAATCTAACATATCTAAAACACATCGACATTTACAAAAAACATATAATGCAAAATAGAATAGGTCTGCAGCATATCTAAAAAGATTTAAAAGGGCCAACTTTTATTATATTCTTTGGACAATGGATATGAGAAAGAATCAGATATTAAAGAAATATTTTCCATAATATAAAAGTACAAAAAGGTAAGCACATGAAGGAGTAAATATATCATCCTAATAATGCTAATCACCATCGCTGTGGGACACAAAACTAAATAAATAAAATAAAAAAATACTATAAATGCACTAGTATACTCGTATAGGAATAACATAATTTTTTTTTTATTAAAACCATTTAAAATTGTTGTTTTTATTACTAGTCTAATGTTTAATTGTCTAATGGTTTATTACTTGTCTATTACTAGTATTTAACGATTATTTGTTGTATTTAAATTTTTATTTGTGTTTCAGTTTTTGTTATTTTTCTATAATTTTGTTTTCATTTCACATTGTGAAACTCTGAGCCAAATCGCCAAGATGCGAGTGCTCCTGTATAAATAAATAAAAAATAAAAACTTCATATTCAGTAATCAATTTCTCTATGTATTACGAAACATTTTTGGAACAAAGGCTAATAACGTTTAGTAAATCATAAGAACTGTATATAAAAAATAGTGCCCATCACGCATGGGCTGGGATATGTAAGCGGATTTCCCACGGGCTGGACTTCCTCACAAATCCTCTGTTAATTCTATTTCATATTTTTTTCTTTGCTAAGAGCCCCTTGAGAACCATACTTAAATCTAAAGCTGAACGTGAGATTATTAGTGATATAATAATTTGAAGTAAATATTTTATGTGTAGGTTAACTGAAGATTGGCATGGAAAAAAAAAACAAAAAACAAATAACTCGGTAATATATTAATTTTTAAAAATATGTAGAAGAGGAATTTTATTATATTTAATAAATTCAGTAACATTTTCAATCTAACTCATTAAGAAGATAAACATGATTTTCCTAAAAAATGGCTCCTAAAATTCGTATAATTGTACTGAAATGCAATAAAGAAAAATAGAAAATAGCAAAGATAATAATTATATAGGCCTTTCGTAATAGGGGTAATTGGTATGGGTTACCTACAGGTTACCACCTTTTTCTAGTCAGGGTGGGACTAAAGATTATATTTAATGAGTTCGTCACTAAATAAATTCTTATTTGCCCAAGCCGAAATCCAACTCACCGCTCTAGGTATATTGTGTAAGATTAAGGCCAATATTTTAACTCACATGGCTAACCTGAGCCCCATACAGCAAACATTGTATTATCAACAAAATTGCTTATGCAGTATTTTCCGATCAGAAAAAAATAATATCAGAGATACTTGGGATTGTACGACATAGTCCTTCACTATCCACCCATCTTTAGCATACATTAAACATTTAAATTTCAAGTTTGGTAACGGATTGATATTTGAAAAATAATTTAAACCTCATGTCATGAGTAAAACAACAATATAAGGAAATCTGCTGAAATTGATACTATTTCTCTATTTCTTATCTCTTTCTAAACGGAGAAAGATTACTACGATAGATAGTTAGAGATTGAATAATGTTTTGTTATAATCAATATAAATCACTAATAATAAATATTAAAAAAAATATTTTGACAATAAGCCCCTCGTATAAAATTAATTTGCAAATTCAACTTGGGAGCAATGATTTTCGAGAAGATATGTAGTTACGGTAGTACTGCTCTAGTGACTTAATTAAATGAATTTAAAAGAAACACCGAATACAATAAATAATGAGCAAATACTATATCTTTAGTGAATTAATTCTCAATTGCAGCCATTTCATATCCAAATAAACTAAGAACTTCTTAGTCATGGATATAAACCACAAAGATCCATTACCAACAAAGTTTGTTTGTTGGTAAAAGTACAAACTCTTGCAAATTAGAGTCTTAATGGGTCTAATTCTGATGATATTAAGAGTGAGAACTTAAACTCTATGGAAGTAAATGTATCAAAATACTTTGTTCATGTAAAAAAAACTGAAGTACAACTTATTTCAATGAGCTTCCGGTTATAAAACCCGAAAATAGATTTTTAAATTACTTTCCATATTCTTTTTAATGAGAAGGGAGGGCAATTTTTTAAATGCAATTAGTAGTTAATATGGTTCAGTTTAAAATAACACTTAAATTTATATTCAGTTTAGAATTCTGAAAATATTCTTTATATTAATATTTTCATGCACTATCTGTAATCGGAAAATTGCCACAGACCATGTGTATAATGAATGCGTATCATATACTAATATTAATAGCGGACTAAAAATGAAAACACTTGTTGACTGCAACCTAACTGGCAAATTCATTTCACACCCCAAAGCAGAAACGCTTGACGCTGGTCAATGTGTAGTAGAAATGCATAATATTAAAAAAAAAAAAGAAGTATATTATGCCATATATTCGTTGAGTCAATTTTGTCATGATGATGCATCAAATTTGTTGCGAGTCATACAATCCCTAGAAATGACACACCCAAATGAATACTGAAGGGTTTCTATTTTGTTGCTCACTGAAATTCTGTGAGTAAATTTGGAAAGAAAACATAAAGGCATTGAAAAAAACAAAATACGAAAATAAAGGTAGAGGAATTGGAAACGTCAGAAGCCGGGCCGAGTAGGAAAAATATAAGGAAAAGAAAATATATTGGTTGGGAAATGCAAATATCATTTACATATATTTCTCGCTCCTGCTTTATTTCTCACTATTTCCCTTACTCGAATATAAATTTTCTCTGTAGGGTTCCACTGAGCATCTTTGATGTTTAACGATGTTGGTAATAAAACAAATAGGAGTTTGCGGAAAGCCATTATTGAATTCTTTTTTGATGCCAGTTTACATCAATATTTTCAATGACTTCTGACATAAAATTTGCTGGGAGGACATATAATGGTATCATGAAGCAACATACGGCAGGTTCACGGAAGTGTCTACATCAAATTTCATAGTATTAATCGTGATACATGGGAACATAAGTCATTAAAAAAACTAAAAAAATGTTCATTTTTTAGGAATTTTTATTTTTTGATATTTATCCAAATTATATTTTGGCACAATAGAATTAAAGACTAAAGAAAATTGAATATACATATCCAAGAATGAAAACTTTGATCACGTTGTGCGATCGTTGCATTCTTATTTTTCTTCCTTTTGAAAGCTCACCGTCATAAATCGAGTTAAATCGTATTTTTTTCTGAAATTTTCTAATGATAATATTCCTTGTATTCCCAACTGAGAACGTTGCTTTTGAGAACAATAGCTGTAAAAAAATTTTTGTGATTAACCGTAAAAAAAATAATTGACATAAATTATCCAAAACAATCCCGGAGCGGAATTGGATGGATGAATATTATTTTGCATCCCCCTAAAATAATGTTGTTTTATGAAAAAAATAAGGGGAATATATTTGAATTATGCAATATACTCTACGTGTTCATACATTTTAATCCTGGGTCTTCTATTATCTGTGGATAATAAATAGTCTACTATTTACCATAGAATTTCCATTCTTCTTCTTTTTTTTTCCAGCGAAAGGCATTCAGGAGCATTTATTCCGAAAAAAACATCTTATATTTGTGTTGTGAGTGATGCGAAGAGACGGCTCAGACGGACGGATGGACTGGGATAATATTAAACCCGAGGGTATTACGTAAGGTCAGGACAGACTGAGCAAGGGTCCTAAAATAGACGCTAGGTGGCTGGAGGCCAGCATTGCTGGAAGGGACTGCTTCTCGTCTAATTCCGTTCAAAGGGGGGCTAAGTCTACGGGGTAAACCCCTGGTACTAACTACTACTCCAACTAACCAAGGAGTACTATGCTTAAATATGATTAGTAGAATTATTATTATTATTATTTATTAACGTCCACTTTTTGCAACTTAGGCTAATCGGGACGGGTTATCTACAGGTTACCACCTTTTTCTAGCCAGGGTGGGATTTTAGGACGTTATTTAATGAATTTCGTCACTAAATAAATTCCTTTGCCCAGGCAAGAATCGAACTCGCCACTCTAGGTTTACCATGTGAGATAAAGGTCAACGCTTTAACTCCCTAACCTGAGCCCCATTAACCAATGGCGATATAGCTCCATATTTACTTACTATTATCTTAAAAAAGTCCGTCACGCAGGGGGCAGCGTAAACCAAGCTAGATTTCTCAACTGAAGTTTTACGATAAATAAATCTAAATGCTGGTGACACCACCGTCAATATTAAGTAAATGAATACAAACGGCAATGAGAAATCTTCCAGTCAATTTACAAGTGAATAATCTCTACTACGGAAAAGGATCTTAATTGTAAACAAAACACCCAGTCAACCTCTTGGAGCTGAATAGATAGATAGAATAATTCTACATCGGAAAGAAAAACAATTACTACAATACATCTGAATATAAAATATAAATTTTAATGTAATCTATTCACTATAGCTAGTTTCGTAATTTATAGTAAATCACATTAATTTTATCTCAATCATTCAAATTTTAGTAAGCCAAGAGCAAAAGAAAGGGGAGAGGGAAGAGAACGTATTTGCATATATCTCATAAAGTAATAGTTAAATGAAAACAATATTTGGTATTTAACCTTCGAATGAAGTGGTTCATGATATAACAGCTTATTATTAATATGACATGAGTAGGAGTGAGGATTTACTGAAAATCAAAAACTAAATTAATAATAGGTTAATATTCATGATACAAAAAATATTTATAGATCATTGAATATGCAATAAGATTAGTTCTATACAATTTTCGATGAGACGTACAGTAAACAAGATATTTCGAATTTTCGAAATTCCTTCCTCTAAGCCCCTCTATTGGTCTGATCCAGCCATAAAAAACTTGATCTTTTCACATAAAACGATTTAATATCACAACAAAAATTGCGACCGCTAGAGCCTTAACAGACAATTATATATAATTTTGAACAGACCTCATTTTTGGCATCTACTACGTACGATCGATGGGCATTTGAGGAAAGTTTTCGGAAATCGCGACATGAGTAAGACCCCATTTTGTCCGATTATCCATTTGGGAAATCTGATAGATTACTCTCTAGTTCAAAATAAAAATCGGACGAGTAGAATTAGACGGTCAATAAAATAATAATTGATGTCATGTTGAATGAAGACGTTCATACCTTAACAGCTTATCTTAAATATGATATGAGTAGGAGTGGGGTTTTTCTAAAGGTTCAAAAATTAAAATATTCCATACATGCCGGTTAATATTCAAGATAGAGGAAAGGTATATAGAACAACATTTATAGAGCATTAAATTTATTAGTTTGCTTCTGTATAATTCTTGATCCAACTCATAATAATGAGATATTTTGAATTATAAACATCATACTAATTCCCCTCAATGGAAATCTTCTAAAATGGTGATATTATTGGGCTTGCGGTGAAAAACTTAATTTTCAATTTACATGTTCAATTTATATATATATATATATATATATATATATATATATATATATATATATAATGACAGCAGGTGCCCTCAAGGATGAAACTCCTGAATATGATAAATTCACCTTAGCTTTGGTTTCACCTCTTACTAGATTTATTAGTTTATTCAAAATTGTAAAATAACCTGACAATAGGGATACAAGAAATTTGTAATATCTCTATCATTTTCAACCTATTCATTCTTAATTGATGTTCATCACCAATTTCGGTGAAGATTAAACAAAAATTACTACCCCTAGAGAGTTAAAACACAAATTCTTTATAAATATGAGATTTCAACATTATACGGAATAACATCTATACTTATATAGTATAGAGTTATAATACTTGGTAAGAAGAAGCAATAAAACCAAAAATATTATTTAAATATGAATTGTCTCATTCAATTATGAAGAGATGGGCGGCAAAACATTAAGTATCGATTTATTGATATTTAACTCCTTAATCAACGGATACGGACTGTATTTGCTTCAACTTCAAAAATGTTTGTCTACAGTTTGACAATATAAAAAAAAAATTAATAAATGCATCAGCTCTTACCAATGTTGAATCTAAAGTAGAAGATAAACGATCAAACTCACCTAGAATAAAAAAAAATATATTAAAAATTATGTCTACAATTAATGCTAAAACTTGGTTAAATTATTAAGAAAATAACTATAAAATAATAAAAGCTAATTCTTAACTAAATTACTAGAATTAAAATATTTTATCATCTTGTGGTATTTTACCATGTTAAAAAAAAATTAATGTTTTTGAAGAGAATTTTATAATGAAACTGTAAGCTTCAGAACAAATCTGCTATAATCTAGCTATTATGACAAAAAAAAAAAAACCGGAATAAAAGGGATATCAAAATACAAATTTATTTAATTAAAAATATTTATGCAGTACTGAGTCGGTTTAATTTATTGTAGATCGTTAGTGTTTAGTGGAATTTATTATATATCTCATTCTCAGCTTAAGATTTTCACTTTTAATGGCTTCCATAATATTTTAAATTCCAACTTGGACTCTTTAGCAGACAGACCGACTCTAACAAATAAAATTCTCCGGTCAGATTTTTATAAGTCAGCCAGTTTTCATTGACAGTTCTTCACAATGAAGGACGAAGGAAACATGGTTCTCCGAATATTTGCTTATTGGAGCTTAAATGCATTATATAAAATGTATTCCAAACTAACAGTATAAAAGAGATATTGGTTATTATTTATTTAGTTATTATATTTAAATGAGTCCCGCAACGTTGGCGATTGTCTCATGAATCAGGACTCAATAAAAAAAATCCGTCACGTAATCAGTTTCTCATGTGCTGGTATGACACTCTAGAGATCTCATCGCATAACATATTCTGACTGAAGACCTGGAAGTACGAATTACTCGTATAATATTTCCATTAAAAAAAATATGATGACTACAAGGGCAATTGTAGAGCATCAACATTTTCATAAGATTGGTTCTATGATATTTTTCTATCCGACTCATAATAACGAAGGTAGACTCATAATTGCAAAATAATATCTTTGCTTTATAATATTGCTCTATAAACAGTAATAGTATTAATTTGTTTTGTTTTTGCCGACACTTCACAGCTCAATTTTGTTTAAAGACACTACACTTAAATTAAAATAAAATACATTTACTTTCAAGAGGTGATCAATGTAGTATTATAAATCAAAGATATTATTTTTCTAATAGAGTGAATAATGAAGGTTTTAGAACGAATAAGAAGTTTAAATCAATTGATTAAATCACAAAATAACCTGGGTTTTTCATTTTAGGCAATTTTAAAAATATTAGCAGGTAAAAAACTATTAATTTTATTCCAGATTATTTTAGTTTAGATTTTAAGGGCTAATTTAAAAAAAAATACTTTGGTTACTGCTATTCCTTTGGCCAATAATAGTTTTTAAAAATTTTTAGTTTGTCTAAAAAATGTCTCATAATTTAAGTTTACGAAAGAATTCTGACTCTTCTAAACATTTTTATTAACAAATTATTCCTCTATGTTAAATGTTATAGAAGATATAGATTTTTCAATAAAATAACATCACCGAGTCATGGCCTCGGACACAACACTTTAACACTATTTGGTTAATTTTCAAAAATTCATAACTTTAAACAATTAAAGATAATTTTTTTAACTTGGTATAGGTTAAAAGGGTGGTCAAGTATACAAATGGAAATAGAAGTCGGCCAAATCTGAGGTCATTGGTGGCATTCTATTTTTTTAGTGGATGATTTAAAATGGAATGTCCCACATATCAGTTATTGGGGTAACTCGTGAATATTAAAAACTCCTACTTGAATATATGCAAATAAATTTTTACACTTTTATCTTACTATGAAAGTACTGAAGGTTTTTATTAAAAGAACATCATCAGTACTTCAGTTTGTGTATTTCCTTTGATGAAACGTTCTTTCGCGTAGTTAGAAACCGAAGGAATTAAACGAATCTAGTAGTTATTTATTTTATGTACTGTGAAATATAAAAATAAAATATCTGGATGCGATGGCCTGCGGATAATTACAGATCAAACCATAATATGTTTGAATAACTTTTATGAAGCTATTCCACTGAAACATTATTACTGAGTGCGGAAATGGGCTCAGACCATTAAATCTGTTTACAGCTTTATGATGCATTTTAAATTGGATTTTAAGAGCGAAGATATCTTGTCTCATATTACTCTCGAGTTATTAACGTACTGGTACATTAATGGTGGTGGTCTTATTGCCAGCTTGAATTGCCATTAACTGAAGAATTTAATGGTATTAGTTTGCATAAAAGCGTGTCGCCACTTATAACTTAGTGCGACTTTCACCAGAAAGTATCTTCTCAGTCCAAAAAAAGAGTTTCTGTCGAAGCCGAGCGGAGACAATGTCGCTCACAAAGGCGGGAATGTCTTTTAAATGTGTTTACAATTGGTTGGAGATGACTGCCCTGCAATGCCGACCATTCTGGCACCCGGCCAAGCCGAGGCTCCAGATAGGGTAGCATTGAACTTCACCCTCCAACTATTATTGATCAAGTTCCAAGAAGAACTCTAGTCTATTTCGTATCCCAGGACGGAACAACAAATCCTTAGACCTTTCCACAGCATCCGGGCTGAGCATTCGAAGCAAACTTCTGTATTGTTCACTCTTGCCGAAAGCAAGGAGGTCACACCAAACAATCCCTCAATAAAAAAAAAATGAAATCGATTTTTGGGTGAATAATTTAAACAACAATAAAGAAACAAGAGGAGCAGAAGAAGCCGCTTGGAAAATCTGTGAAACATAGTGGATAATACTGCCTGACACCGCTGGGGGTTAGGCAGTGCTCGAGCACCGGAATGAATTTCCAGCGACGGAATATTAAACAAGAAATTTCCGACAGGAATTAATATTTTCAAATACCACACACACACACACTTATAGAAAAGGCTAAGTCCTTTAAACCTATACTTGAGAAACTTGGTATATAATGTTTGAAGGAATAGAATTAAATATTCACTGTTTCCATCATATGAGACGGTTCTAAGAAGTATTTTAGGCAATGCCTGACATGGATGATAAATGTCTCAGAATTATTTATATCTCCCCTATCATGCATGCAAGAATATGAACGTGGCATCGAAATTCTAACTTACCCATGATAAACATTTATATCCTTAAATTGACTATAAAATTCTTTAAATCTTGTAAATTAACACATTCAACTCTTTTAAAGCTGGATGACATGAAACTGACTCGATTAAGAAACATAAGTTGAACTTACCGACAAGCAAATAGGTTATTTCATCCTAATATAACATAGTTACCATAAGTTTAGTTACACCTTATAGAATTATTATCCTTTTGATTCATACTAGATTATACTAGATCCATTTTTAAATTCGTTCTAAGATGTCAGCCTATAGAATAGCCATATGCATTTACTTTTGCTTATTCAGACTAATTCCTAATTTCGTTTTCATATTTTTAGAAACTATTTACTGTTGAAATGAATGTTCTATACTTTCATAAACTTTGTAACTTATCAATAAAGGATGTTTATAAAGATTAAATTTTAAAAAAGAACTGGAATCCTCAGTCCAAATTGTGGGGATTGCTGTCGATCCATGGCAAGGAGGTAGAATTTCCATGTAGTTCAGGAAGGCTGTCGCTGATGACGTCACTGCATCTTGCTTTTATTATTTTACGAGAATTACTAAACTATAGTATTTTTTAAATTATGTATAGAATAAAAAGTAAACAGATGGCAAAATGAAACAATGACGACATCATAAAAAAAACTAAAACTCGATAAACAAATATAGAAACTATTAATATAGAAAATAGAATAAAGTTAGTTAAAGTAGCAACGGAATTATTATCTATATTATTGTGACATAATGAGTGTGCAATGAATTTAGTAAAAAGTGTTCATTTTTCTTTCAAGTCGTACTGCAGTATAAGTTATGTGACTACACGATAAACAGCTAGCCTAAAATTACAATAAATAATGATTGGTTCTTCATTAAACTAACATGTGAACTTATTTAAACCATCTGTGTATACCCGTACTAAGTTAACTACTGGGAAAAGAATTGTTCATAAAACAATGGGATAGAATTTCCTAGGCAAAATTTAATACAGCCATTCTTTCTTTATAATTTTATTTTACTTTTATATTCCGATGCATTGTTCCACTTCATAACTAGTTATCCAGCCAGACATACACCGTTAAGACCTTGCAAATCAAGTACTCCATAGTTATTTATGAAAAGATTTTTATGCTCAGGCTACTTCAGGAGAATTTCCATTAGATGTCATCCTGATTACTATTCGCTTGTAATTCTTTTCTTGAGGAGAAAATTGTAACATCTGAACCCTTGTTGTGAAAACTAGGTTATCATTTCAGTTTAGTTTTTCGTTTTCTTTTTCCCCCTTTTTTTAATTCAAGTCCTCCTAACTTGAGTATGACCCCATGAACTTTTTGCAGTTATCTGACGTTATCTTCTCAACAATAAAAGTTTGGAGCTCCAAGTACTTAATTTCCCAAAGAAATCTGGGAGTAATTGCTGAGGGGTTGTGCTGTAATGTCCCGAATTAAAATTCTTCTTTGAGCGGTCGACGATAAAGTTCAGCAACGGGGCCATTAACTACCTTATGTCTGCTTTAAAAGCATTGTTGGATCTTCCATTTGCGGCCCAGAGAACTTCTACAAAACCGAAACTCCTATCAGAACATTTGGTGACGTTTGAAATCTTTTAGCTTTTAGCCAAGTTAATTCAATCAACCGTCGCTATTTCATCGCAATAAAAGTTCGTCCCAACAAATATCGATGAACAGTATTAATAATAACTGATTTTTGTCCTACTATTGTGGCCATTTTAACACTATGTGCATATTCTTACTTACACTATATAGTATAAACGAAATTAGTAAAATCAGCCACTATTCAGATAAATTAAAACTAAGAAATAACCAAAGATAACATGCGATTTGGAAGAGAAAGATTTAAAAAAATAGGTTATTTAATATTGGGGATTGCGGGGAGGATTCAGAGTTAGTAAAAAGATTTAAGTGTGTGCTATAATATCAAGTCTTTGTGCTATAATTGAACTTAAGGAATCTAAAAAGTGTTATTAAGAATATTTTACGTTCTTAATAATATCATATAATTATACTAACGAATATTTTCTTCCTAATTAATAGCATTCTCCATCATTTATGATCGATCATGGGAAATGAATTCCTATACTGCGGGGGTACTCCAATATAGAAAACATTAAAAAATGTATGGTTTTTTTTTATTACTTTAGCCACAACATTTACTTATTGATATTATTCGTGATTTATCTTACCTATGTATTTAATAACATGTGTCTATTTAAAAAAAAAATTAAATTATTTATTAACGTCCACTTTTTGCAACTAAGGCTAATTGGGACGGCTTTTCTACTGGTTGCCACCATTTTCTAGTCCGGGTGGTCTATTTTAAAAGAAAGAAAGAAAATAAACTTGAAGGAGGTTCCCTACCTATTACCTCCTACATATTAAGAAACGTTGATGCTGTTTTTGTGAATTATCAGATATACTGGGTCGTGTTCTTAAATCAGAAGAACTGGCATTTAAGGCATTTCAAAGGTTCGGAATATTGCATAAAACACAAAAATGTATTTTAAAATCATTAAAAACATATTGCTCCCCCTAAATGAATAATTCAATGAATGATATATTAAACTATCATTTTTGTTTACATTTGAAGCTTGTTAAATACATTCTTCACTGTTCTTCACTACCATTAAGTTAATAACAAGATAAATCACTCCTTTCAAAATAAGTAACTGGTGTGGGTAAAGTAAAAAAGACCCAAAATATATATTTTAAATTCTTGGCTGTATGTTAATTTACAAGTATTGGTTAAACTGCATATTTCATTTACATCGTATTATTGTTTTTTGAAAATAAAATTAATGATTTCGTCGAAAGATGGCAATGGGCTGTTTGACAAAGTGATTTGTGTTTTTATTATAGAAAGAATAGGTATAATAAAATTTATCATTATAATAGTTATTCGTTCTTTTAATGGTTAATTGTTAATACTAAATTTTAATTTAAAAACGTATTAGATAATAGCAATTATCGATGATGTATTTCGTATATCAAATAGGTGCTCAGGTTGGTGTTAATCTCACTTGGTATACCTAGAGTGGCGAGTTCGATTCCCGCCTGGGTAATAGGAATTTATTGAGTGACGGACTCATTAAATAGATTCCTTAGTTTCATCCTGACTAGAAACGGGTAATAACCTGTAGATAACCCGTCCCATTTAGCTAAAGTGGACGTAAATAAATAAATAAATGAAGGGTTAGTACCGCCATTGTATATGATACTATTGTCATACATATTGCTGGAGACCGTTATCAGAAGCTGATTATACAGGGCGCGTAAACCGCTCTTTGTTTACCAGACGTTAGATGTAAACATACAGACCCAGACTTTAACGTAAACAACCTGATAAGGACACCAGACATATAAAACCAGCTGACTCAAGAATAACTAAACTCAGTACAACTTTTGCCAGGTTTGAAGACGGCGCTCTCGCATCGAAAGCCTACTCGATCATCACCCTGTGATGAAGGTAATCACTGACAGGTATGACAACATAATTATATATTTGTTTAAAGACAGCTATCATTTACTTTGTAAATCATAATCAATAATCTTATATTAAACACTATTTTACAAGAAAAGTGACTGGGTAGTTCATTTTATCATATTCATGATTTTAATGATAAAAGGGATAGCGTTTCCTACTCTTGGCAGATGAGGTATTTTGAATAAGCAGAAGATAACTCTCCTAATAAACAAAAATCCGTCACGAATGGGCTGCGTAAACTAAGCAGATTTGTGAAGTTTTAAGATAAATAAATCTACATATAGGTAAAATTAACACCACCGTGAATATATACAAACGGCAATGAGAAATCGTTCAGTCAATTTTAATAACCTCTTAATGGAAAGCGTCTGAATTGTAAACAAACAGGTCTGGCATCCGCTCAGAGATGAACAGATAGATAGAAATACTGTTCACTGGAAAGAAAAACAATTACTGAAATATATCAGAATATAACATAGTAATTCTATTGAAAACTATTTACTATGTCTAGTTCAGTTATTTATAATGAACCAGAATAATTTTTATCTCTATCACACAAATTTTAGTAGTCTATGAGCAAAAGAAGAGGGAGGGGTCAACAGAACGTATTTGCAAATATCTCACAATGTAGATCTTAACCCTTAAGGGGTAGTCTTCTAAAACGATTTGTGAGAAGTTTTTCAGCGAAACTAATTTTTTATTTATAGCTGAATTTCAAATTCACTACTGTTTTGTTCTATTATAGAAGAAAATATGAAAATTCTGTAAACTTACAGATAAGTAACTTTACTGACAATCCTTCTAAAAATCTAAAATTAGTATTGGTTGGATGAATTATTTACCATTGTGAAGATTGCCTAGGAAAGGCATAAAATATTGAAGCCTATTACATGTATTGGGTCATTCTATGAAATTATCGTGGGCAATAGAAATCTTCAATAGCTCTATGGATATCGATTATGGAATGGCCCAGGCTGCGCAGCATGATTCATGACGAGAACCATTGGAAGGGACAAAAAAATGGTATTTCAGGATTATTATTATGAGACTATCTTCAATACTGGGCCCTTGGAGTTTCAAAATGAAAATACTTCTCTACTTACTGAACTTAGAGTATGTCCCTTATTCTATGTCTTCTTTAAGATAGCCTTATTCTCCCCCTGGCTAGAAAGGGGTGGTAACCTGTTATAACCCATCCCGATGAGCCGTAGTTGCATAAAGTGGACGTAAAAAAATAACATTTAACATTTCATTATTTGTTTCGTTTTTGTCTATTATTAGTTTTTGTACTTTCATTCAGAATTTATAGAACACACTATTCCTTTTTTATTTAGTTTTATATATAAAATTTCGTATTTTGTTTTTATTTTATTATATTTTGGCAATTACGTTGTATCTTCTTTATTATAATTTTTCTATTCCAGCTGATGAAGAGAATGCAATGTAGTCATTAGCCAAATATTTTGATCAGCCTTCATATTAATGTGTAAATTATACATTACACCAGGTGTGGGCTATCTTTGACGTGATGCGGGCCAGACTATGGTGTGCAAACTCGTTCGCTGGCCGCTTTTAAAAGTATGTAGTGCATTTTAATGTAGTGTTCATAATTTTTAACGATAGATATCCGATATGAAATTATATGACAATGTAATTATATTACAATTTATTAAAATAACAAAATGAAATGAAATAAAATAGGTACAACATTATAATTAAATCGTAAAATTTGGTATTATTACAAACAACGAAAGTTAAATAGCGACAAAAAAATCAATGAGACACCTGAGCTAGAATTAGGGAAACTAATCCATCGATGTTTGCATTAATTCCTCTGTTAAAAGACGAAAAGAATTTTCCAAACTATCCTCAGTCAGCCTTGTACGATGTTTTGATTTATTAACTTTCATCAATGAAAAGAACTGTTCGCATTTATAGGTACTGTAAATCTCTCCTTATCTTTCTCATTAGGATTAAGTGGTGTAATATTTTTTCTTTATTGGGTTTTTCAAAATGTCTGGCGGGCCGGATCAAGATCAAACAATATCGCGAGCCGGTTGTTGCCCACATATGTTTTACACATTCTAGTTCTTAGGCAGAGAATAAAGAGACTGATGTTGATATTGCACTTCCCCATATCTGTTTGTTAGCTTTTGAGAACTTGTGAGAATTGAATAAAGTGTATTTTTATAAATATTATGAAAATAGGGATGTTAACATTCTGAGATTATTATACCTTCTGAAGACATTTCCCAGGAGTCTTTCGAAAATAATCGTCAATCATTTTCTGAATCTTATTCATAATAATCAATATCCAGGTAAACGAAGGGAAGGGCGGAGTTCCGTGAAGTGATTTCTAAGTCGGGCCATAGAGCGCGCTGGAACCCATTCACCGCTGCCTATAGAACTTCCTTTCCTATTCGCTGGAGCATTTCCCCCCTCCTATATTCCATTTCCTTTTCCTTTCATACCTCATCAATTCCCAGAGAGCATTTTAAATATAGAAGTCTGTTGGTGAAATAAGCTCATAAACTCAACTTGTCCCATCGATATTCATTTCAAGATCTTTATTGAGGGGGAACTCAATTACAGCAGAATATGAGGTGGAATGTAAATGAGTGCAGAGTGCATATCAGAAACTAAACAATTCATCTCACATAATATAAAAGCAAAGAGGTTAAAACGCTGTAACGTTAAGTAACACAACCTGCTTGCTGACATCAACAACAAGAATGTACGAATGACTCCCTTAATATTCGAGCTACACAAAAAAATAAAAAATATAGAACAAGTGTAGACCACGAATAGAATACCAAAATGAGGTTCTTAGATATATATATATATATATATATATATATATATATATATATATATATATATACAAATATACACACACACATATATATACCTACTTACATGTGGCCGCAATTTTTGTCGAATCGTTACCAATTTGGATGTATAGGGGGTTTCATATAAAACTAATGATCAAGTTCGTTAATGGCTGAAATCGGACAAGCGGGTGGGTAGAGGTTACTAAGCGGAGGGAATTAGAAAATTTGAAATATATCCGTTATTATACGTCGGATCGAAAATTTGCATAGGACCAATCTTATGGCAAATTAAATTACCTATAATGTTCTTATGTAAATATTTTCTCTATCATGAATATAAATGGAGATATTAAGAGTTTTTAATTGTAAACCCCCACTCTTACTCATGCCATATTAACAATAAGTTGTTATGCCATGAGCGACTTTATTCTAAGCCTAAATACCAAATTCGTTGTGTGGTGACGTCATCAATTAAGATTTTAAGTTCTTGTCTCTAAAAAGGTCCGACGCATTTCTTGAAGAAAAAATATAGAAGTTAGCAGAAGACGGTAGAAACTGTGAAGTATTGTATTTTCGGCATTTTCTCAACAAAAAAATCCCACTATTTTAATTTGATTAGCTGGAAAGGATTTTTTGTTTGTTTTGGAAGTAGATTATAAAAACTATTGAATGCTCTCTTGTAGCTGTCTGTGTGTTAATCACAAACTAAAATAAGTCCTTCTCACTATTACAACAAAATCGAAGCTACTACTTAACTACTTTAGTATTTATCTTCTCTAAACCGTTTAGCTTCCGAACTGGATTCAAAAACCAATTCCCCTCAACTAAGGTAAAATTAGCCCATTTAACCAGTGGTGTTCCCAATATAGACTCTAGAGAGACACAGATAAATAAAGTTCTAGTCGCTAGCAATTTAGTAGAAACTGGGCCACCTGTGGCAGGTTAGATTAGACTATAGTCTTAATTGCTTGGCTCTCTTGCTAGACAGTTGGATGTCTCTCTAGAGATCACTTCCATCCCAGCCGATGGGGACCCAAAGAGCTATTTCACATTAGGGATTTCCTTCCTACCTCTCTTCATTCCAACAAATAATATTGAATGGTCTCACTCATAATTACATCATAGCGCGTTTTTCAGAAGAAAAATGAGCTTCTGAGGTCGTACTCAAGACGCGATTTTTAAAATTTTTTTCAAATGTCCATCGAAATATTATATTTTTCAGATTACGCTCTTGTGACCAAAAGCATTGTTTTATAGTTCTCAAATTCGATATATAACCATTAAAAATAAAATATAAAGTCAGGAGTCCAGGCCGAACTGGACACGCGACAATGGAGGTTTAGAAAAAGTGAAAAATTGGTTTCAAAACCATCTCGATTATTGTGCAAATTGAAAACGTTTATTAACCCATTTTTTTGCCAATTTATTTACAAAAAATTGCTGTTGCACAATTATTAAAGGAGATAGTAGGATTTTTTTGTATTTTAGTCTTCAGTAAATCCCCAAAACACTACATCTACGATGTTCAAACTAATATCATAGATATATTTTAGAATATGCCATCACCAGCTTATATTTTAGCCCTGTTTTTCATTGAGCTTTTTACTAGTGGAGATGAGGAGAATACATATAATTTGTGAGTCTCGAAAATTCCCTATGAATAGAGAAATATTGGAACAATTCTTTTTACAATAATTATACCAAAATATAAAAATGACGTGACGCACGAACCGTAAATCATATTCAATTTTTTCAATATAGGTTTTCTCCACTCCATCTATACTATATTCACATGTTGTAATTTGGCTGTTTTGTCGTCTGTAAACAAAACATTTTATATTTCTTTCACATATGGGTCATTCCACATCAATTCAACCACACCATGACACCCATGATTTCAGATTTTGTTGAATTTTATTTTGGGGGTTCTATTCATTGATTTGAGAAACCATACCAAATATTTTTGATATATCTTTAACGGTTTGGATTTTATGGCCTCTTAAAGTTTTGTGATTTTAGTGTTTTCTATCGATTAGGAACTGTAAAGTTAATTTGTTTTCATTTCAAAAATAATTTGTAACTTTCTTATTTACGAACCAATTTTGATGGAATTTTTTGTGTGTATTCATAAATATATTTAAAAACAATAAAAAAATAAACTAAGGTACCAAGTAAGTATTTGAGGACAGAAAAAAATTGCAAAGTGTCAATTTGAGCTTTTCAGAAAGCAAATATATAGTTTCACGTAAAATTGAATATCTCCAAAAGGGAAAAGGATAATCATGGAAATCTTTTTTTATTTATGTTCTAAGACATATGACCTACCACCTAAAACAATAAAATTAATGGTTATTTGACCCCTTCATTGTTTATTCCAAGTTTAAAAATAAATATATAGAAAAATTTAGAAATTTGTATGAATTAAAAGAAAATGATAAATAAAGGTAACTAAAAAGATAGTTTACATAGGTTTATTGTACAATAAATACAGTTTACATTATTGTTTACCCCAGTTAAGTGTACTTTAATATATACAATTCTTATGGTTGTTTTGGTCAATTTTCTTTACAATTTTAAAGTATCGTTTAATTTTGCTTCAACACTTGACATACATTGTTGAGAAAACTGGTACTTTCTTCCTTTCATTGTTTTTGAAGATTCCACAGTCGTAATAATATGAAGAATGGGTACAGCACATATATCCTCCTTTTTAGGCCAAGAAAATGATGCTAAAGGTCCATGGGGATGAAGGAACTGTACTGTGACATCATGTTCTTCTACCTTACTCACCATGCCAATGTACCACAATCTGTCATATACACAAGCAATGAAACATCCTGGGCTTAAATCTTTCAATGTTACTTGACTCTTTGGTCGATTGTTCAATAAATTAAAAGTGAGAGCTGGTTTTTCGTCCTTGCTAATTCTTCGAGCCTCAATGGTTCCGGTTTCATCTATTGAAAGTTGTGAAATGATCTTGTCCCTGGAAGAGTTTGAACATCTTTGAAGCGACCTTCCAAAGCAGGACGAGTTATTTCAACTATTTCTGTAGGTATGAAGAAAAAACTGACTTTTTCTATTCTGGTTTTGCAAAAGTCAAACAATTGAAAGGGAATAATGGAAAGGGGTAGGACAATATTTTTCTCAGTTGCATCTTTGCAGTGTATGATAACAGGATGTATAGTGCAAGAATTTGAGGTCCAGTGGTATCCTTGGGCTTCGTCTTGTAATGTGAATGAATAATTTTCACTAAAGTCCATTGAGATAATAGCTGTGTCAAAAGGAGATGTTTCCTTCAATTTTTTAAAAGTTGTTGATTGTGATTTAGCAATGTAAGAATGAGGTATCAGTTTGTGAAGTATTTTTGAAATGAAAACAAATTAACTTTACAGTTCCTAATCGATAGAAAACACTAAAATCACAAAACTTTAAGAGGCCATAAAATCCAAACCGTTAAAGATATATCAAAGATATTTGTTATGGTTTCTTAAATCAATGAATAGAACCCCCAAAATAAAATTCAACAAAATCTGAAATCATGGGTGTCGAAATCATTTTTTTTTGGTTGATTTGAGATGGAATGACCCATATGCGATTAAATAAACTTTAAAGCTTTCGTTTGTTCGATTCACGAGTAAACCTTTTCCAATTTATTTGGTAAGGAACTAACTAAATATTATTTTTAACTTCAGTCTAGGTAAAGAAAGGTTGTCACCTGTAGAGCATATGTGTAAAACCACCGCCCCACGGTAAGGTTTGATCTGCCCCGCGAGCAGTGATGGATTTACGCCTATGCCCGTGAGGCCTGGGCCTAGGGCGGCATAATTTGAAGGGCGGCAAAAGTTTTGAAATGCCAAAATTTCAGAGGCAAAAAAAAAATAAAGACAATCATTTTCAAAAATTGGTTCATATTAGTTCTTATAAAAAATGTTCTATAGAATATATTATAATTCATTAATTTACTTCTCAATCTGTATGGTTAAGATGGTAATTTTTTAATAGATTAATTATAGTCTTTGTCGAGTAATGTTCTTTACTTTCTGTTCCTTTAGGGAGATTAACCTCACGTTATAACGCGTTTTGAAATTACTAAATCTAAATAACTTCTCAACTTGTTTTTAGTGTGAAATAATAATAATATTGTCTATTGAAGCTCAACTAGTCCAAGAAATTAATTATGACGATATAATCGACGTTTTTGCGCGAATCAAAGCCAGGAAAAAAAATTTCAAATTGATTCATATAAAAAAAATATTTATTATTTATCTGTCTGAAGTTTATAACTTATTTATCAGTAATGTTTATTGGTTATATTTAAAAAATTATGTTTCAATAAATAAAGTGATTTTAAAATAAAAATATTGGATCAAAATTAATGAAATTCATTTAAATGAACTTTATTATCAAAAAGGGCGGCGCATCGAACGGGGCCTAAGGCGGCAGCAAGCCTAAATCCTAGCCTGCCCGCGATACATTTTGAAAAACCAAATTAAACAAAAATATGACACTACTTACTCCAAGTGAGGAAGATGAGGAGAGATTTGTGCGTTTGGGGAGTACTTATAAATGCGAACAGGTCTTTTCAATGATTAAAGTTAATAAATCAAAATATCGTACAAGGCTGACAGACGATAATTTGGAAAATTCTTTTCGCCTTTGTATCAGTGGAATAATACAAAAAAACGATGGATTAGTTTCCAAAATTCAAACTCATTGATTTCGGTGTCACTATTTAACGTTCGTTGTTAGTAACAATTTCAAATTTTACTATTTAATTATAATGTTGTACCTATTTTTTTTTTCATTTCATTTTATTAAACTGTAATAATTTCATTGTTGTTATAATACCATGTCTGATATCTATCCTCGTAATTATGAACACTACTTTTAAAAGCGGCCCTCAACATGTCAAAGGTTGCCCATACCTGCTGTAGAGGACCCCTTAGTAGCAGACAAATGTTTTAATAATACAAAATGAGAATAAAGCGCAGCAACAATTGTTATAACGTCTCCACTTTCACAATATCGTAAGATGATATCTGGTTTGAACTTATACGGAGAAAATAAATAGACTCTATCCGCAAAGCAAAAGGTTTTTGAATATATAACCGCTAAAATGTATGTTCCATTGAAAGATGGCATGGATGTTCGAAAAACTCTTTTTTTGTAGCCATACAATCCATAACCGCAGGTTTACTGTCTGCCCAGTAACTTCCAAATAGGCGTTCTGCTCTATTTTAGTCTACATGCTGCAGTAAGTTTTATGTGTTCTGCTGGGACTGTAATGTTCTCCGGAACCTTGTTAAGACGAGAACAGAGGCTGTAGTCATCAACTCAGCCCATGCATCAAACATGAGAACGTCCCCGTAAAATCTCTCCAGGAGTTCGTTATCATATTCGATTTCATACATTAATCATGAGGATTGACGTCATTATTTTGACGAAATACGCCATTTCATGAAAATATTACGTAAAGCAGTTGCAACGCGCGTATTAGAGAATAACTTCAGTTAATGCCTGAACAGTTTCTGGAAGTCAATGAGTCCTATAGGTTTTAGATTAGTGGTTTGAGAGTGTTATTCATTTTGATTTTGTGAACTAGCAAGACTGGTCCTGGACAATCAGTACGATTTTTTAGCAATTTCCCTTAAGTGTTATATATATATATATATATATATATATATATATATATATATATATATATATACCAGTCTGTTACCACTCAAGCGGTAACAATTGCAATTTGATCGCAACCAAACCCATTATACAAGCGTTTCATGCAAAATTAAAGGTCAAGTTAGTTAATAGCTGAGTGTTAACATGTGAGACCGGGGTTTAGAAAAGGCATTTTCTAAAATTCATACAATATCTCCGTTATTGTATGTCGGATCGAAAAATGGTATAGAGCCAATCTTATTTCTAATTAAACGTACTATAGTTCTTGTTCAGTACATTTATTCTCTATCTTGAATATTAATCGAGATATTTTCATTTTTCAGTTTTCAGCCTTCAGCAAACCCCCATTTCTACTCATGTTACATAAACAATACTCTGTTGTATAATAAACCACATTATTGCAAGTGAAATACCAAGTAATTTATTGAAGAGACCTTTATTCTACGAGATACATGCAAATATGTCCTGGAGACCTCCCCCCCCCCCGGTATTAAACTACTAAAATTTGATTGTTTGAGATAAAAATTATTCTGACTCATTATAAATTACGGTACTAGATATAGTAAATAATTCTCAATAAAATTATTATGTTATATTTTGATATATTTCAATAATTGTTTTTCTTTCCGGTGTGAGCCTGCCATACTTGTTTGTTTACAATTCAAATGCTTCCCGTCAGGGGGGGGGGATTTCTTATTACCGTTTGTTTTATTCACGGTGGTGTTGTGTTACCTGTATGTAGATTTATCTATTACTAAACTCAACGAGGAAAATCTGCTTAGTTTACACAGCACCTGCGTGACGGACGTTTTAATTTTATGCAGGATTGATTAGTCTTTAGCAACCCCATTTATTGCATTGAAGTTTTATCTATTTTTCAGCCTTCAATGCTACTAGGAAAGAAAATGAAATAAAATTTTAATATTATGTATGCACTATCAATGTTTGCACATGCAAATAATATATTCAATTTGTCAGCCATATTTAAATGTACAACTCCTCATTTATTATTAATCCGTCTGAGCCTACTGATTATATTATCTAAGAATAGTATGAGAAAAGATTTTTCAGTTTGCTATTCTTTGATGGCTGGAAGTTGAGTACATTAGCACTAGAAATATTTAGTCAAAATCACTGCAGTTGAGAAAGAACGAGAAATTGCTGTAAGAAATATGTTAATTGAATTCTAGCAATAAAGGGAAATACTCAGTGGTTTCTTGTTGCTATGTCAAACCACGTAAAATATAATAAGCGTATGCAATATTTGAAATAGATTGGTATGACTAACGAGTCGATAATGTAAATACTAAAGGCAAATATGGAGTTATTAAAAGAGGCAAATATGGGGTTATTAAAACAGGCAAATAATCCGAGAAATGAGTTGAGGGAGGGTCTGAGGGTGTTCATTGATTTTCTACATTGCATGACCTGTGAAGTGTATTATTGTAAATTATACGTTTTTTTTTTATTTTTTTAACAGATTAATAGTAATTGAGAACATGAGAGCTCATTAAATCTCCGATTGAACTTAGTTGACGTTATTTGTATTTTATTTTTACATAATTACAACTTTTAATTATCTAATTCCTTGAATTTCTCGTACTAACGTCGGCTGCAAATGAAGAGGGGGCAAAGTAGTATGGCAAACGTTCCGAAATATTCGTTATAAAAGACCCGGAATGAGTGAAAATTATTTTTAAAAAATGTATAAAGGCATAATGAGAAGTTTAGGGGCGAGCCAATAATTAAGGAATCAGGAAGAACAGGCAGATCTAGTGAGTAACATTGGTTTTGGAGTTGTCGCAGTAATATTTATTTAATAGGGCCATTTTGCGCCTGAATAATTGGCTCTGCGTAATTCTTTATAATTACTTTGTATTAATCATTTTCTAGGCCTGATTTTTCTCCAATATCTGCCTTTTTATACTAGTTAAAGGCTTGCCTCCACTCTGTTCAACCCTCCAATATTTTAATAAACTTTTTATAATTACCGCTCATTATAGATATTCTTCATTTTTACATTTTTCATATATTGTTTTAATTCAGATTTCAACGGAATTATTTTGGCCCTCTCTGTATCCGACAATAGTCAGGATGATGACTTTTCATGTGCATTTCATAATATCTCTACTTTTGATTGAAACCTTCGAAAAGGATAGGGGTGAATATATAGCTGGGCGAAAACGAAAAATAGCTAATTTTTCCTACCTTTTCGACATACACAAGACGTATATGAAACCTTTTTCTGTTTATCATATAAATATGTATAAATTATGTTCTACAACATTGATGGTCTTTGGCATAGGGACGAAGATATTGTGTATATCTTTCAAATGCACTAATTTTAAACGAAATACAGCAAAACATTTTGTATATTTAATTTTTTAGGACCACAGGAAAGGATGTAGTGCCCACAGTTTTTGAGCAGATTTTCCTTAAGGGAAATCAGCTATTGAGGTCGTACTCATGGCGCGATTTTCCAAAAATTTCTTATATTTACACAGATCCTACCCAGTAGATGACGAAAATGAAGTCCGTTCTATATTTATATATATATATATATATATATATATATATATATATATATATATATATATTTGTCTGTTATAGCTCTAGAGCTCTCAATTTTGTTTTAACAGTTACGTTTTATGTTAAAAGAAAGATCAAGTTCGTTAATGGCTGAAATCCGACCAGTGGGAGGTGAGGGGTATAGAGGTGAGGAATTTCGAAAATTCTTAATATTTCCGTTATTATGCGTCGGATCCAAAAATTGTATCGAACCATTGCAAATTTAATGTTCTATAAATGTCAATGGGTCATTTCACTTGTTGAGGCTGTACTCATGGCACGATTTTCCGCGCTTTCCACAAATCACCACAGGTTTCAGGTGAGTTTTTATTTGTTATCAAGGAAAAATAGAGTATACAATGCAGGTTTACGTCACATGTGGCTTATTCCAGCAAGTATGGTTAGTAAACGCATCCTCTGCGTAAACGATTTTAGTCATTATCTAGGACCGGTGAACATTTAGATGAAGTTATGGAACAATAAAATTATGGCGACAACCTAATTAGCGCAATTTTTAAAAAGAAAAATACACAAGTAATTAGTTATCTTAGATTGTTTTGTCGAAAGGAAGCTCAGAACTTTGTTATCTCAGCAAATCTCTTTAAACTCTTCGGTAATTTGTTTTCTTTTTATCAATAATGAAATTAATTACTGTTCTGACTTTATCTAGAAGACTGAGAACAAGGAGAGGTATAATAATATAATTGTATTAACGTTTCATTCAAACGATTTCACTTTACAATTGTCAAATGTCTTCTAGAGAACCTGGCAGGTAGAGGAACGAACTAATTTGGATGTATACAGTAGGCCTGTTTTCTTCTACAATACGTTTATTTAGACTTGAACCACGGCTACCGGGCGACTAGTCTGGCAGTGCTAGCTAGTGCTCTCTAACACTCTTTAAAAAGGCACTGAAGATGGAGCTGTTGCTCTGAAAGTGTACTCTGTCAAAAAATAAAACATGTCATATTGATGGTGATCGTAATAACGGTGACTAATACTGGCTGATCGTTCAGGGCATGAGGCGAGCTCTTTCGACGTGAGGAGATCACTTTTAATGATTTCGTTGATGAGTACCTCCGTACAAAGGTCTTGAGTAATAGCTACCCATGGATGGATTTTACAGTATTAATATACAGAGTCAAGAAATTATCAGAAATGACATAGAAACCTCTCAGAGAATGTCAAGAAGTAGTCCTAGAACCAAATAACTCTAAAAGTTAAAACCGACAGCGCACTAGATACAACAACTGACAACATAGCACTCTAAGTTATGCTGATGATTACGTATACCTTTTATGTGGAGTATCTAAGTATTCAATGTTCCTGTAGTTAGTCAGTATGTGTTTAATGGTTAATGTTTAATGGCATGTTCTGCATAAAGGTCTTTCCGTTCCGTCTTACTTACAATTAGTGAAAAATTTAATATAATTTTGAACTACTTTAAATAATATTAATTTACTAGTAAACAGGAACAACATATATTTTTTATTAAAACAATTTTAAATTGTTGTCTTTATTACTAGTCTAATGTTTATTGGTTGTCTTTATTAATCGTATTTAATGTTTAGGGGTGGGAGACGTAAGCATTATTAATAGTTGAAACGTAATCTGAAAATACAAAAAACAAATGTGGTTCTAATTAGAACCTTAGAAAGATATGAATGAATGTGTCTATTTTTATCTGACTATCGATTACTCCCGCCCTTTTATGGTTTACCTTTATAATTTTTCATTTATTCATCAGAGAGTTACTTTTATTACATTACAAAATATTTATATAAAACATAATCAATTAAAAATTTAATTAAATATAATATGAAAAAATTTAATTTAAAAATGAATATATTTTATCCTTTAATTTTATAATGAAGAGCCTTTTACTGCAGATTAAATAAATTATATAAATTTTCTAATTTCCCATCGGTATTTTATAGTTGGCTTGCCGAGATATTCAATAAAATCAACTCTTTTCTTGTTCAGTTGATCATCTGTTTGCTAAGTGCACAGCAGGAAGGCTTTGTTCTTGGTTCGTTATCTCAACAGTAATAAAATAATTATGCTAAGCTTCTCTATTCACACCTTCTCCAATGTGTACCGGATGCTCTTATCTTATGTTGGTATTACTCTTGTAGGACAACGTCTTTAGGCGGAGGTGTTAGCAAATTTTAAACTCTGACAGTGGAGAAGGAAGTTGCAAGATGATTTTCCTGCTCTCCCAGCTGTAAGCATAATCTCTACTCAGGCAGATCCGACTTTCAATGCAATAATTAAAGGAGTTGTGTGTTCGATTCTCGCCTAGGCAATATAATCTAGGTAATATTTAGTTAGTGAAGGACTCATTAAATAAAATCTGTAGTCCTATTCTGGCTAGAAAAAGTCCGTCACGCAGGGGCTGCGTAAACTAAGCAGATTTCCCACGTGAAGTTTTACAATAGAGAAATTTCACGAGAGCCGAGCAGTCAAGGAAACAGCCGAACTAGCTTTTGGCGGGAAAGTCACTCTCGTCCGTTAGCCGCCCAGATTTAATAAAAATTAAAATATCTCGGTTAATATTCAAGATAGAGAATAAATGTATATAACAATATTTATAGTAAATTTAATTTGCAATAAGATTGATTCTGTACAATATTTCGATCCGACGTATAGTAACGGAGATATTTCGAATTTTCGAAAATCCTCCCCTCTAACCCCCCCTCCCACTGGTCCGATTTCAGCCGTTAACAAATTTGATCTTTCTTTTTATATGAAACGACTAAATATCGAGTTTGGTAACGATCAAACAAAAATTGCGACCGCTAGAGCGGTAACACACCGGTTCAAAACTGTATGTATATATATATATATATATATATATATATATACATATATACACACATATATATACACACATATATATATATACATATCTATATATATATATAAATATATATATATATAGATATATATATATATATATATATATATATATATATATATATATATATATATATACAGTTTTGAACGGACCTCATTTTCGTCATCTACTATGTAGGATCGATGGACATTTGAAGAAATATTTCGAAAATTTCGTCATGAGTACAACCTCCATAGCTCCTTAAGGGAAATCTGCTAAAAAGGTGATATCCTGTAGATAACCCTTCCCAATTACCTTTAGTAGCACAAAGCGGGCTTCAATAAATAAGATAACAATAATGAATGCAGTTAATATTCCGGACATGAAACAAGGTTACAAGCCAATTATAAGAGAAACCGACAAAAGTATTGGATTCCTGACAAAAGTATAGAAACACCGACTCAAAACCAATTAGGTATAATTTACTATTGCCTCAGAACATTAGTAACTCCTATATACTACAACTAAGATTGAAACATTTATTTTGTTTGTTCGCGATGCTAATAATTATAATAGTATAGGAATTAATGTTATTTTGTTGAAATATATGAAGCTAAATTCAGTTTTTTTAAAAAATAATGTAAATAATGCCCACGATGTTCACCAAGTCAAAATGTTTTCTAAAGGAAATAAGTAAAATATTTACTTTTATTTACGTATATTAACTGTCCATGTAACAGACATTGTTCTAATATTTGAGCATAGAGACCCCTTACACCATGTCTGACTTTTTTTATTAAATATTATTTAAAAGTAATCGTCATCCTATCTGCTATGAGGCGTCTACTCAAAAACTCCGGAAGCGATTAATGAATATTTGAACAAAAATATTTCTTAGGAAGCAACAACCTGCAATACAGAATACAAGGAGATAAAGGACACAAGCACAAAAATAAGTTATACAGTATACAAATTTCTATACATTTTGGAAAATGATCCCTATTCATCTAATATTCTATCCATATAAAAAAGTAGACCTTTCATCTCATAAACACATAATTTCCCATATACTAGTAAAACTTATTATAGACAATAGAGTATGCCCTCATCAACAATGGAGTCAATAAATAAAAGAAAAAACACACTGATAAGCTTGACATGGCTTCCTGAGACACATCTAAAACCTGGCATTACTTTAAGGGGATATCAAATGTGACGATTTGAAAGGTGACACTATCTATGAGGTGTTGTGGTAATAATAAAGCGGGCGATACTATATATTCAATTGTATTGGAGAAAATGGACAGTAGTGTACAAATACAATTTGAGCCTTCTCCGAATTACTAACTGTGGTTCATCTTTGGACAATCTGTACAGCGCTGGAACAGTAAATCTATAGATTGAGGGGATGAGGAACAAGCAACACTACTCAAACAGCATTGGAACAATATATATAGTACAATGGAACACAATGATAAGCAACCTTGTACGACAAATTACAACACCAGACGAATCAACCCACGTTACACCCAACATGCGTAATTACACGAACGTACTGGGCATTGTTCTAACCCATAACATTTCCACGCCTCTTTAGCACATAACCGTTATAGATTCCAGTCGTCCCACCTACCTAAGTCCTCTGTATATTCAATCCAGCTACATCCTCTACACGAAAATTTTCCTCGGGTTACTAACGAAAAATAGATCTCCTTCGTAGTTTTGCAGTATTACTCAAAATAGGACGGACGGCATGGGCGAAGCAATTAACACTTTCACTTCGCGTATACATAATAATAATAATTTCATATAATCAAATATAATTCTATAATTCAAAATTATATTTATAGCTCCCTTAGTTGTTTACTAATTATTGTTTCATGACGTGGGACGCTCCGGACCTTCCCAAAAAGGCTCAGGTTTCGTCATATGAGTTAGGGCGTCTTAATCTCATTTGGTGTACTTAGGGTGTTGCGTTTGATTCCCATCTAGGCATTAGGAGTATGTTTCTTGGCGAACCTTATAAATAAAATCCTTAATACCCTGGCTAGATAAGGTTGGTAACCTGTAGCTAATCCGTTCCAATTCGCTCTATTTTTTTTTTTTTTACATTATTTTATTTCATTAAGAATATTACAGTCTGTTTTAAATGCATTTTGTAATGTGTGATTTGTACAGTACAATCGTCCTCCATCACTCTCGACAGAAGCATCACACCTTCACCACAGTGAGAGGAGCAGCCTTTCCCTGCCTGGTAAGGAAGTCAATAGCTAAGGAGGAATTGCATTTGATAAGAAAATAGCCACTGCTATCACTTCACTTTACACTTCAATAGGAGATCTCTGGGCCATTGTCTCTTGAGGCGCAGTGGAGGGGAATATGGATGAGTGGGCTAGGACTTCTTGATTAGGATGATTGGATAGCCTTCTGTGGAATTTTCTGAATATTAAGGGAATTAGGTTCTTTACAAATGGGATATTAAGATCTTTTTGGAGGGTGTGGTTTATGATATAATACGGAGCATCTACTATGGTGCGCAGGACTTTGGATCGGAAAGTCTGGATGCGTCTGATGTTCGAAGGTTTCGCTGTACACCACTCTTCTATTGCGTATGTCCATATTGGTTTAAGTAGTATCTTGTATATTGTTAGTTTATTTTCTGTAGACAAGTGACATCTTCTATTTAGCAGTCCGTAAACTTGTCCGAATCGTCAGTTAAGTTCCTGTCTTTTACTAATTGTGTGGCATTTCCGATTAAGTCCGGTGTCCAAATATAGTCCAAGGTAGCGTACACAATCTGCTGATGGTAAAACAATATTGTTGAAATGAACAGGAGGACAGGAACTTCGTGCAAGGGAAAAGAGATATGGTGAGATTAACTTTCGTTAATCTTTATTCGCCAAGCATTGCACCATTTTTAAATCTCGGTTAAGTGGAATTGGAGATTAAATAGATAGTAGCATAAAGTAAAGCACCAATATAAAGTAATGAACTCAATACAAAACCTGAGCCTCTCCTTTGACTAAATCAAAATACATAAAAAGAAAAGTATAGAAACAGAGTAGAGCTTCTAGTAATCAAAATGCACTTAATATGCATAATGTATTTAATTTAAGGAAGCAATTACTTTGAATGAAGACACACAGTAAATATAGATCATCCTTATCTGTCATAGACTCCTTGTGATCCAAATCTCTCGAAAGGAAATCATTGTATTGAGCGCAGCAAACACATCTCCAATGAAGAACAAGACTCATATAAATATATATATATATATATATATATATATATATATATATATATATATATATATATATAATTAACTATTCAACTAATATTATTAAGAAAATTAAAACAAAAATGACAATCCTTTGTATGTTTATAGGCATACCTGTTTATAGAAAGGGGAAGTGGAATATTGTAATTTTCTTTTACAGTTTTAAGGGGGAGGGGGGGGGGTTAAATACTAATGTGTGAGCCCGAATCCCGGTGTCATAAAAGAGCTAATTACGTATACAGCTCAAAATCTTGTCCTAATTCTCCTTAGTTTAATTATTTCATAATTATCAATTTATTTCTGCTGGTTGTTCCACTTTGACGACTCTCGATAAATTAAGGTAAATTTTAAAAGTCGAAATTTATAATGTTCAATACACGTAAATAAATATTTTTTCACGATTTCTAATGCAATCGCCGCAGGAGTATCTCTTGAATAGGTGCGATTTTATATCTGAGCTCCCGGTTGGAAAAAGAGAAGACTCCTTTCACTATCTCCGAATTCAACGGAAGGAAACCTATAAATCTCGCAACTGGAGAAACGTTATCGTAAGCAGAACCTAAGAACTTGTGTCGAAGTATTCGTTCTCCTCTGCCCACCAAGTTCCTCCTATCTCCGATGTGCCGTTATTAATGAATGTATGCGTTCTACCAAACTAATATAAGCCCCGAAGTACAGTATATGGCCTTGGGGAGACTCTGAAGATTACAGTTGACGGAGATAAATGGATACAGTTATTTTTGGTGTAGATCGATTCTGAACAATAGACTTTCTCTCTCGTATCAGTCATTTACCACAATCCTGTCATGACTTTGAATTAGTTATAGTTTTCTTTGTTATGGATATTCTTGAAAGTTATCAACAAAATTGGGACTTTGTAGTCTGCCCCCCACTTACTCACTGACTGATTAAAATAAAGTAATTTACTTTTCACGTTTTCCCTCCGAGTTTCATGTTTAAAATATTGTGAAATATTACTTAACTGAGCATGATTAAGGATTTACAGTCTGCATTTAAATGCATTTGGTAATGTGTGTGTGTACAGTACAATCGTCCTCCATCACTCTCGACAGAAGCTATAAGAGGAGCAGCCTCTCCCTGCCTGGCGAGGAAGTCAAGAGCTAAGGAGGAATGGCACTTGATAAGAAAATAGCCACTGCTATCACTTCACTTTACACTTCTATAGGAGATCTCTGGGCAATTGTCTCTTGAGGCATCGTGGAGGGGAATATGGATGAGTGGTACTGGAAAGGGCCATGACTTCTGGATTAGGATGATTGGATAGCCTCCTGTGGAATTTTCTGAATCTTAAGGAAATAAGGTCCTTTAAAAATGTGATATTAAGATCTTTATGGAGGGTGGGATAAAATATTGTGAAATATTACTTAACTGGACATGATCTAAATTTTTGTAATAGTGAAGCGGGATTCCTGATTTCCATGTTCGGTAATGGCTGAAATCGGACAGAGGGGAGGGGGTTTAAAGTGGGGAATTTCGAAAATTCCATATATCTCCGTTATTATACGTCGGATCGAAAAAGTGTATAGAACAAATCTTATAGCAAATTAAATGTTATATAAATGTTGTTATATGGGTTTTTTCACAATCTTCATTATTAACCGAGATATTTGCATCTATTGTGTTTTAGGAGATTTTCCCCAAGGGAAATCAGCTACTGAGGTCGTACTCATTCCATCGATCCTACCCAGAAGATGACGAAAATGAGGTCCGTTCAAAAACTGTATAGATAAATATATTTGTTTGTTAACTTTATAGCGGTCGTAATTTTCGTTAGATCGTTACTTTTTATGTAAAATTAAAGATCAAATTCGTTATTGGCTGAAATCAGACCAGTGGGAGGTGGGAATTTCGAAAATTCTTAGTATCTCCGTTATTATGCGTCTGATCGAAAAATTGTATAGAATCAACCTTATTGGAAATCATATGTACTGTAAATGTTGTATGTTCGTATTTTCACTATATTGAGATATTTGTAATTTTTAATTATTGGCCTTAAGTTAACCCCTACTCCCAGCCATGTCATATTAACAATAAGATGTTATATAATGAAGCACTTTAATATAAGATTAAATACCAAATATTGTTCTCACCGAACTTTTACTTTTTGAGATAAATGCAAATACTTGGGAAATATCCTTTGTTAACGCAGCACCTGCGTAACGGATTTTTCTCAATTAAAGAATAATGTGCTTTTCTCACATAAACCTTATTAAAATAATGGATTAATGGATGTTCTGTAATTGCTGGATTCAGGTTAAACCTGTAGCGAAAACAGACTCAGAATTGGATGGTTCGAGTCGATTAAGCGTAGCGGGACGAGTAACACTTAACAGCAGGTAATTCCAATCTGCATAAGCCGATTGACGAACTCGGAACACTCCCAATGCTGGCTTGTTATCGACATGAATAATGCATTCACGAACCTACTGCAAGCTGGCTGCATCTATAGTCATTAGGCACTGTGTTACTGCAGTCACAGATGATGGGTTTTTCGGTTTCATCGCACCTCAGGTAATTACGAACCTTTGCCTAAAAACGAGTATTCCATAATAATGGAATGAGTGAACAAATATATTTATTGGATGGTTAGATAAAAGACTCTGAGTACAAGTCAAATAAGAAATTATGTATATGGTTATTCACAATGTAAAGTTTACTTGGAAAACGGTTGCTTAAGAACATATGTGGGCAAGCACCGGCCCGCGAGACATTTTGAAAAACTCAATTAAACAAAAATATTACACTAATTACTCCGAATGACAAGATGAGGAGTGATTTGTGAGTTTGGCAGTACTTATAAATGCGAACAGTTCTTTTCAATGATGAAAGTTAATAAATCAATACATCGTACAAGACGAAAATTTGGAAGTTTATTTTCGTCTTTTTATCAGTGGAATTAATCCAAACATCGATGGATTAGTTTCCCAAATTCAAGCTCCTTGATTTCGGTGTCGCTTTTTAACTTTTGTTGTTTGTAATAATTCCAAATTATACGATTTAATTATAATGTACCTATTTTTATCATTTCATTTTGTTATTTTAATGAACTGTATTATAATTACGTGGTCGTTATAATTTCATGTCTGTTATCTATCGTTAAAAATTATGAACACTACTTTAAAATGCACTACTTTCAAAAGCTGCCCGCGTACGTATTTGCACACTAAAGTTTGGCCCGCAACATGTCAAAGGTTGTCCACACTTGGTGTATTGGGTGAGGTGAGATTTGTGCGTTTGGGCAGCACTCATAAATACGAACAGTTCTTTTCAATGATGAAAGATAATAAATCAAAACATCGTACAAGGCTGACTGACGATAATTTGGAAAATTCTTTTCGTCTTTGTATCAGTGGAATTAATCCAAACATCGATGGATTAGTTTCCCAAATTCAAGCTCATTGATTTCGGTGTCGCTATTTAACTTTTGTTGTTTGTAATAATTCCAAATTTTACGATTTAATTATAATGTACCTTATTTTTATCTTTTTATTTTGTTATTTTAATAAATTGTTTTATAATTACATTGTCGTCATAATTTCATGTCTGTTATCTATCGTTACAAATTTTGAACGTTTCTTTATAATGCACTACTTTTAAAAGCGGCCCGCGAACGTATTTGCACACTAAAGTTTGGCCCGCAACATGTCAAAGGTTGCACCAATAGCTGCTTCAGATAAATGACTGGTCTTTTTGAACCCCAGCTCAATGCATTAAGAATGCTAGAAAGCGAAATCTTCCACTGTTCATATAAGCAGATTGCCTTTATAGGAATTCCGCTATTAAAGTTGTACTCGTGAAGAGATTTTCGAAAAACTTCCTCAAATATCCATTGACCCAACCTAGTAGATGACGAAATTGAAGTCTGTTCAAAATGATATATATATATATATATATATATATATATATATATATATATATATATATATATTTATTTCCTTATATGTTGCCGCTCTAGCGGTCGCAATTTTTGTTTGGTCAATACCAAACTCAATATTTAAGCATTTTATGTAAAAATAAAGATTAAGTTTGTTAACGGCTAAACTCGGACCATTGGAAGGGGGTTTAGAGGTGGGAATTTCGATAATTATTAATATCTCCGTAATTATGAGTCGGATCGAAAAAGTATACAGAACCATATAGTATAATAATAGAAATGTTATTATGAACGTTTTTTCACAATCTTGATTATTAACCGAGATATTTGAGGTTTAGAAGGTAAAACTCAAAGTATCTCCGGTATGATACATAGGATCGAAAAATTGTATTTAAATACAATAGTATTATTGAGTATGTTATTCACTACAAATATTTTATGTAGATTTTTTTCTCTGTCTTTAATATTTACCTAGACATTTACATTTTTTAGTTTTCACCATTTATTAAACTCCCACTACCACTCCTGTCATATTAACAATAAGCTGTTATATCATGAAACAATTTATTCAAGTTTATTTACCAAATCCTGTTTTCATTCAACTTTTACTGTGGGAGGTACACGTAAATTCGTAGTGTGATGACGTCATCAATTTCTGTTTGTTATTGACCCGGAAATGCTCATTTGGTCAATAAGATTGTCGATACTTGACAGCTCCATTTAACTCTGAAGTTCATAGTCATCAATGAGAGAAATTGAACCAGGAATAGAGGGGGGTTTAGACATGGGGGATTTAATAATATATCCGTTAATATGTGCCGGCTCAAAAACGTTTACAGAATCAATTTTCAATAAATGTTTTACAATTATTATTCTATACATTTTCGTGGAACATACATTAATCCAGTTATTAGTACTTTCTTCTTTTCAGCCTTCAGTAAACCCCCAATTATCGAATATTTACTTAGTAATATAAATTACTAGCTAAGGTACCCGGCTTCGCTCGGGAATTCATTTGAGGTTTCATGATGATGGTATTTTTTTTGGCAAGCCTTTACTTTCCACAATATTTTAACATTTTCCGATGTATACCCGTCGTTGCCGTGGATTTGTTAATAATAAAAGTTTTCGTTATGTAAGGTTTCACTGTCCACAATATTTTTATATTTCCTCCTTTTTATATTTATGTCTCCTGTGTTTTTTTATAATTCTTAATCATAGAAAATATTCTGTCCTCCAAACTATGTTTTAATTAAACTTCCTTTCCCTTGATGCGTTACAAAGACCAACAGCGACTGAAAACCGAACAGTAATATATAGCGAATTTTTATTTTAGGCTTCTCTTATAACCCCTTCCCCTCCCGTTTGAACCTATAAAATTTAATATAGCTTATAATCGCTTAAGAATTAATGCTAATTCACATGCCGAGTTTTTTCAAGTTCCGTTCAATCGCTACTGCTAAATACAATTGTCGGCTACCGTTTTAGTTTTCAGTTATACTTGGTATACGACAAAAGTAAACACAACAAAAGTTACTCGAAATAACAAAATAAACAACTTTTGTCATGTACATATTTGCCGAAAAACCAATAGAAAACGAAATTTCACTATTTTTAATTTCAGGGCTCCCTTCCATCCCCCACTCCTGCCCATCCCTAGAAACGTTGATATTGCTTATCATAATTAAAGCAGTGCTAATACACATACCCAGTTTGGTTTAGTTCGATTGAGTCTTTTGTACCAAATAAAATTGTTCACTTCCGCTATAGGTTTTAGAGTATATCTCGTTTATAATTTATAATTATAGTTTACGAAAATAGTGTATATAACAAATGTTACCCTAAATAACCCCTTTGTTATGTGCATATTTGCCAAAAAAACAATAGGAAACGAAATATCGCTATTTTTAATTTCTGGCCTCCCTTATAACCCCCACTCCTGCTCGTCTCAGAGGTCCGTCTGCTGGCTCTTAGCTGCCTCCTCACCAATTTTCAGCCATATCGGTAAAGCCGTTCTTGAGGAATAGTGTAACTAACTCGACTTTCTTATATATATATATATATATATATATATATAAAGATGGCGAGAAGAGATCAATAGTGTGTCATACCGACACGTGGAAAATCTGCCTAGTTTACGCAGCCCCTGCGTGTCGGAATGTTTTTTAGTTATATAAGTTTATATACATACATATTCATTTAGAATGAATATATTTGAAGGGACTCCATTTTCGTCATGCCTTAGAAATCAGTGATAAGGGAAATCTGCTAATAGAACTTTTAGAAACTAGAGGAGTGCCAGATTGAAAGTTAATAAGTATTTTTGCACTTCCAATAACAATTCCAAATACTCCTTTTGTCCTATTTCCTTCTTTAAAAAATCTGATTCATAATCCTAAACTAAAATACCCTTAGTCGAGACAGGAAAGAACATCTAAATATAGAGCAAGCAGAATAGAGATTGAATCAGCTCAGTTCATTACTATATTTTATCTTCCACAAATATTTGATACATGACACATCTTTTTCTCGTTCCTACAATGATTCACATGCCAAGAATAATTTTAAATTGCCAGCTCAACTTGATTAATCTGGGTCCAACAGAGGCTATATACGAAATCCTCAAACTTAACTAAAACCTGTCATTCTGGTTTACAAACATTTCAGTTGTAAATATGGAAATTAACTAGTCTATTTTAAATTTTGTTTTTTTATATGATAAACAAATGAGTATTATAATAAATAGTTTATTGTGTATTGATGTGGAAACAAATGGTAATGAAATACAACTTTCCGATTCATTATAAATCTGTAACGGCAACTAAACAGGAGAACCGTACTCGGCTGAATTAATCAGAAGGAAAACCCATTTAGTAAAGCCATAACCACAAAAAGGTCATAAACTGGGGATAATTTTCTGCTGTGCATAAACCATCGGAATTAAAAGCTAGTAAAGTAAAATACGAAGTACAGAGTTTTCACAATGGAACATATTTTGCAGACTGATATGGATCTATTCGGGACTATGAGATGTAATTAGAGCAGAAATGCCTCGTTAATGCTCCTCGTAAACACGACAGCGACAGAAACATTGATAGTAAATATTATAAAACTGTGAATGGTAAATATCTTTAGAATAAAAAAAATTCGACGCATACCAGACGATAAGTATAGGACCAATATTGCCTATCCAGCTATGATGATTGCGTGTAAACGTTTCCATGCACACCCTAAAAGCCTTGTGAGATTCACAAACCACCATAAGACACAGATTTGATGATGCATTGCAAATAACTATAGAGCTCAGTGAAGACTGAATAAAGATTATGGTAACATTTGAAAAGAAACCATTATGGTAAACGACAAAGACATTAGTAAGATTGAACGATCTGAATAATATATATTTTAACAACTAAAAACACATTAGTTGATTCGAAGGTCTTTTTCGATTAAAATTCATAAATGTTGTCTATGAATACACGAGCCATAAGTCAACATAATGAATCAATGCCTTCATAATATATTATGTTCATATTGTACGTAATGAGGGAATAAAGTACGACGAGTGTTTATCATATTTTAAATATTCTACCCGCCAGAACGTACAGAGAAAAACATTTGTTTTCTCACGTGTTTTACTCTCTTTGGGAATTAATGGAGTGTCAAACATAATTCCTCTGGGATCCAACATCTGTGAGCTCCCATATGACAAAGAGCTTTAATGTTTTACCTAAATAAATGGAGTAAAAATAAAATAAACAAAAATACAGTATTTAATTGAAGTATTAATTTGTTAGCATTTTATTACTTCTGAGTTCTATTTATTTAGTTATAGTTAATGAAGGTAGTTAATGCTTTATATTAGAGGTCAGACGAAAATAAAGCTGTGGGCAAATTTCGCCATTAAAACTCACTGAAGAAAAGCTTTCTTCCTACACAGTCATCAATTATCGGAACACCAAAAACGGGCCTTCCACGACAACTTTGTGGTTCGCAACATCTATTTATCACCCGATACAAAAACTCCAAACAATGAAAAAAATAAAGAGATGTAAACCTACTCCCTTAGGAAATTTAATTATTCCAAGCCATTAAGAAGGGAAAAGAACTCTTCGAAAGAAAAAAGATAAATTTATCAATAAATTAATGGGCGGAGCTTAGCACCTCACGAAGGGGGTTTATTCTAGATCATATTATTGATCTTTATATAGTTCTTCCAAGGAAATTTAATAAAATAATTTACTAATAAGAATTAAATATATTTTTCGTACTTAGCTTTTATATTAAGAAACTCAATATAACCTTTTTTAAATTGAAAATACAGTTAACAACCAAAAAAATTATATATATGAATGTATGTGTGAGTATGCGTGTGTGCGTGTATGTGTGTGCGTGCGTACATGCGTCCGTGCGTGCGTGTGTGGGGTATTTGTGAGAAAAAGGTTGAAACAAAATTGTTGACTTACACTTATTTGTCTATTCTGTCATCAAAAAAATCTTTAAGGTTCAATAGGAAGCCTTTATCAACAGGGACATGGGAGAATAAGTGGACTATAAATAGATAATTTGAGAATGGGAAAAAAAGGAAAAGAGAATCGTTAAATAATAATTAAATGGAATTATAAATTAATAAATGAAATGATAATGACAATAAAGCTATTAGTAATAGTTTCAATACTCAATAAATTTTAACTAATCATAAGCAGCTTAATATTTACAATTAACTCACAATTCCACCTGGGAATTCATTTGAGGCTGAATGAAAATGGTATTTTTTTTTTCGAGAGGCTTTACATTCCACAATATTTTGACATTTCCCCGTCACAGTGTTCAGGGTTTATACCCGTCGTTGCTGTGGATTTGTTAATAATAAAACTATTAGTTATTTAAGACTTCACTGTCCTCAACATTTATATATTTTCCGTCTCCTGTGCATGTATTTTTTTTATAACGTAATGGACCATATGATTCATAATCGTAAAAAGTATTCTGCCTTTCAAACCATGTATGAATAAAAGTTCCTTTCCCTTGATGTGGGAAAACGTTTAACGGTAACAACTGTTTCAGGTACATCATAACCGCTAGTAAAATTACTCTTTTGTAAGTCTCTATTATAAACTGTATATTTATAATGGTGTTCAGTAAAATATATCATAAATTAAAGGAGCAGAGTTAATAAATACCAGAAATAACTGGGTGGATCTCCCCAGAGTTCATCCTTTTAAATTATTTATTTATGATAATTAAAAAAATTCACATTACTGAGAATAACACTACAGTGCTATAAGCATCAATTAATGTAAACAAAGACCAATATGAGGTTGGCAGGGAAGGGGCTCAGTGCAATCAACCTGCTATGTATTTAGGATATCAATCCTCTAAGAAATTAAATTATATTGAAAAATCTGATTATATTATCTTCACAATACTAAAACTGTTTGTTCAAATAATTTTCACGTCTTAATTAAATAAAGTATTAAATACACATAGGGAAAACTGGCGTTTCTCATGAATTAATGTTTGGAATAAAAGAAGGGGAGAGAGCAGTATACTTTACTTGGTGCAATCAGTTGCTGGCGTTAAAAAATAACTTGGATTTTAATTATTTATTAAAATATTTTAACATGGATTTGATTTAATTTATCCAGGTGAGGTACCTGGGTAGTTCATATTGGAAAGAATTATAGAGCATATCAATATTTCTACGCAAATTACTGTCCTTCTCAGAGAATATTAATATAGCCTAAAGTCTAAGTTGGGTTAGTAGTAAGATACATACCAAGTTTCATATAATTCGATTCGGCCGTTTATGCGTGATAAGGTAACAAACAAACAAACAGGTACCAAAGAAACAAAATGCAGTTATGTTGCCTAGGACATATGGAACGAAAAGTGATCGTGAAATTTCGAGAAAAAAAAATCAATGTACAGACAGAGGTTGCAATTTTATATATATATATATATATATATATATATATATATATATGTGTGTGTGTGTGTGTGTGTGTGTGTGTGTGTGTGGCTGAGAAGTATAGGTGAAATATGAAAAATTTGCATTTGATACTACAGAAAAATCAGCGAACCATGTAGTTGAGTACATGTTCTAATAGTCTACTTAATAGATTTATCTTTTCTGGTGGAATTATAATTTCTATAAATTATATATTCCTACAATATATTTTTTGTACATGTGTGGACATGGGCGCACACACACACACACACACACACACACACACACACACACACACACACACACAAAAGAATACACTAATATACTCAGCGTAGCAGTGACATTTGGAGAAGTCTTAATATATACGTCAACTCTGTAGAATGGAAGAAGTTGATGAGCCGGGGCTTATTGGAATTCCTAAAGTGAGCGTTTACTGTTGAAAAAAATGAAAGTGAGAAGAGGCCGGTAGAAGGGAGAAGAAAAGATTAGCGGGAGGACGAAAGGGTACCGTTACAGGAGCAAATAGCTTACACTTCGCCTCTTATGAATGACGTCACGCCCTATGCTACCGCATGCTCCGTGAACATGAACATCTTATTATCAATTGGTTGCTCCTTAGTGAGGTCCTTAATTGGACTTAAAAAATTAATGGGTTGTAATTAATGTGATTAAAAAATATAATACTTCCGAGAGCTGCAACCATATACGGGAAATTCTAATTTCTTGCTGATCGTAAAACTTGGTTTTTGTAAGAAGAGCGTTTTTATCGAAGGGAGATTCGAAGAATGTCTGACGGAGACCAACAAGACTCAATATTTATGTGTTCGTTAGTAGTATATTTCAATTTTTTAATCCATTCTTGGAGCTTGGAGCTGGCTTTTTTGTTAAGACGTTGGTCAATATACACTGTGCCTTAAGACCCAACAGAAAACTTGACTGACTCACTAAATAAAATTCCTAACCCCACCTCGGCTAGATTCTGGTGGCAATCAATAGATTAATCTTCTCGTTGAGCCTAGTTCAATAAAGAAACATTAATTATTAATATTAATACATTTATGAAAAATATGCTTTGCAATATTCATTTTAAATTTGTTCTGCCCGTAGCTCTTTATAAGCCGTAAGTACACAGTTTCCTCAATCATATAGTATTTGTTATATTGATATTCTGTAATAACAGACAAGTTATTGAATAGCCATTTAGATTATTAAATGTAATTTCGTTTTAATGAATACAATTTTATGTCTTCTCTCTTTTAGTCCCAAGAAGGAAACTGAAATTACCTTCTGTTTAAGTTATTTGTCCGTATATATAATTTTGAACGGACCTCATTTTCGTCATCTCCTGGGTAGGATCGATGGACATTTGAGGAATTTTTTCAAAACTCGCGTCATGAGTACGACCTCAATAGCTGATTTCCCCTAAGGGAAATCTGCTAAAACTTATATATATATATATATATATATATATATATATATATATATATATAATTTTGAACGGGCCTCATTTTCGTCATTTCCTGGGTTGGATAAATGGACATTTGAAGACATTTTTCGAAAATCCCGCTATGATTTGGGTAAAGTCAGAGGTCTAACGTATGCACTGAAATGGTATTGATAGACGCAAGTTCTTTGAAAATATAGTTATTATTTTTTTTTCTCTTTTAAAAAGTGGTTCGTTACGCTTTAGTTCGATTCCACGTGGATAATAAGATTTCATTTAAGTGATGAAGAGACTAAATAAAATTCTTAGTCCTGCCACGAATAGAAAATGGTGACTGCCTCTTGTCAAACCTACCCAATTATCCATACCAGAGTAAAGTGGGCGTATTTTATAAGCTTAATAAAATGAAAATACTTACTTCCGTCGAGATTGTGGTTTTAATGCTGTATCATTTATTTTTGTTTGAATTTGAACATTAATCAATATCTACTGAAGTCTATAACTTTATACGTTGGTTTTTTTCCGTAATAGAAAGTCACAAAAATTTAATTTCCTGCTACCTTGACCCTGAATTCTTCCTTGATATAATTTAATGGCTTACACGGGACACTATCATTTCAATTACATTTATTGTGTGTATCTTCACAATACTTTTTATTAATGTTAAGCAGCTTTCAGAAGTTATACAGTAATCATCAGCGCACAAAAAGGATGCAACTGGGCGGAATACTCGTCCAATAAATTATACCTCATACATTTGAGTATGTCAGCTAGTCACAGTAGCATTTCATTGAACTCTGAGGATGACCGTATAGATACTGAAAACTGCTGAGCAATAATAACAATTATTTTGAGGATATACAAAACGAGGTATTTGTAGACCAAATTTGAATATCCACCAACGCAGAAAAATACAATAATTTTAATTTTTTTAATATTTCGATGATATTAACATTAATCTCTTAGCATTGGTCGTAATCTCGGTATTTTGGTAATTCGACTTCAGTCCTAATCCAGTACAAAGCTGAAATAATTCTATTAACATTTGATGTATGTCTTCAGCTGCTTCAGCATATAAGATCGTGTGCAAATCTAAGATCAGTAGCCTTCCATCTCTCGATCTTTGTGCTCTGAGGCCCCGTATCTGGTATAAGAAATTGAAGAGTAACCATCAATGAATTTTAGCAGATTTCCCTTAAGGAAAAAATTAAGGGAAAATTCAGAATATCTCCGTTATTATGCCTAGAATCGAAAAATTGTATAGAATCAATCTTATTGGAAATTAAATTTACAATAAATATTGTTATATACATTAATTCTCTATCTTGAATATTAACCGAGATATTTGCATTTCTATTCTGCGTGTGGTTGGCAAAAGTCGGCTATGTTCGGGACTTTTCGCGAAAAGATAGTTCGGCCGTTTCCCTAACTGTTCGTCCTTCGTGAATTGATTTAGAGACTCGTTACTACTACTGTTATTATTTGGCAGATTTCTCTATTGTAAAACTTCACGTGGGAAATCTGCTTGGTTTAAGCAGTCCCTGCGCTACGGACTTTTTAGGTATATTTGAGACTAGCCTAATTAAATATATTGCTTAAGGGAGAAAACTTCACAGAGAAAATCATTCCAGACTTTGGTTTATTGAATTCAAAATCCAGGTTGTGGAATATCTTTAATGATAAACGTCAGTTAAGTGCAGCTCTGAAACCTAATCTCACAGGATCCATGTTTATTCATTGCCAGGTCTTTGTAATGCTAATCCAGCAATAGAGCCGAACTCTAGGATTTCATTATTTCATTTTGAGCCCATTTTCGGCCATCAAAAGACTAGTAACACTCCCTCATTTTTCGCTCAAAGGCAGTGTTGGGCATATAAATTACCAATATAATTAAAACGCTTTCCTGTACGACTTTTGAAGGTATTTTTAATAAGCACACGCCCCTCTAATCAGAGCATTAAAAAATTCAATTAGGCGCAAAGTTCAATTTCAAAAAACAGAACATTTCATTTAGAGCAAATGGCTTTCATAAAATGCAAATGGTGCTGTTGCGTCAACTAACCAGATTTCTCACAAGGGGTTTTAGAATATCCATCCTACATTACAGAGGTGCAGTAACTTCTTTGGATTGATACACATGTGATGGTATACTGCTGTTGCAAATCATATTCAGTGCCATGCTTTATCTTAATAAACAGTGCATTACACTTTAATTTTCTGGTGAAAATTTTATGAAAAGGATTTGAGGGTACATTCAAGTTTAAAAGAAAAAAAAAGTGCAGTTAACTCTTTTAATATTCAATTTAGACCAAAAGTACTGAACGACAATTTTATCAAATAATTGAATCAACAATGTTGGAGCACATTTTAATAACACCTACTCTTCTTGGTCTGATTTCTAGCACTAACGAACTTAACCTTAATGTTACATGAAACTGTTAAGAATTGAAGTTCGTAATGATCGTAAAAATTAAAATAACATTAACCGCTGACTAGAACGTTTATATATATATATATATATATATATATATATATACACACACACACACACACACATATATGAATGTGAAAGTCAGGAAGTAATAATAGAAATACAATATAATGAAATGAATATTGAGAGCGTGCTCATATTAAGAATTGTCCCTCACCTTTCTCAGAGGTCTGGGCACACCTAAAGGTTAGATCTCACAGTCGCTATGTGACACTCCTGCATTTATACTTCTTTTCTCAAGTTATTCTTTTATATTTTTAAAACCGATTGGCATTATAAATTTTCCCCAACTCAGAATTGTTATGGCTCAAAAGATTAATTTACCACTACAAGTGGTAAGAATGCTCCCACTAGTTCGGTCTTTAATTTTAGAACTCTGGTGTAAAACTATTTTAAATAGTTCAAGTGAATTTCCGGGAAGATTTGTCTAATGGTTTGTTTTTTAGCAGATTTCCCTTGAGGGAAATCAGCTATTGAGGTCGCACTCATGACGCGATTTTTGAAAAATTTCTTCAAAAGTCCATCGATCCTACTCTGGAGATGACGAAAATGAGGTCCGTTCAAAATTATATATATCTATATATATATATATATATATATATATATATATATATATATATTTGCCTTTTAACGCTCTAGCGGTCGCAATTTTTGTTTGATCGTTACGAAACTCGATATTTAACCGTTTTATGTAAAAAGATAGATCAAGTTCGTTAATGGCTGATATCGGACTAGTTGGAGGGAGGTGGTTTAGAGGCAGAATTTTGAAAATTCAAAATACCTCCGTTATTATATGTCGGATCATAAAATTGTATAAAACCAGTCTTATTGCAAATTAAATTTACTATAAATATTGTTATATACATTTATTCTCTATCATGAATATTAACCGAGATATTTGCATTTTTATGGAGTCTGTGGTCGGGTATAGTTCGGGTTAGGTCGGCTATTTTCATAACTTCTCAGCTCAGGTGGAAGCTTCTTCTAACCTTACCTGTCGTTTCTAACCTTATCTTACCTTCGTTACTTTGTGAGATTTATGCAAATACGTTCTGTTCATCCGCCCCCCCCCTTCTTTAGTTCTTGGACTACTAAAATTTGAGACATTAAAATATAAATTATTCCTACAATTCAGAAGCCGTTTCAGTTGGGAACATATTTTAATTAACTGAAAGATTTCTCATTACCGTTTGCATTTAATCACCGTGGTATTGTGTTACCAGTATGGAGAATTCTCTATTGTCTCCACATGGGAAATCTCCTTAGTTTACGCAGCCCCTGCGTGACGGACTTTTTTTAATACCTATTGGAATTGTATGCTTGAATACTCAATTCTTGTGTTTTATTAACTTACACTTCGAATATAACAGTATATAAATTAATGATTTCTTTCTTTTTCTTTTCTTATCCTCATAGTAACCCTATGAGGAGGTATTTATTTGAATACATGTTTCATTACCACATGGCATATTACATGTATGATTATGTTTTAATACATTTTTATTTTACAGTATATACAAGTTAGTCAACTATCTACTCAAATATAATATATAAAAAATAATAATAATAAAACAAAATATTAAAATAAGTAAGTTAATTACAACAAAATTTATAAATGAAATGAAAAAATAAATAAATACAATAAGAAAAAAAACAATTACTATTAAACTTATCCGATGTATAATTTGCGAGTCTATGTAAGGTAAATATACTGAATTATAATTCCCATTCCTCACAATCAACTTTACATTCTAAGGTATTTCTGCTACATCGATATCTAAACTTTTGATAAACTTTATAAGTTCTTTATTATATTTGTTAAATATGATATGAGGTGGTTTTGACCAATTACCTCCTTTTAAAATTATGTTTATTATTAAACTTGATCTATTTTGATTAAAGTTGAACAGTCATAAATTATAAGTAAAAACGTTTGTGTTGTATGTGAGTCGCAAGTATATTTGTCATTGTCTTGAATTTAAAATCTCGTAAAAAAAAAAATAATGATTTCTAAGCACTAGGAACAGAAATACATGGATAGCCGTTTCCCCCCTATCTTATGGATTAATGTTGTAAAATAATATTAATACGTTTATGTTATCAATGAAGATGCAATCGTTTATTTTTTTAAGACAACAATTTTATAAATTTTACATTTCATTAAACTATTTTTCCTTTCACCTTCATAGCCGGATTTATAAAGGCTTAAATAGAAAATGTGAATGTATCTGAGAAAGTATTTCTCTTGTGGTGATGCGGAATAACTTTCCCTGGTGACCTTCAAGAGGCAAAATCTATTAGAACTTGTAGCATTTCCACCAAAACCGGGTTATGAATACTAAACATTTCGTGATCACTACTGGGTCAAGGTTTGCACTCGAATCGACTGGCGAGCCAGTATCAAGATTTGCAACTAATTAACCTTACAACAGTGTAACCTTATTTATCGGGCAACTGCACAGATCCAGAGCTTTATCTGATCTAGATATTTTGCCATCATAATGTCAAGAGCTAGAAGAAGGAATATCTTGTTTCTTCCTCTTATAGAAATGATGATGCTTGTCACGACATAGGTGCTTACACAAATAGTTGGTTCTGAACCACAATAGTAATAATAAATTGATATAATGACCAATGAAGGTATAATTTCTGATTGGCAGAAGTGATCACCATGCTAACCTTCCCTTTTTGCGAATTCCTAAACCAATGAAATTTATTTTTGCATCGTTTAAATAGTGGCGCAATTCTTATACCAAGAAACGAGCGGTGCTCCCAGTTCGAATAACAGCTCGAAACATTTAGTGTCATTCATAGGACTCGTAATATTCATATTAACGTTTCAGGCAAAATTGCCCACAATGATGAAAACTGAATGTCTCTCAGCTGACCACATGTTTCGATAAATGTTTACTACATCAGGAATGACTAAATACTGAGGGTAGTAAATTCTTCTCTTGGGAAAATGTTTGAAGAAAATTTAATATTGTGTGTTCAGCATTGATGCAGTCTTATAGATTTTATCTGAGATTACAATGAAATTTGAACCACGGCCATTTGATCTGTTATATGCATAATTGAAACGCATGATTCTCTCTATATATCTGTTGTACCAGTGAATAAGTGGTTAAGTCCCCCTTACTCACTGGTTGACTTAACCACTTATTCACTGGGGTTACAGATATATGACTTCATTGCCATCACTCATTTTTCATGAACTTAGTGGAGCTGGGCATTTCTTTCTAATTGTTGGTATTTAATAACGTCCATTTTACATTACTAAGACTAATTAGAACGGCTTATCTATATATAACTATCCTATTTTGGTAAGGGATGGACTAATGATTTTATTTAATGAGTTTGCCATTAAATAAATTTCCAAGGCTCATTTGGGAATCGAACTCACGACTTTTAAGTTTACCAAGTAAGTCTTAACTCACATGGCTGAACTGAGCCCCCAAGATTCAAATTAAAATGAAAAAAAAAATCTGGTGTCCTTGTATTTTATTTAGCTGTTCATTAACATGGTCGCACTCTAGGGTTCAAAATCAAATTTATTAACTAATTAAGAAAACCAAATACAATAACCTGGAAATAAAATCCTCCAAAAATAGAAGGCTGTTATAGAGAATGCGATGAAAATAAGTATGAAGTTTCCTTTCCTGCATTTCGATGGAAATATTTAAATTTATTTTAGTAGTTACATTTAAAGCTCCGATTTCTTTAAAAGTCTGTGATTTGGATTCTAAATATATTTTCATATATTTTACTACAAATGCATTGTTACTCATTATTTTTAATGTTATGGTCAATATTATCCAAATCGTGAGAACTTCCAAATAAACTCAAACTGCCTCTTCCAGTGAAAAATACAAACATGTGCGAAAGTAGTCCGTGTTGTTGCCCAAAACCACTGAAGAAGCTTTTGAAGATGTAGAAAACCAAGGTCCTACGACTCCTGAAGGAGACCTTTCTAGACAGTGAAATATAATACAACATTCTGCCATTGATCTTAATGGGTACAAACTGATTTAACAAATTAATAAATAATAACATATTTTTAATAATTATTTCGGTTGGAGTTTATAAGTGTACAATTTCTAAACAAATTACCCAGACAATATCGAAGATGATGGAAAGCCAACGAAATGCAGTATTCAAGTTTTTTATCAACGTCGCCCTATCATCCTGTTAAATTATTTTATTTATTTACACCATTAATAAATATGATTATTATTTCATTATTGTTTTACAGGTTTGGGGATTTTGGTGAAGAAACTTTTTTTCATTATTCAGAAAATTAACGATATATATTTTGATAGGAGTTCGTTACTCAGGAGATTTCTATCTTTCATTCAAACAGTTAACATATGGAGACCTGAAAAACTTAACAATGTACATCAGTGAAGGGTTCGCCGTGTCTCCTTTTATGCTGGCCGTTTCCATTCCAATTGATTTGTTATAGTATGGTTGAGAAGACTTAGTTAATTTAATTAAAACATAGTATAACTCCTGATGTCCCCTATATGTTTAAGCTATTTGTTCAGTTTTACATGTTACTAAACATTCAGTGACTTTACTATACAAGAGATCTAGGGACAGGGATAGATTTTGAATTGCTATAGCTGTTTAAATTGGAGTATCCATAAAGCATACAAAATTCCATTGAATTAATAGAAACGAGGAAAAGAAGTAACGTAAATATGTTATCCTCTGACCAATGTGGAATTGCTCAAAAGGGTTCTAATAAAAATAAATGTGTTACATCCATGCTCGGCTAAACCCAAGATGGCAATAATTATTGAATTCCTATTTTTGATTCGTGAACTTGAATCAAATTAATGCACCTTGGTCATGATTTCCTTTGGCTCATCGGCGCTTTGGCTGTTTGGATTGAAAGGGTTAAAGAATTATAGTTAATCCCTGATTGAAGGCTGATCCTTTGAGCCTCTGATTCATTAGTGCGCCCTCAATGTTTGCCCTTTCATCAAAGGGAGCAATTTCCAGCTCAACAATCAATGGATTGAAAGTTTGCTCTTCGAATCGCATTTCAATATCCAACAACGTAAATTGATCTTCTCAATTGCCTAATTACATATTTAATACTTCATTTAATGTGTTTGTATTTCTTATTTTAAATGTTTACAAAGCGAGTGTGTTAATGATTAATCATGATATACTGGTGTACTGATTAGAATGAATATTGCGCTTGTCAAAATGTTTTACAATCAATATAATCAAAGACATGCATTTCTCTTTCATCTCTTCTTTTTAATGGTGTAAGTCAATATTACCGAAATTGCCCGACAGGGGAAGAACCGATATTTTTTACTAATCTAACTATGAGAAACTTACGCAAATATGTTGGGCAAGTTTGTTGGATACTGAATTCACAGGGATATAGCGGGTTGTCCGTAAGTTTGAATCTATGTAAGTATGTATTAATTGAGCTACTACGAGTGTTAGCAGATTTTCCTTAAGGGAACTCAGCTATTGAGGTCGTACTCATGACGCGATTTTCGAAAACCTTTTTCAAATTTTCATCGATCCTACCTAGGAGATGACGAAAATGAGGTCTGTTCAAATTATATATATACATGTATATATATATATATATATATAAATATATATATATATATATATATGTATGTGTCTGTTAACGCTCTAGCGGTCGCAATTTTTGTTTTATCGTTACCAAACTTGAAATTTATACGTCTTATGTAAAAATACAGATCAAGTTCGTTAATGGCTGAAATCGAACGAGTGGGAGGGAGTTTAGAGGGGGGGATTTTCGAAAATTCAAAATATCTCCGCTACTATATGTCGGATCAAAAAATTGTATAGAGTAAATCCTATTGCAAATTAAATTTACTATAAATATTGTTATATACATTTATTCTCTATCTTGAATATTAACCGAGATAATTGCATTTTTCAGTTTTCAGCCTTCAGTGAACCCTCACATCTACTCTCGTTACATAAACAATACTCTTTTATATTATAAACCACATGATTAGAAGCTTTAATCCAAAATATTGTTTTCCAGAGACCTTTATTATACGAGATATATGCAAATATGTTCTTGTGACCTCCCCCCGTCTTAAATTTTTGGGCTACTGAATTTTGATTGATTGAGATAAATATTATTCTGATAAATTACAGTAATAGATATAGTAAATAGAGTTCAATAAAATTAATATGATATATTCTGATATATTTCAGTAATTGTTTTTCTTTACTGTGAGAAGTTGGTACACCTGTTTGTTTACGTTTCAGGTCCTTCCCGTCTGGAGGTTTCTTATTATCGTCTGAATTTATTCATTTGCTGTTGACGGTGCTATCGTGTTACCAGTATGTAGATTTATCTATTGTTAAACATCACGAGGGAAATCTGCTTAGTTTTTGGAGCTTCAGCGTGACGGACTTTTCTAACATCTGGTCATATATTTTTAAGCGTGACGGACATTCTCGTTATTTAGAAGTCAGTCATATTAATTTTCGTATTTATATTTTCTGGAATAATTGATATGTATGTCTTTGAGTGCTGTCCTTTAGTTGTACTTATTATATATATATATATATATATATATATATATATATATATATATCCCTTCCGATTCACCTATCAGACAATTTAAGCTGAAGTCAGATATAGCTGACAGGGATGTGCGCTGACAGATTGTCAAAGGGCCATGACAGCTCCGTGACATGGCCCAATAGAGCAGGTATGGCAACCTTTGACATGTTGCGGGCCAAACTTAAGTGTGCAAATACGTTCGCGGGCCGCTTTTAAATGTAGCCCACTTAAAAGTAGTGTTCATAATTTTTAACGATAGATATCAGACATGAAATTATAACGACAATGTAATTATAATGCAACTTATAACAAAATGAAATGAAAAAAATAGGTACAACGTTATAATTAAATCGTAAAATTTCGAATTATTACAAACAATGAAAGTTAAATAGCTACACCGAAATCAATGAGACATTTGTGCTTGAATTTGGAAAACTAATCCATCGATTTTGAGATTAATTCCACAAATACAAAGACGAAAAAAATTTTTTTTCTGTAATCGTTGAATAATGGTAACATTACTAAACTGAAATGAGTGAAGAAAGTGAAACATTTTGCAATAGAGTGAAGAAAGTAATTGCCTTCTTAATTAGTAATAAGTATAAATTAAAAAATAATTTGAAGTTGGAAATTAAATGCTTTTAAATGTTTCTTAACATTGTAAGAATTTATTTTAACAAAATAAATTGGAATGTGAATGAATTATTGGTGGAAATAATCAATATATTTTAAAATTTAAATATAATAATAATTACCTTCCTTGTTTATAACCTGCACTTGTTTATAACTGCACTACTTCACAATCATCACTAGTTGTTTTATAACTATGCTCATAACCTTTCACAACAATGCTTATAACCTACTAACAACATACCATAATCTTCACAACATCCTAATTTTGTTCATATTCTGGTTAGATCTGATCATGTATTACACGATTACAGAAAAAATTTAATATTACACTCGTGACGAAAGTAGAATTTACAAGTCTCGTGAAATTACCACACTCGCTTCGCTCGGTGAACGTTTCACTAGATTTGTAAAATGATCTACTTTCGTCACTTTTATAATAAATAACTATTCCAAATTATCGTCAGTCAGCCTTGTAAGATGTTTTGATTTATTAACTTTCACCATTGAAAAGAACTGTTCGCATTTATATGTACTGCCAAACGCATCCTATCTCTCCTCACCAACAACAACAGTGTAACTCATACAAAATAGTGTAATATTTTTGTTTGATTGGGTTTTTCAAAATGTCTGGCGGGCCGGATCAAACCGGTGGTTGCCCTCATATGTTCTGGAGGATGGACGGAGCGTTGGGGTGCAGACAGGCGACCATCCCCTAGCTGAAATCTGTAACAGGGCTCCATTATGTGGGGTCATATGCCCGAGGGCTCTACAAACAAATCACCCCCTTCACGCTTCCATAAATTTTAATGAGCTCCTCGAGGCGCAAGAAATTCTCATTAGTCGAGAGAAGCCCAGAAACGTTAAGTTCACACGACTAGTTTTTGGAATTGCACAATATGGAGTTTTTTTTTTTATCTCAGACATGACTTTCCTCCAAAAACTATTATCACTTGCATCCAAAATGATTAGCACTATTTATCTTAAAGAGATCTGTGTGATTTTTTTGTCTGTAAGTCCTTTATAGAATCGTAAACGGCTGGACCGAAATTTCTGAAACTTGGTATGCATATTACTATTATCCCAATATAGGTTATAGGCTATATTATTACATGAAATTAAAAATAGCGGCATTTTGTTCCCTATTGGTTTCTTGGCAAATATCCACATAACAAAAGTTGTGTAGTTTGTTAATTAGAGCACCTCTTGTCATATACACTTTTGTCGTATACCGAAGTATAATGAGTTATACGCTAAACATTATAGTGGGAGACAATAATTTTATATTGCACAAAAGACTCAACCGAACTAAATGAAACTCTGTATGTGATTTGGTATTAACGCCTCCCTGATTATAAGCTATTTAATATTTCGAGGTACGAACAGGAGCGGGGGCTATAAGGGAGGTCTGAAATATAAAATCGAGATATTTCGTAATCTATTCATTTTTCGGCAAACGTGCATATAACAAAAGTTGTTTGTTTTGTTATTTAAAGTAATTTTTGTTATATGCTCTTTTGACGTATAGCGAAGTATAAATGAGGTATACATAAAATACTATAGAAGGGGTCAACAATGTTATAGGACAAGAAAGACTAAATCGAAATCTACTAAACTTCATATTATTTTTGACTATAAGCTATATTAACATTTTTAGGAACGAACAGAAGTGGGGGGTTGTTAGGGACGCATGAAATAAAAAATCGCCATATTTCGTTTCCTATTGTTTTTTTTTTGTTTTTTTGGCGTGCACCTATCAAAAGATTAATGTGATGTATAGAGTAACTTTTATTATATACATCTTTGTGATCTCATTTCACCACGTATTCTGTATTTATATGGGGGTTACTGAAAGCAGAAAACGGAAAAATACGAATAACTCTTTTAATACTTGTCTTACCAAAAAATGCACAGAACAACAATTGCAGAACATCAAAAGATTAAAAAGATTATTTATTTATTTATTAACGACCACTTTTTGCAACTTAGGCTAATCGGGACGGGTTATCTACAGGTTACCACCCTTTTCTAGCCAGGGTGGGATTTTAGGACGTTATTTAATGAATTTCGTCACTAAATAATTTCCTTTGCCCCAGCGAGATTGATTCTTTAACATTTTATAATCCGATTCATAATAACGGAGACATTTGAATTTTCTAATTCCCCCTTTCTTAAACACCACTTCCAGGTCCTATTTCAGCAAATAACAAATATGATCTTTAGTCTTGATTAAAACGGTCAAATATTGAGTATGGTTTAGATCAAATAAATATTTTCGAGAAAAGTACAACAAATTTTAATTGATGACCTCATCACATATCTGATGATATCTGCATTTATCTGATAAATTAATTAATAGTTCAATGAAAACCGTATTGTGTATTTAACCTTTAAATGAAGTGGTTCATTATATAACAGCTCATTTTTAATATGACATAAGTAGGAGTGGGGGTTTACTGTTGGCCGATAACTAAAATATGGAAATATCTCGTAAAATATTCTGTATAGAGAAAACATGTATATAACAACATTTATAGTACATTTACAATAAGATTGGTTCCATACAATTTTTCGCTCCGACATTCAGGAAAATTCAAAACGGATAATTCCGTTGAAATGTTAAAACAGAAATATTACGCCATTGTAATAGTACTGTAGTACTTTGTTTATTTCGCTCAAGGGATTAAAAAAGGTACTTGTTAATCTGTAATTCCAATTTCTCCAATGCTTGCTTCCTTGATGTTTATGTATTAATTTATTATCCATTGTACTATTTGGACTGATACATAGGATTGCGTAGAAATACATATTTTTAGTGAAATACTATTGTATACCTGAGTTATCAATACAGAGCGATTTTTTATTCAATATATTCTATATTTTTCACTGTATCCATCAGTCTAAAAGTTCATAAAAATTCGGTCTATTCGGTAATTTTATTTGCATACCATAAGCTCCTGAAGGGATGTCGGAATAAGTGTGAAACACGTTAGCATGAAAAATAAACTTGCTATAAGACCTTTGTGTTATTTCTTATTGACCTTTTGTCATCTAATGAAAATTAGTGTCGATACACAAGCCACTAAAATCAATAATTATGACAATTTTAATTTACTATTTGTACGTATTTACCTACCTGATTCTGCTACTCAATAAATGACCCAAATATGATCGGCAAGCATACCTAGAAGAAGATAAAAATATTAATACTTTGAAGTAAATCCAGTGTTATTTAATTTACTATTATCATTTAATTTGTAATATTATCATCCACATTATTCTTGTTGGTACTATTCATCTTCAAATTACCACCCTTTTCTATTAAGTTTGGGACTAAAGATGATATTGGTATGAGTACTTCACTATGTAAGGTTTTAATCGAAGTTGAATCATTACTAACTTATACTTTTGCACGTATATCAGGTAATTTTTCATTATAAAATGGTAGTAGAAAGAATAGAACTAAGTAATTACGGTATGAAATCACAATCCGAAAAAATTAATTTACAAAAAAATTAATGCTGTGCGAATATTTATGTTGGTTTGGTTCATTGTTAAGTATGACGCTCTGAAAATGGGTCTTGCACAAATTAAGACAATGGATTCCGTACACACCGTTCTTCAATAATGAAGGTTTCAATTAAAACGTTTTCTTAGTCAATTATAAATTTGCATGTGAGTGAGTAGGGAGGCGATGAACTAGAGCAAGTCGGGATTCACACCTGGATGCGTTAGCTTATTATCCGGCAAATCCTTAACTATCCGAACATAATGGCCTACGGGAAACAGGAAGTGCTCCGAGGAGATCCTTCAAGGAACCAGCATTACACGAGCAATGATTTCCTATTCTCTGCCGGAAGAAGATATTAGAAAATAATCGCGAAAAAGCAATAAAAAAAATAATATTAAAATCTCTTACAAAAATAAATGGTGACAAAATGGCAAATTTAGTGGATAAGCGCCAAAAGGGACGACAATTAAAATCCTTGATACCAGAATGTCAATTTCTTAGAATGAACAAACAATATTGGCCTTTAGACAAAAAACTTTGTTCTCTAATTTTTTTTAAAAAAAGCTTGACCAGTTTTTTTAGAAAATTAACTTATCAGAGTTCATCTTAATTATTAATTACACTGGAATTATTTTACTTTATTTATCTATATTTTATTTTATGCTATCCTGTAATTTTATTTATTGTTTTTTTTTATTCTCTTTAATTTATTAATTTTAATTATTCAAGAGTATATTTCTTCAGCCATTCCCTTTAACAATTTATAAAGAAGTTGAGTATTAGCAACTGACTAAATCTGAGGAAGATGTAGAGAATGTCACTTGTGAGGTTCCTAGACCAAATAAACTGCCCCTTTTCCAGGGTTCCTAGAGAAGGTAAAAAATAAATAAATGGCGCAAGATAATATTAAAGACTGCTAGAAAATAATTTTTAAAAAATCTGTTTTAATCATCACATGACTTCGTTATACTTCTATTATACAGAGCGATTTGCTGCATTTCATTTTAATTTATCCAATTTAAAATTGACGTATATTCAATGCATCGAATCATTTATTTATTTATTATGTAGAGCTCCGCAACTATGGTGACTTGGCTTTTCTTAAACAGGGGAAAAAAAAACAAGTAAACAAAATAACGAAAAATGAAACACGAAATAATATAAAGAACAAAACTAAGGGAAAGAAACATAAAAGAAACAAGAAACACGAACATCACATAGAACTAAAAACAGGCGGTAAATAAATAAGTGAAAAGTAAACTTGGTACCTTTGAAACAAGAACTAATCATAAAAACAGGCATAATTCAAATTTAACGCCACACACACAAACACACTGCATCGAATCAAAAAAGTCCGTCACGCAGGGGCTGCGTAAACTAAGCAGATTTCCCACGTGAAGCTTTACAATAGAGAAATCCGCCTAATAACAGCTGTAGTAGGAAGGGATCTCTAAACCTATTCACGAGGGACGAATAGTTCTGGAAACGGCCACCAGAGCTCTCGGTGAAGAGTCCGGAACATGGCGGGGTTCCGGCGACCACACACACAATACAAATGCAAATATCTTGGTTAATATTCAAGATACAGAATAAATGTATAGAACAATATTTATAGTAAATGTAATTTACAATAAGATTGATTCTATACAGTTTTTCGATTCGACGCATAATAACGGAGATATTTTGAATTTTCAAAAATCCCCCTCTCTAAACCCCCCCTCCCACTGGTCCGATTTCAGCCATTAACGAATTTGATCTTTCTTTTTACGTAAAACGCTTAAATATGAAGTTTGTTAACGATCAAACAAAAATTGCGACCGCTAGAGCGTTAACAGACAAATATATATATAAATATATATATATATATATATATATATATATATATATATATATATATATATATATATATAATTTTGAACGGACCTCATTTTCGTCATCTCCTGGGTAGGATCGATGGACATTTGAGGAAATTTTTCAAAACTCGCGTCATGAGTACGACCTCAATAGCTGATTTCCCTTAAGGGAAATCTGCTAAAATGAAAAAAAAAATGATTTTTACATATGTTTATAATGAAAACAATTGCAATTGTATACATGTATACAATTACATGTATACAATTTTTTCGTAACTCGAATACGTACAGAAAAATATGCATTTATCAAGCTCATCAAAAGTTTATGTGTACGTTGAGACACAACAGCAATCATAAATGTGACATTCTGACATTCTAAGGCTAGCCGTTTTTGAGTTATAGGAGATACGTTGAGACATCATGTCAAATCTAGTCAAAATGGGTTCCCGTGATGGTCAAACCGGTCAAGTTGAATGAAATCTGAAAACTGAAAATTTTCGAGATTACTTCCTTTGCTTTGAAGGAGAAAACAAAAAGAAATTTTAGAGTGGTATTTATATATACGTGCGCTGTAATCATTTTAATCAACATGAGGAAATTAAAAAAGAGAACTCAGAAATATTTGAGAAAGTTTTCATTCAACGGACTCCAAATTTCCAAGGTATAATTGGGTTTTCGATAAGCAGAATAGAATTTCCTTTAAATTTATTTCAAACAAGCATCAATATGTGAAATTCGCCCTGGATTCAAGCAATAACCATTTCTAACCCACAAGGTCAGAATTTCTCCAGTTTCACCGACTTAGAAAAATTCAACGGAATTAACTTTCATTCAGTTCGAATAAAGAAATGTTTTCCATAATATAAAAGTACAAAAAAAAAGGTGAGCACATGAAGGAGTAAATATATCATCCTAATAATCCAAATCACCATCGCAATGGGGTACAAAACTAAATAAAAAAAATAATATAAATGCACTAGTATATAGGAATAACATAATTTTTTTATTAAAACCATTTTAAATTATTGTCTTTATTACTAGTCTAATGTTTATTTATCTAATGCTTATTTATGTCTTATGTTTATTAATTGTCTTTATTACTAGTATTTAATGATTATTTGTTGTATTTAATTTTTATTTGTTGTTTCAGTTTTTGTTATTTTTCTATAATTTTGTTTTCATTTTACATTGTGAAGCTTTGAGCCAAATCGCCAAGATGCGGGTGCTCCTGTATAAATAAATAAAAAAAAAATATAAAAAACTTTCCTTCAATCCGAAATAAGTGAAAATGTGTTCCTACTGTTCCGGACTAGTACAGAATACCTGATCGTATCAGACGATAACGGCTCAAAACTAATGAAATCTGAGTCTAAATTATTTCTTCCTTCAATTTGAATAATTGTCAATAGTACTAAGACCGTGTACAAAATATCATAAACACATCATACATTTAATCCATCGGCCTATAGACAAGAAAAGGTGTAATAGATTCAGAAAGAAGATTTGTAAAGTTCAACATTTTGAATTTATTTGTAAAACCGCAGGCATTACGCTTAGAACAGGAATAATAAAAAAAAATTCATAAATAAATTGAATAGGGCTTGACGCCCCCTTGTGAGGGTAGGTTTATGCATGCGGCTGCAAAATATTTATGATCTTTCATAACGGCCAGGGTCATTGTGGCAGCCCTTGTCACGTTGAAAAATGAGCGTTTATTTAGCCGAAAGAAGAGGGGGCGATAAGTTTAATTTCATAGCCATCATCTGTCAGTCCCTCCTCCCATCCAGGGGTGTCTCCCATGGAGGAATCTAATTCCGTTCCATTATAACCTTGGATTGTCTACAGCGACTCCCTCCTAATTCCCATTATCATTTAGTTTTGACAACGGGATTTAATCAAAGATTCCATCAGCTGGGGAGCATTGTCAACAAGTTTCAATATGACTGAGAATAATGTTGATACACTCACTTTCCTAATATATACGGAAATATCATGATTAACTGCACTGCTTTTATGTCCACAGCTGTTCTTGGACACTTGGTTAAAAGTTAGGCAATGGAGGATTTTTTCCAAAAAAAGTTCAACGGCGTTGATCCCCAAGGTGCACAGAGGCAGCAAGATTATTTATTCTGGAGCATTCACTACTTGGAAATATTGCTCAGATGAAAAAAGAGAACCAAAAATAAATATGAACATCAATAAGAAAAAAAAATACGTTAACACCAAAAACGAAAAAAATAATTATTAAAAAAACAACATTGACAATAATATAAACAAAACGAAAATCATTAATAAAAAAACGAACATCTATAATAAATATATAATACGTCAATGAAAATAACAAAACATCTCTAAAAGATCTACGGGAAAAAATACTAATGTGTAATTGAATATGAAAAAAAAAATAAAACCAGAAAATAGAAATGAACAACAAATAGAAAATATTAAGTTAATAAATAAGACCTTAAATGTATAAATAGTTGAAAGGATTTTAAAAAGAATAAATTTGATAAAAAAGGAAAGATCAATACTATACAATACTTTGAGCATACTGTTTAAAGTAATGAATTATTCAAGAATTCCATCTAAAAGCGTTCAAATATATTTAAAAAAAAAACGAGAATTTTTAAGGAAAAAGGAAATAAAATGTAGCACGGGACGGGACATCAAAATCAAATAAAATACTATATTTTGAGAAAAAGTGAATACATAGTCTATCCTTCGTCAGTAATTCGACCCTTCTGGTTAGAATCGGTGGAAATTTGAGAAAAATTTTCTAAAATCGCGTTATGAGTACGACCTCAATAGCCGATTTCCCTTAAGAGAAATCTGCTAAAATGTGGTTTGTATTGAGAGATAACAACAAGGATCGACCTTTGGCACTAGACCGAGTCATACAATATGTTATGACTTAATATTGAAACATAACATAAATGCAATTCGTTTATTTATGCTAAGTTGTAACGAAAACGTAAACTGGCTATATATAATTAATATGAATGACCAACAAATAATAATGACATATCTAGAACGAAAATATATCATATTGGTTATTCTTTCACGAATATATTAATATATTCTCTTTGTAGCAGTGAAAAGGAAAATAGTCTGCAAGGAGGGAAGAGAGAGAGTGATGGTTCTTAATTTTATTAATTCGCTTTTGAATGTTTCAATTTATATTCAAATTCATATTTGCAAATATACCGCTATTCAGAGTTATGTGATGGCAACCAGACTCTGAAATTACTATAGAGTGAGTTATGCAAAGGGAGATGAATATTGCACTGTGCACTATTGATTTTGCTGGGTTTGCAAATGAGTTATTACCCAATGGGAAATAATGCTAGTGTCTAGCAGTAATGTATGATTCAGTATGTCCCATATATGCAATATAAATAAATGCTAAGACTCTAAAAGCATATAAATCATCTACTGTTATTCGAATCGTTATGGCAACCACGACAGGTATTAAATGTTACTGGCAATTAGTAAATAATTATTAGTCGCATCATTATTAATTTATTTTTCAACAAAAAAAATCCCGATGTTCCATCAATGCCCTCCCCCTCTTAGGGGCTCTTCCCCATTTTCATTTTACTAAGCTTATTTAATACGCCCACTTTACTCTGGTATGGATAATTGGGTAGGCTTGACAAGAGGCAATCACCTTTTTAGCAGATTTCCCTTAAGGAAAATCAGCTATTGAGGTCGTACTCATGAAGCGATTTTCGAAAAATTTCGTAAAATTCCCATCGATCCTACCCAGGAGATGACGAAAATGAGGTCCGTTCAAAATTTTATATATATATATATATATATATATATATATATATAGCCCCTGCGTGACGGACTTTTTTTATACCGCGAAGTTACCTTAATTACGATAACGACTCAGGAGTATGCGAGTCGCCGCTACAAAGTCAACATTCCTTCGAAGTTCTCTGTTCGTTTTATATTGTAAGTATTTTGTAACCTCAATACAATTTGCTTACTGTATTATCTGTCATCATACTTTTACATAGGCTATTCATCTGGTATAATCCACCAACCACACACTACTAATCTCCATAATTCCTCTGTAAAAAAAAACAAACTAAAATGTTATTTATATTTGTGAAAGACTACTCGTACTTCACGAAAACGCCTGAATAAAACTCAGAAATTGCATATCTATTAAGGGAATGACTATTATTAATATCAGCAACTATATACTTTACTCGCACCGCTTGGAATGGGATTTTACTTCAACGTCAATTTATATATTCGTCAATAACTTCATTAATGTTGTATTGCTGGAAAAAACGTTCCGAAAAAACGGAATGAATTTTGTTTGGAATCCATTACCTTGGATATAATGGCTTAAATAACTCGCCGACTTTCAGTACATGAACATTATCTTGATTTCACTTAGATAATGGTAGCAATTTGAAATAACGTACGTACAGCTTCTTAAGTGGCAGATGATTCTACTACAATAAAAGGACTGGTTAAGCACACACAAGACAGGAAGAGAATTGGAACAATCTTGGTCATTCGTCATAATGATATTTATGGGCATAAACTATAAAATGACTGCCTTTTAGCAGATTTCCCTTGAGGGAAATCAGCTATTGAGGTCGTACTCATGAAGCGATTTTCGAAATTGTTTTCAAATGTCTATCGATCTTACCCAGGAGATGACGAAAATGAGGTCCGTTCAAAACTTTATATATATATATATATATATATATATATATATATATATATATATGTGTGTGTGTGTGTGTGTGTGTGTGTGTGTGTGTGTGTGTGTGTCTGATAACGCTTTGATTGTCTCAGTTTTTGTGTGTTCGTTACCAAGCTTGATATATAATCGTTTTATACAAAAAGAAAGATCAAGTACGTTAACGGCTGTAATCGGACAAGGGGAAGTCGGGGGGGGGGGGGGTTGGAGGGGAGAGAGTTTCGAAAATTCTTAATATCTCCGTTATTATGCGTCGGAAAATCAAACTTATTTTACATGTAATGTTCTATAAATGTTGTTATGTACATTTTTTTCACTATCTTGATTATTAACTGAGATATTTGCATTTTTTAGTTTTCGGTCTTCAGTAAAGCCCCACTCCTAATCATCTCATATTAACAATATTCTACTATGTTACGAAGAACTTTGTTTGAAGCTTAAATATAATAACTATAAATGCAAATACGTGGCGCACTTGGGAAATCTACTTAGTTAACGCAGCCCCTGCGTGACGGACTTTTCTTTAACCTAATGTTATTCTTAATGCTAAGTATAAGTGTTATGAACTTTTTAAATAATTTTATTTGATTACAAGCCGCTAATTCATATTTCAAGAATAAGTTTTCATAGTCAACAATGTCTAAGTTATTCCAAGTTATACGATTTCCATGACAATACGCATGAGAAGTCTGAGAGTATTGAAATTCCAGCCACAACGTCGTAAAAAGTTTCTTTCGGTAGGCTTTGAAGCAAACAATACAAGCTTTAAGGAAACTTTCTGTGCGAAGTTGGATGACTCTTGTTCTTTGTGCATTCTAGAAAATATGTTCCTTCCTACTTAACAAAAATAATCTTATCAGAACGGCTTCCAGAACCTCTCAAATAGTATCATTTTATTATAGAAATTATTGTGAGATATTCGAATAATTTCTTAACTTTCTCGTCATATCCTATTCCTAACAAATGAACTTTTATTCTGATGGGCATGTAGATTGTAATATATCGAAGTGAATAAATATTTTTGGACAGAATTTTGTTATGTTTTGCCAGTGTTAAGCGATGCCACACACATTACACTCGAATGTTTTTTCCTACTTTTAAGTTCCAAGATATAATGTCGTCCAATCGTGACCTCAATTTATTCTTCGCCGAAGGGGAAATAGCGGAAAGACAATAGAGGAAAAAACTTGAAATAACTTCAATTGAATTATTTTTCCTCTAAATGTTTCGCATACTTTATGACACCTCTTCGGGTGTAGCACACTTATTATAAAAAGATTCCATCTTACCACCGAGGCGATCACGTCAATACTGATCCACCAATCAGCTGATAAAATCGATACAGTGAAATGATGTAAGGCTGTATAACAATTGATTACATAAAAAGGTTTTGAATACTTCTACTGTAATCTGTTATTCAAAACTGGAACATTTTTATATAATCGATTGTTCACTGCTCATGTATTGATTTTATCAGCTCATTGGTGTTGTACATCTCCATTTTAGAAGATTTCCCCTAAGAGAAATCAGCTATTGAGGTCGTACTCAAGACGCGATTTTCAAAAATATTCTTCAAATGTCCATCGATCCTACCCAGGTGATGACGAAAATGAGGCCCGTTCAAAATTATATATGTATATATATATATATATATATATATATATATATATATATATATATATATGTCTGTTAACGCTCTAGTGGTCGTTACCAGACTCGATAATTAAACGTTTTATGAAAAATAAAGATCAAGTTCGTTAATGGCTGAAATCGGACTATTGGGAGAGGGGAAGGGTTTAGAGGGATTTTCGAAATATCTCCGTTAATATACGTCGGATCGAAAAATTGTATAGAATCAATCTTATTGCAAATTAAATTTACTATAAATATTGTTATATACATTTATTCTCTATCTTGAATATTAACCGAGATATTTGCATTTTTATTAAGTGTGTGCGGATAACGGACGAGATGAGATCGACTAACTTCGGTTCTAGTCGTGAGTTTCCGCCAAAAGCTAGTTCGGTTTCCGTAACTGTTCGGCTTTCGTGAAATTTCTCTATTGTAAAACTTCACTTGACGTGACCCCCTCGTTTGTAAGGTCGAAGCTTTTTGTAATAAGTCGTGTAATACTTCCTGAAGAGGCGTCACGCAGAACGCGAAACATGCTGAGGAAAAATGAATCAGTGAAAGATATTTCACATGTTTTTCATCTATTGGACCTTGACCATTTCCCCTTCAATATATTATGGGAGATGAGATGAAAAGAATAATAATAAATTCTTAGGGGGAAATATTATGGAGGGTCATATTCACTACAGAGAAGGGGAGCAGAGGAATGATTTATGACCCGGTGCATGTGCATGAAGTAGGGGATAACATCTTGTTAGTCATTATTCATGCTTATGATTCGTATAATAGCCCGCAACATCTCTCTCTCACCGCAGATTGGACTAACGCAAAACATGCTGTTATTCACGGATCATATCAAACGATCATTTATGACACATGTACAGTTGGAACAACCACATATACAAGAGTGATATGGCTCTTACAATGTCAGAAAGCAAAACACACAGCATTCCGTGGCAAGCATATCATTTCCAAAATAATGAATTTAAAAAAAAAAAAAAATTGAGTATAATCCGTTACAAATCTCGGTGGGTTTTCTCCAAGAGTATTGACTTCGTAATTGGAATATACTAGTCTGTTTTTTTAAACATTTGTTTCTTAAAATAGTTCCATGACTTTTTAATGATCTTTGAAGTTTATGTTGCAACATAAGCTATGTTAGGAGGATCCGACCTAGTTGAGGTTTCCTTTAAAATGAAAAGATTCGTCATTACCTTTCCTAACATTAAATTATATTCCACATTTGAAATGTGTTCAGTTTACGCAATTTTTGGGTTAATTTGGTATTTAGATAACAAATTATTAGCTATCATCTATAATTTATGCATTGATTTAATTCATTAATTGTTTATAATGTGCAAGTTCCTCTCTTTTAATTTACTTTTATTTAGGACGAAACTCTTTCATTGAGTTCAACACAATATTTCCTTTAAACCAAAAAAATGTAGTACATACATTTCCCAAGATAAACATATTGTCTGATAATTGGATATAAAAATCTTAAACTATTTCGTAATCATGAAATTATCAAAGTAAAGTGATCATCATGTTATGTCGAACTGGTTTTCAATTTACAGAATGTGTATTTTCTTTCCAGAATCATTGTCAGATTTCTAGGGTTTTCCCAAAAACTGCAAGACTTCTTGTAATTTTAACCTGTGTTCACTTTTATTAGCGGGTAAAATGTTAGAATTAGACAATTTTCTTTGTTACTATTATTTATTAACGTCCACTTTTTGCTATTATGGCTATTTAGGAGGTGTTATCTACAAGTTACCTCCCCTTTCTGACCTGGGTGGGACTATAGATTTTATTTAATTAGCCCTTCACTAAATAAATTCCTTTATTCCAAGTGGAAATCGAACTCGCCACTCAACGTTTACAATGTGAGACTCACATACCTAACCTGAGCCACTTATTATTGATTCTATGCAATTTTTCAAGAACAGAAGTATATATGTATTTACTTTTCGTTCTCCTATAAGCCGTCATCAGCATTAATTAAATAACTATTGCCCAAAAAGGTATCTATCTAATCCATGAATCTAGGTATACCAAGTTTATTGGGTCAACGCCTTAACTAGCATGGCTACCTGAGCTCTACATCACTAATCAGTTTTTAGGTAATGAAAATAAGTGATAAAAACAAAAACTTCTAAAAAAAATCTACAGGTTAACACCCTTTTCTAATCAGGGTAGGACTAAGGATTTTATTTAATGAGTTCCTAACTAAATAAATTCCTACTGCGCAGGCGGGAATCGACCTGAGCCCCATTTTTAGAGAAATATGTATGTCAGACAAAATTTAGGATATTTAACAACATATTTGACAAATAAATATGCCAATCCTGTTCAGACTGACGATGATATTTACGATTTTATATGTTGTTCAAATATGATGGATAAATTTATTGTTTCAATTATAAATTATTTTATTTTAACATTTTAATCATTTTCCCCCGATGAACTTATGTACTGACAATTTACGCATTTTTGAGCACAAAAATATGATGCCAGGAAAAAAAGTTTAAGATGTTTAGATTTGCCGAATATTTCAGCGTGGCGTATGATTAAGCATTAAATTAAATTATTTATTAACGTCCACTTTTGCAACTAAAGCTAATTGGGACGAGTTATCACCCATTTCTAGACAGGTTGGGACTAAGGATTTTATTTAATGAATTCCGTCACTAAATATATTCTTCTGCCCAGGCAAGAATCGAACTCGCTACTCTGGGTTTACCATGTGAGATAAAGCTCAACGCTTTAACTCGCATGGCACCTACATAATGCAGCGTTACAAAATAATTCGATTACCAAGTTTAAGTATATAACTTGGTAATCGAATTACAGTCAACTGGTAGAGTTGTAGTCAACATTAGAGAACAAACGATGATTCAAATATAATAATTATATACATACAAAAAAACTTACGACAAATTGTCCTCTTATAGATACCAGGTTACCTTGTGAGATTAAGGTCAACGCTGATTAAGCATAAGCATATTCTTGAGATGTATTTTTCGTATTGTGTAATGAATATTATGCATATAATACACATATTTTCTGGTAAGCAATTCATTTCAGTACATCTCTTCTACGTCTTCAGCTACGCTTACAGATTTAAACGCGTCTATAAATTTTTTTGTGTGAATACCTCTTCAACCATCCTTCCGAATTAATGGTTGTGTGTGACGTTGTCAAGCTGAAACTGACAGACTATTTGGTCATATTTGCTTTAAGACTCACTCTGATTGAAGATTTAGCAATATAAAAACATTTTTGGTACAGTAATTTAATAGAATTCTAAAACATTAATTGAGCCAACATCATCAATGTAATTAAGCACAAAAAAGATAAAGGACAAGTAGTAATTCGGAAATAGTATGTACGACTACACATATTACAAGGGTTTTATGCCTTATCTCGTAATGGCTTCATCATTAATTTAAACCTCGAAATAACGAAAAGATACAGAAAATGCTTTTAAAAGAATTGAATAATAGTTCGGTGGTCGCGTGTATAACACCAGAGAGACGGGTAATTTGTTACATTCATGAGCCTTATCTGGATAAGCGAACAATTGGAACTAGTCATTGTCACATACTTCATCATTTTAGGTATCGCCACCTAAAGAAAAGTGTATTACAAGATGAAGAACACGAAGTTCACTCTATAGTGAAGCAAACTTAAAATTTCTTTTGAATTAATTTTGTCAGGTAAGTAGAAATACCAGTTACAGACCACATTGTTTTTAGATGGAGGAGATGGCTTATGCCAATACTGTCTGCATAAGTCTAAATACTTAATTGTTTTGACAAATCGGATGTTGAAGTGGCAACGACGATATGCAATAGCGATTTCTAACTTTCACTCTGAGTTTTCACAGCTGCAAAGGAAATACACGAGAACGCGGATGTAACAGAAAATGAATTATCCACTAATTAATTGCAAGACTGCAAACTGAAGAAATATATGTCTAAAATGAACATCAATTTGGATAAGCCTGTAATTATGCCCCCCCCCACCGAAAATACAATTTTTAGCTCACTCAGTAAAGCTTTCCCTCGTACAAAGCGAGAAGTTAACAAATGGCTACTTAAAATTTTACATGTTTATCTTTAGCAGAAATAAAACAGAAAATCTACAATTCATATAGCATAAACTAAGCTGGTATGTCGTCTCGTGAATATTTTATATTTTTACTAAAGTCTTTAACAACGTTACATAAAGTTTATAATATCAAAACATAAAATGAAATCATGAAGTGTTATCTAAAGAAAAATATATGGTGTATAATCTACATATATCTCCGTATAGGGGGGCAATGTGGAGCAATATAACTGACTTTATGTATTTTTTCTCATTTGTTGCCAAAACTCCAAATAGACATTTTAGTGCTACTTCATCTGAGCTTTTTTAAGCTTATTACTAGTATAAGTCTTTGATCGTTTTGGTGATCATACCGAAGAACAATAAATTGATATTGGGAGGATTATGTCTTTTAGCATCTCAAGAAATATTTTTTTTATAATCAAATATAACAAAGGACTACCATATTATACATAATAATAATTGATAGATATTTTATTATATTAATGAATGTATGTCTATTAATGTCTTTATAACAATTTATTATTATGTAGGCATCATAAATAGTTATTTATTATACAAGTGACGAAAGTAGATAATTTTACAACTCGAGTGAAACGTTTGCCCACACGAGCGAAGCGAGTGTGGTAATTTCACGAGAGTTGTAAATTCTACATTCGCCACGAGTGTAATATTAATTTTTTTCTGTAATCGTGTAATACATGATCAGATCTAACCAGAATATGAACAAAATTAGGATATTGTGAAGATTATGGTATGTTGTTGTGGTTGTGAAAGGTTATAAGCATAGTTATAAAACAACTAGTGATGATTGTGAAGTAGTGGTTATAAACAAGTGCAGGTTATAAACAAGGAAGGTAATTATTATATTTAAATTTTAAAATATATTGATTATTTCCACCAATAATTCATTCACATTTCAATTTATTTTGTTAAAATAAATTCTAACAATGTTAAGAAACATTTAAAAGCATTTAATTTCCAATTTCAAATTATTTTTTAATTTATACTTATTACTAATTAAGAAGGCAATTCGCTTTCTTCACTTGTGAAGAAAGTGATTGCTTTCTTCACTCTATTGCAAAATGTTTCACTTTCTTCACTCATTTCAGTTTAGTAATGTTACCATTATTCAACGATTACAGAAAAAATCTATTTTTTATATATATTATGGTTTATAAAATTATCCAATGGTCGTCTACACTTGCAGTGATGTGTCAAAGCAAGAAGAATTTCAATATTATTTTTGAGATATGAGTGAGAGCTTTTATGGTCTAAGCCACAAAACTGGAAAGATAGGTGTGGTAAAATTAAAAATCTATAGCACACAATTCATCAAGAGCCAATATCTGTCATACACAGTGGTCAATCTACAACTACTATGACTCGACTACTTGGCCCTCCAATCAAAGTCCTGTGACAACCTTCTTTGTTGAAACTTCTTCCCGTTTAGAAATGTTAACTAGGGGTGTAACGTCACTGGTAATGAAAAGCTAAAAGCTTTAGACGATTCATTTTTACTTCCTTGTACATAGTAAAAAAAAAGCATTGTAATAACGAAAATTTTCGGTTTTAAGATTTCGCTGTTAGTATCTGTTTTGACCTACTATGAACCCTGTTTAACGTACGTGAACCCAGAGACGTATGTACGTTATAGGTATGTACGTACTACTAAAACTATAAAACTACTAGTGTTCAGATGTCGAAATGACTTATTTAGGACTGTTCCGTCTAGTTTTGTATCTTCCCTTTTGATCAAAATTGACTAAAAATAAGAAGGAGGTTTAGAGAGGGTGGACTAAAATATTGCCAAAGTCTTTGTGTGGATTAGAGATACAACACATTTGCATAGAACCATTTTCGTTTTTTATAAAAAGATCTATGACACATTTTGAGTTGTAAACTTCTTTCAAATAAAAAAAACTTTAAATGAATATTTAAAACATTTTGTTTATTTAATTTAATAGAGGTTCAAGGAAACTCATGTAGGTGTCCAGATCTCATTTTTTTTTCGTTTTCATTATTATTTTCATTTATTATTTTAGTCAATAAGCATTTTCTTATAATTCTCCTGACAAACTTCTGTTAATTAAACCTTACAAGATATCTCCCGCAAGTAAAAGAGATTCTAGGGGAAGGGAGCTAGGTGAATGCTTGCTGGATACTTGAAGAGGTATTCCAATTACAGAATAAAAAATAACCAGGTTACCAAATACAATTTTTTTCCTAATTTTCATAATTTTTCCCCCCATAATTAAACCTCACGACACAGAAATTTGCTTACACATGAGAAACATTATACGTACTTGATCAGAAGTGAAACAAAACTACTTCACGTGCAAGGACAAAATAATTTGTTCACATTGTTGATAATTTGTAATATAACACATTACAGAGTTGTAACAAGTATTTAATCTACTTTCAAAATATATGACCAGATGTTAGAAAAAATAATTTTCCTCCTTAAAAAAAAGTTCTATATGGTACTAGTGGATCTCTAATTCTAAGCAGAATGACATTGAGCAAAGTCTGCAATGCTGTGAGTAGATACCGCTGAACCAACGGGTGTTAAACTAAATCACAGCCCCCCCCCCGCCCCTTAGCTGTTTAGCTTTAGCACGCTACCTTTTAAGCAGTTTGCTACTTTTACTCTCATTTGATCCACTATTCTAAAGCATTACTGACACTAAATTCGCCAGTAGACTTTGGCTGTATTCCATCGTGCTTGTGTTGAATAATACTCTTCTTTAAATCATTCCCTAATTCCCCTAATTACATTATGATATCTAGAATTTTATTCCCCATTATTGGGTATCCTCTGTTTTAATCGTCATACGTGTAAATCATTGGTCTGAATATCCTAGTTCCATGTCAAGGCGCTTTTGATAAGATAGGTTTGTTTATTAACCTTAGCGGTCTCAATTAGCGGATTTCTCTTAGGGGAAATCAGCTATTGAGGTCATTCTCATGAAGCGAGTTTTGATAATTTTCTGAATTATCCATCGATCCTACTCAAGAGCTGAAGAAAATGAGGTCCGTTCAAAACTATATATATATATATATATATATATATATATATATATATATATATGAGTGTGTGTGTGTGTCTGATAACGCTCTGATTGTCTCAATTCTTGCTCGTTCGTTACCAAAATCGATATTTAAACACTATATGCAAAAATGAAGATCAAGTTAGTTAACAGCTAAAATCGAACCAGTGGGAGGAGGGGGGGGGTTAGAGTGGGGAATTCTTAATATATCCGTTATTATGTGTCGGATCAAAAAACTGTACAGAACCAATCTTATTGCAAATGTAATGTTCTATAAAATTTGTAATGTACGTTTTTTTCACTATCTTAATTATTAACCGAGATATTAGAATTTTTTTTAGTTTTCGTCTAACAGTAAACTCCCACTACTACTAATGTCATATTAATAATAAGTTGTAACATCATGAAGTTCTTTAATTGAACCGTAAATTCCAAATATTGTTCTCATTGAACTTTTACGTTTTGAAATAAATGCAAATACGTGGGAAATCTGTTAACGCTGTCCTTGGGGGACGGACTTTTTTTGTTTGAGCGTTGTTAAACTAAATAACCGTCTTATTTTCTAAATAGTTGTTACGCACATTTTACAGTCCGAATGTTATGTGATCTTAGCCACTAGTTAACCTCACCTCCCTCACTATCTCATTCATTCGATAACACATTAAATTTCAAGTATGTTTGAACGTGTCATTCCAGGACATTGCATGTTACCTTAATTTACGAGCATTCCAAAGTTCACCCGAGTTTAATATCTCTGTGAGATGAACCAAAGAGGGTTTTTGTGAAGATAAGCCAAGAATAAAATTATTTATTTCTTCAGGATTAATTAAAAAAATCATTGTCCTCTACTAGTTTTTTATTTATGGAAATTGCACTTTCTTTGTCAGTGCTCCATCATCAGTGCCCTGATTAGAGAAGTGTAGCCTGGACGAAAGCCGCCTGGCGACAGAGAACGCTTTCGGGAGTAATTATTTTTTATTGTAATCTATAATAATCTTTGATTTGAAATCCATTACAGTCAGTGATTTGGAGTTTATTCTGAGTTGAAGAATGACGGGAAATATGGCTTTAAACTTAATGTTTGCAGTGTAAGATATTGTAAACATTATTGCAGTATGATTAAAATAGAATCAGCATTCGAAGAGGACACAAATGTGAGATGGCGGACAGGAGTGACAGCTAGGAGGAGCCATTGTGTCATTCAGCTGCCAGTGTGTCATTGGAAGTTCGGATTGGCTGTCCACTCAAGTCGAAATCTGCCGTGTTCGTGCTCTCACAACAACAGGTGGTGTCTCCTTGATGCGATGACATAGGCTCATTAAAGTACGATAAATATGAGGACTCGAAAGGAGGAGTTAAATTAATTTTTTTTTTAAAAAAGTCGGTCATTCAGGGTTTGCGTAAACCAAGCAGATTTCCCACGTGAAGTTTTACAATAGATAAATCTACAATTCACTTAAGGGAAATCTGCTAATATATGATAACTTGAAAATATTCGATTTTTTCTTTTCAATTTTTGGCTTTTCCAAACACCAAATAAACTTCCATAATAAATTTCATTACTGTTCTAACACTGATATGACATAATTGGATTTCAGCTTAATGAAAGATAATTTGCTCTTATCGTTAATCCCCTGAAAGCAAAAATTTATAGCTCTGTTTACAAGGTGCTCATTCTTTATCTTTTCTGTAGTATAGATTCTCGGAAGCTGGATGTTAGGAAAAAGAAATTGCTTGTAACACTGAAATGCACGTTGACTTACTCGGAACGAAACATGGGCACCGTTAGTACTTATCACATGCTTAGCTGTTAGGCGTTTCCATGAAAGGAAAACTGTAGTTACATTGAAGTCAGAATTCGCTCAATCTTTGCTCGTATTAGAATTAATTCCGAAGTTCTTGAGTACGTTATAAGTTGTTCAATGAACTTTAAAAGCTCTGTTACATTAGAACCAAGTTAAAGACAGGAACCCTCCAAACTTAGGGTAATGGGTTTCTAAAAGATTTCCTGTAAGGGAAATCAGGTATTAAGTCGTACCCAGGAAGGGATTTTCAAGAAACTTCTTCTTGTCTATAGATCCCACCAGGGAGATGATTAAAATGAGGTCCGCTCAAATATATATATATATATACACACATATATATGTCTGTTGCCGCTCTAGCGGTCGCAATTTGTGTTGAATCGTTACTAGATGCAACTAATTACCAATTTCGTTAACAGCTGAAACCGGATCATGGTGAGGGAGGTTTAGAGGAAGAGAATTTCGGAAATATCTACGTTGTAATACGTCGGATCAAAATGTTATATAGAACCAATCTTAATTTAAATGCAATTCCCAACAAATCTTGTCATTTACATTAATTCTCCAATATGAATTTCAAACGAGATATTTGGATTTTTGAGTTTTCATCCTGGAGGTTTAGACGGGGATACGATAATTCAAAATATCTCCGTTATAGTAATATCCGCCCCATTCATAACCATCGGTTTTTTACATATAAATACAGAATATGTAGTGAGATAAGTTCAAAAGTGTGTTGTACCGGCATGTGAGAAATCTAGTTCACGCAGCCCCTGCGTGACGGACTTTTTTTTTCAAATATATGACTAATAAAGAATAATCATAATTGCTCATAAAAAAAATCCCTCTTTCCTAAATATTGGCCATTTAAGTCCTATTTATTAACAAATAATTTATTTGAATGAAGTATAATTTATTAGTTCAATAAAAAAAGCATTAATCGACTTATGGAGTGGGCAAATCATAAAATCATCGACTTCCATAAATATCAGATGGTCACGGTGAGATGATTGATGCGTTGCGGAAGAGTGAGTAATTAGCTTCAACGACCACATTAAAGTCAAGAGCTCTCATTTAATTTGATTAATTATACTTTTTCAATTTTAGTATTTTCTAAAACTTTATAAATGACCTTGACCTTGCCCCAAGTTCGTTTTTTGGACGAAAAGAATGGAAATTTATTTGAGAAGATATTTTAGTATGTTTCACGTGTTCTTTAAGGAATTATAATAATCTTATTCACATTAAAAAAAAAAATTACACACACTAAGCGAACATGGATATAAAGCAATGAAAAGTTCATTTCTATATTAAAAAAAGTCCATCACACAGGGGTGTCGAAAACTAAACAGATTTCCCATGTTCTGGTGTAATACGCTACTCATCTCATCTCACCTTATAAACTCTATTTCTAAATAAAAATGCTAAAATCCCACCCTGGCTAGAAAAGGGTGGTAACCTGTAGATAACCCGTCCCAATTAGCCTAAGTTGCAAAAAGTGGACGTTAATAAATAATAATAATAAATAAAAATGAACAGAAAAAGTTTACTGAAGACTGAAAACAAGAACGGCTTAATTCCCGTTCTTAACGAAATTCAGTTTTACATGAAAAACTAAAAGATGGACTTTGGCAAAAACCAAACAAGAATTGCGGCCGTATCTATATATATATATATAAAATTGTAACCTCTGTCTGTACATTGATTTTTTTCGCGAAATTTCACGATAACTTTTCGTTTCACATGTCATAGACACCATAACTGCATTTTGTTTCTTTGGTGTCTGTTTGTTTGTTTATTACCTTTTCACGCATAAACGGCTGAACCGAATTTTATGAAACTTGGTATGTATATTACTACTAACCCAACTTAGACTTTAGACTATATTAATATCCTCTGAGACGAACAGGAGTGGGGGTTATAAGGGAAGCAAGAAATTAAAAAAAGCAATATTTCGTTTCCTATTGGTTTTTCGGCAAATATCAACATAACAAAAGTTGTTTATTTTGTTATTTAGAGTAATGTTTGTTATATACACTTTTTTCGTATACCGAATTATAAACGAGATATACGCTAAAACCTATAGCGTAAGTGAACAATTTTATTTGGGACAAAAGACCCAACCGAAATAAATAAAACTCGGTATGTGTATTAGCACTAACCCTTTCATTATAACAAGCCATACCAACATTTCTAGGGACGGGCAAGAGTGGGGGTTATAAGAGAGGCCTGAATTTAAAAATAGCGGTATTTCGTTATCTATTCGTTTTTCGGCCAATATGAACATAACAAAAGTTGTTTATATTGTTATTTAGAGTAACTTTTGTTATATATAATTTTTTCTTATACCGAATTATAAACGAGATTTACACTATAAACTAAAGCGGGAGTCAACTATTTGCATTAATTTTCCATGCTTATAAGCTATATTAAAATTTTTAGGTTATAAGGGAGTCCTGGAATAAAAATTCGCGATATTTCACTGTCTATTTGTTTTTCGACATACTTGCACATAAGAAAAGTTGTTTACTTTGTCCTTTAGAGTAACTTTTATTTTATACATTTAATCGGGAAAAATGTGTGAACCAACTAATTTACGTCGAAATATTGATATGCTCAACAATTCTTTCCAATATGAACTACCAGGTACCTTACCTGGACAAATTAATTCAAATCTATGTTAATATTATGTCCTTAATAATTCAAATCTATGCAAAATGCACAGGAGACGGTAAATATGACAATATGGAAGACAGTGAAGTCTTACGTTAAAAATTATTTTTATTATTAACAAATCCATAGCAAAGGTGGGTATAAACCATAAACACCGGGACGGGGAAATGTCAAAATATTGTCATTACCAAAAAAATACCATCACCATTCAGCCTCAAATGAATTCCCGAGCGAAGCCGGGTATCAGAGCTAGTATATATATATATATATATATATATATATATATATATATATATATATATATATATATATACACACATGCTTTTGATCAGACTTCCCTTTGGTCATCTCCTAGGCAAAATTGGCTTTTGAAAAAATGTTTTGAAAATCGATATCTTCTATAATTGATTTCCCTTAAGGGAACAGATATTTGTATGGCACATTGACAAATGAATTTAATTAAGTAAACAAAACACTTGTGATTCGCTCTGTTTTTTTTTAAATGACAAAAGAAAGAACGCATACTTTTTATGTTGTCTGATGAAAGGAGAATAACAGAAAATTCTTTTTATAATGTTCCTGTTATCACAACAGAATACCAAGGACTTTATGTAAATGAATTTTCTGATTTCGATATTAGCTGATAGCCAATGTTAACCATTATCATTACAATATCGATAACTCAATAAAATTACCTAAAAAACTTATGTGGTAGTCGTTCTTAAAGTAATCATATATTTGTCATTTTCTGAGACAGGATTCCTCTTTCTGTCAGGTTATTATATTTTTATTTAAGACAATCAAGTAGTTTAAAACAGGTGACCCTTAGATATTTTCATCTCTTTCTTCTCACGTTTCAAATATTTTAGACCTTTATTTGAGGAACGGGAATTTAAGGGGTAAAGCTTTAAGCCTATTGAAATTTCTGGAGTTTCTAATTTCTAACAAGGAGGAACAACGTTTAAATATAAGTGTAGGTCAAAGTTCAGCCTCAGTTCTAAATGACGGCTTTTGTTAAAGCTGTCGAGAGAAGTAGAGGCTTTGTGTTTTGTAAATGGAGTTTCTATTTCATAAACGTTAAATTACAGACTCCCCAGGAGGCTGTATTAAATTTACAAGGAATGGATTGTAAACTTAAAAATAATACTAGGATATAAAGGGCAGCTTAAAACTTTAGATGGTCACAAACAATTTTCAAAAATACTCCCAACATAACAAGTTTCCTACAATAACGATGAAATTTTGAAAAATGATATTTAATTTTACTATTTGAATATATCAAAAATTCGAAATTTGATTGATATCCAATTATTTAAGTATTTATTGGTTATCGTAAGAGGAAACATTCATTCACCAATATCTAGTTTTTAGCAGCAATCTGCATACATTGTTTTTCTATCCTTCTTGTAAGTGTGTTTTCATTACATGTTCATTTTCATATAATATTTTATTTCAGGTAGCATATATTTTTTGGAGCAAATATTTTATTCATCTGTTGTTTGATTCGTGTTTATAATATTGTTGCGAAAACTAGATACATTAAACAAATTAAACAGAGTTAATAAAATTGTTTAAGAACTACAAAGTAGATGAAAGGAGCCGACCGATGGAAGGACCATTGGCGCCGGAAGTGTCTAGAAATTGCCATCTAGCCCATTCTTGGCATTCTCTTTGATGTCACCGTTCGTCTATAAAAGCGGTTCAGCTCGCTGGAGGGTTTCGTTTGTTCTCAGTTCTTTTCAAGTGAATTACAGTGCGTTCAGTACAGCTTTAGTGACACAGTGCTTTTAGTTTCGGTACAGAGTTTAAACAGTTTAGTACCGCGTTTATATAAAGGACAGTGCAGTGCTGTGTTCTTTGTGAAGATCAGTGCAGTGCCGTGTGTTCTTACGAACTTCAGCGATCGTGAGTTATTAGAGTGTGCAAATAACAAGAACAGTGAAGTTATCAGTATATACTGTGAGTAATAGTTAATAATTCTTTACCAAGGGTGTTGTGCATTGTCAAATAAATTGTGCAGTGATAAAGTTTGTATGTTTAATTTTGCAATCCAAAAGAGCTCTAATAAACAACGTTTATAAGTTTTGTGATATAAATGTAACAATATAACCCTAAAACCTAAATAAAATCCATTTTCACGATTCTTCATCATCTTATACATTCTGACTGATGAAACCTAATGTGGTTTGATTTATTCAGAACGTTTTTCCGAAAATATAAAAAATACTGACTACATTTTAGGATGACACTGAGCCTCAAAATTTGTTTGTGTCGCATTTTATTCTTACATCCAATCATTTATATTGAAGATATCATCTGTATAATTAAGCTAACTCCTTGGGTGAAGAGTTTTAACGAAATTTAACGAAAGTTTGTAGTTTTAATTTCACAAGAAAATCTTTTGACCGATAGGCACAGAAAATACATTTTACTAATTGAACAATATAGTATTTAAAGATGGCGGTTTAGAGTACTGTGACCACCTTCAAAATTTTTATTTCAGCTTTTGTAAGCGAATCATTAAAATAAAATTGAAAATTCGGCATACCTAATTGACTCACTAATTTATCAATCCTTTAATAGTTATAACTCAATGTGACTCAATGTTAACTTTAATAGTTAACTCAATGTGAAAATCAGGAATTTTATTCGCAAAGCTCTAAAATAATATAAATACTTATATACTGCCTTTAATTTCACAAACACGAGAATATTTCAAAATTTCCAAGGAATACAGTGTTAAATATGCGCATAATAGAATTAGGGAAATGCTTGCGGTTATATAATTAATTCTGTATTTAGGGATTCCAGGCATTCCCTATTTATATTTGAAGGAATTCCACAAGAATGGTAACTATTCACTATCGAATTTCTGTTTCACCTTGCCTCGGTATTAAATGCCTTTCTCAAACGGAAATGCTCACCATAAAAAATTAATATATATAATTAAACTATTCTAAAATTGTTAATGACTTTTTTAGTGATACTGTTTTCTTTTCTGATCTGTTTTTTAATATACATTTATATAACTGTGAAATATTTCATTCATCAGTTAATAATAATATCCACCTTTTAGCAGATTTTCCTTCAGGGAAACCAGCTATTGAGGTCGTCCTCATGACGCAATAATCTAAATTTTTCTTCAAACGTCCATCGATCTTACCCAGGAGATGACGAAAATGAGGTCTGTTCAAAACTGTATATATATATATATATATATATATATATATATATATTTGTCTGTTACCGCTCTAGCAGTCGCAATTTTTGTCTTATCGTTACCAAACTTGATATACAATCGTTTTATACAATAAGACAGATCAAGTTCGTTAACGGCTGAAAGCGGACCAGGGTTAATATCATGAACCCCTCCTGTTAAGAGGGGGAGAATTTCGAAAATTATTAATATCTCCGTTATTATGCATTGGATTGAAGTGTATAGAACCATTCTTTTTTGCAAATATAATGTTCTATAAATGTTGTTATTTATGTTGTTTTACTATCTTGATTATTAACTGAGATATTTGCATCTTTTATTTTTCGGTCTTCAGTAAACCCCCACTCCTACTCATCTCATATTAACAATATTTTATTATGTTATGGAGCACTTTATTTGAAGCCTAAATACCAAATATTGTTCTCATTGAACTTTTAATTTTTGAGATAAATGCAAAAACGTGACGCACGTGGGATATCTGCTTAGTTAACGCAGCTCCTGCGTGACGGACTTTTTTGATTTCAAACAAAAGGATCCCTCAATAGCTCCCCGAAAATCATTATATTAACGTTGGTATTGGCTCATGTAGAACACGTAAAAGACACTATACTGATTTCTCAGAGATTTCTATACAGCGCCTCTGATTTAACAGGCACTGATTAATAACTGTGTGGGAGCGGAGGCCGGCTCAATATCAGCTCTTAACCTAACCCCCACTAGCTGCCGGTGACAGTGTTGCCATAGACTATTTAAACCAAAATAATTACTCTAATTTTAAAGTGGGTACACTGCGAGCAACCTAACAATTACCTTTTAGTTAGTGTGAAAAATATAGCATACCCTCGCAGTTGGGTTTATTAGTGGTCTGTTGTGTTCTTGTCAACTCTGCTTACAACCGTTTGTCATTATTTATTCAAAGACCGTTTGTTATTATTTATTGTATTTTGTGTTCTTCAATCTAGTATTTTTTGACCAGTCGTTTTTTTTTTATAAATTATAGTGGACTTATTGCTTTTAAGTTTTGTTCTTGTTCTTCATAAAAATCCACCCATTAAAATTGTAAGTGTATATTTAAATTAATAGCGAAGTTTTAATAGCCTTCTCGTCATTTAGTTCAATATTCCGTGGTTTTAATAGACACCACTTTTCCGGGAATGACCTTGATGAAGGATCATCTAACTGTCTTATATTAAATTTTCCAAGAGATAATACAAAAAAGATATGTAATACACATCATTGTTCTGCAACCGCTATCTTCAACAAAGCCCTCATAATATCTCCGAACTTTCCGTCCATTGTCTCTATTATCCCGAAACTAATATACTCCCAGGAAATTTTGTTTTTCCGTTGCAAGAAGAAAAGTTTGGGGAAGAGATGATTCTGTTGATGATGATGAGTCAAATAAAATATTAAAAACCTGTAATGAGCGGTCTGTTAAAAATCTCCTAAAGAACTAAAACTTTCGTCAGGCAGGGACTGTGTCAACTAAGCAGATTTCCCTCGTGCTCCACGTATTTACATTTATCTCAAAAAAGTCCTTCACGTAGGGGCTGCGTAAACTAAGCAGATTTCCCACGTGAAGTTTTACAATACAGAAATCTGCCTAATAACAACTGTAGTAGTAAGAAACCTCTAAACCTAAAACATTATTTAGGGCGTAATAACCCAGTAGTTTCTAGCCCCAAAAAAACAGTTAACCTAACCTCTAAACCTATTCACGAGGGACGAATAGTTATGGAAACGGCCGCCAGAGCTCTTGGCGGAACGTCCGAACATAGCCTACTGGTGACCACACGCAGAATACAAATGCAAATATCTCGGTTAATATTCAAGATACAGAATAAATGTATAGAACAATATTTATAGTAAATTTAATTTGCAATAAGATTTATTGTAAGATTTAATTTTCAAAAATCCCCCCCTCTAAACCCCACCCTCCCACTGGTCCGATTTCAGCCATTAACGAACTTGATCTGTCTTTTTGCTTAACGTTTAAATATCAAGTTTGGTAACGATCAAACGAAAATTGCGACCGCTAGAGCGTTAACAGACAAATATATATATATATATATATAATTTTGAACGGACCTCATTTTCGTTATCTCCTGGGTAGGATCGATGGACATTTGAAGAAATTTTTCGAAACTCGCGTCATGAGTACGACCTCATGAAACGTTAAGGTTCAATGAAGCAATATTTGGTATTTAAGCTGCAAATAATGAGCATCATGATATAAGGGCTTATTTTTAATATGACATGAGTAGGAGTGGGGGTTCACTAATGGGCTAAAAAATTCAAATATCTCGGTTAATAATCAAGATAGTGATAAATCACATATAACAACATTTAATTTGCAATAAGACGTGTTTTATCTTGGAGAGAGAAAAATACGTCCAATTCTTTTATTTTAGGGCTAAGCTCTTTCGAAGACTATTGTCTCCATCTTCAGAGCTACTTGCATGCGCTCATAGGGAAAGGCGGCAAGTGAAATGTGTTAAATCCACTTTTTGAATCCGACGTAAAAAGAATGAAGATATTTCAATTTTTATAAATTATCCCCTCTACCCACCGGTGCGATTTCAACTTGATCTTTATTTCTACATATAATGTTTAAGTATCCAGTTTGGTAATGATCAAACGAAAATTACGACCTGAGTGTTAACAGACAAATATATAAATCTCTCTCTTTATATATGTATATATGTGTGTATGGGTGTGCGTGTGTACAATTTTGAATGGACCTCATTTTCGTCATCTCTTAGGAAGATGGGCATTAGAAGAATTTATTCGACAATCGCATCATGATTACGACCTCAATAGCTGATTTCCCTTAAGAAGAATATGCTAAAAACTAAGTTTTACTATTTGAGAATTAGCTAAAAGGAATTGGACAGCTGAATTCGGCATAATACCTCATCATTTCCTCAGAAACCGGCATATCTTATTTTTCAATCAATAAGTTTATATTCGATTATATTATTTTGTTTCTTTTAGAAAATATGATCAAAAATCTTTTCTAAACATGATCACTGATTTCCTAAAGAAAAAACTTAGGTTCAAGAACCATGAACGATGACACGCATTGGCATTAATTTACTAAAGTTCCCTTGTAAAAAATGTTCATTATTAGTTAATGAAAAGTAATATAAACAACAAAATTAGTGTAAATCGTGTAATTTTAGAAAATAGAAAGGTTTAGGTATATTTAGTAATTGAAAATGGAAGAAACCCTTTTTCTTTAAATAAAGTTCATTTACTGCCACTTACATTTTATATGTGTTATGAAACTATTGCCAAGATATCAATTTTATCCTCAAGTTATAGGTCAGCATGTCTTCGTGTCTTCTTATTCCCTTTTCGTGAAAAAAAAGTTTATCTGCTTAGAGGCCCAATTACTAGGTGTGCCTGTAGGCACAATTTCCAGGTTATAGTGATATTACTACAAGTGGCATGATCTGAATCGTAGCATCCCAATTGTCATGGTTTCATCAATGTGTTGACGTACCATAATATCAGAGGACACAGACATTAAAATGTACTCCATGTGTAACTCAAAACTTGGAGACTGAGTACATGTAAGTTAGGCGGAATGTGAATTCAAGAGTCTAAAATTTTTGGCCCATTCGAGATAACCGACAGTAAATAACTAAAATAAAAAGCAAATATCCCATAAATAGCTGCGGTTTATTTAGTTCTACTAATTGTAAGACATACGGTATATAGTAAAATCAAGTTCGAAAATCAATACTACAAAATGTATTAGTGTATTATATATTAAACGCTTTTTAAAACAATTAAATATTATTCAATGGAAACAAACCTAAAGAAATAGTTATTTTCATCACAAGTACGGAAACTGAGTGTTTCGATACGAGGTCTATTTTTACGAGCGAGGCAAAGCCGAGATTGGAAAACAGACCGAGTACCGAAAAAACAGTTTCCGAATAATGAAAATTACTTTTCATTACACTGTACAACAACCTCAAGAAATTACTGAAATTAATTAAGCCAAACAGTCAACAGTTTATTTTTATGGTAGTTATGAAACATATGTCAGAACAACAAGGATACAAATTACATCTTTATATTGATATTAATTGTGCAATTATTATTGCCGCTAATGTTAAACCCTTTAGGGGGTATGTACGGCTTGTTGATTACCAAATTATAAACAAACTATAACAATTATTTAGTCAATGTTTAGTAACACAGGTTACGAAGAGTTAAATGAAAAAATTAGGAATATTACAAATACATGTGTTTGATTCCCGCCAAATTTTACCGTCCTAGTACGGAAACTAAGAGTTTCCGTACTCAGATCATGCATAGAAAACACATGTTTTCTAGTCAGTGTAATGAAAATATCCATTATTGGAGACGAATATTGTAGCTTCAATGCCTGACTTCTGTACCTGACAAATCTATGTTATTCTTCTTCAATTTTTCCTCAGCCAGTTTAATAATGTTGACAGCCTTCTAGAGAGCTAAGGAAAGATTCCAATAAATAATTCAAAGGAAGGGATTTCCCAGGAGAGAATGCTCTCAAAGAAAGTCCGCACCTTCAGGAATGCCAAGTACATTTTCCGTTTTTCCGGAAAGAGGAAATGCCTTTAATTATTCAGCGTGTCGGAAACTCATATTCAGCGAAGAAAACAACGAAGGAAATTTAAGAAAGTAACATTCCACCAAGGAAACATTATTTTCAGAGCGTGCCCAGTGGGTTTCTCTTCTTAAAATGTCATTTTCATTTCATAACTATAACATTCTAATGTTAAATAAGTAATGAGGCATTATTTAATTGGGTTTATGTGAAACTGGAAAAACTGTAATGAAAGAAATAATTAACTGTTTTCATTATGAAGAAGTCTGTCACGCAAAGGCTGTGTAAACTAAGAAGATTTCCCACCTGTTGGAATAACTCATTAGAGATCTCATTATAGAGTAGATTCTCTATCTCTCCCGTAAGGAGTAACCTACGAAATAAGGAATTGATATTTGGGCTGGACATGAGACGTTTATAGACTCAGCTGCTCAAATGGAAATCTAAATTACTGACTTATAGAAGCAAATATGGCTTTGTTTTTTGAAGGCATATATGACTCATTTGATAATGGAAGTCAATCGATAACAGCCGTTATCAAATGGGTATCCATACCTCTTATCAGTGACCCATCGATAGGCCTGTTTAAACAGATATATTAAGTGCTTTACTCTATAAATTTCGTTTGGTTTCATTTAATCAGTGAGAAACTGAGAAGCATAATTCCCTGATGTGTGTACCTAAACAAACATAACGGCCTCCCTAATTCTCTCTCTTCTTCTTCTCTCTCTCTCTCTCTCTCTCTCTCTCTCTCTCTCTCTCACACACACACACACACACACACACACACACACACACACTCACAGTCACTCAAAAAGTTAAAATGTAGAGTTAGAATCCTATAAATACCTTTTGAAATGATTATCCAAATAAGAGTATCACCTCCCCCCTCCCCAGCTATGTAAAAAGATCAAGGGTAGTCTCAAGGATTGCTCGGACCTCATACAAATCTGAATGTACCCAAAGACGGTCACTGCCTTTCATGAAGTGAGGTAGACTGGGTCTGGTTAAACCAACTTTGGTGTGTACACGATTTTCTACTGCGGAATTAATGAATTAAATTAATAAAAAAGACCAGTTTGCAGAGTGAGTCCCATGGTCAAGGAAAGAGGTAAAAGTTCCAATCTTGCCCATATTAGAAATAAAAGCTTCAATATCTCATTGTACTGAGGACAAACAAGTAAGGGGGATCTCAAATATGACTTCTACAAGTATTAAGAGCTGTTCTATTACAAAACTCAATGGTAAAGATTAAGTAGGAGGTCTTAACGCAAGTTCGGGTGAGAACCTCAGTCACCATCAAAGGCCCAATCTATTAATAAGACCAACAGCAATAATAGATGAGTAAAATAATTCGAGGCTTCTCTTTATGGGTGATATGCCAACTAATAAAAGGGGGAGAGGGTGGATGGACTGTAATTAATACAAAGATTTATGGTCTTAATCAATTTATTTATTTAGTAATTACAACTAGGTTTGACTGAATGACCACTCAAAATATAGGTGGGAGGCTATTCAGCTAACGCTGCATTGTTGAGCTCGCGGAAGATTAGTGTTAACTGGATTTCTTCAACGGATTTCATGGCCGGTAACTCGGCTGCAGTTGGCACTTCCTTCCAGGACATATAATTGTCACAAATATGAGGGACCTCATATTCTCGCTTTGTGATGTCCTAGCTCCGAGATTTCTACTCCATGGCGAACATCAACCAGTTAGACGTCATATCTGAGGATTATACACATATCGTCGTTTTCTGGTTCTCTCGTATGTTGACAAAAGTGCAAGGCCTGCCAGGCAACAGCATGGATGGGCAGCAGTCACATAAGTGTCGTCAACAATGGATTAGGCTTCGTAAGCTTGGCTACCGATAAAAATGTGGTCAGTATTAGTACCCCCCCCCATAAGGTAGTCCATAAATGTATACGGACTATATACCCAGAAACATGGTGGAAGAATCAAATTAATCAAATATTGAATGAGATATACTTCTACAGATTAGAAAGAAATAGGAAGTACATAGAAATTCAAGAGAACCGTGTTGCTCCGATGAAGGGTTCCAAAAGTTTCGGACAAACCGTCATCGGCAAAATAAACCCTTATTTTGTTGTGCGCCTTCATATCCGACCATCTTTGGAATTTTTAAGAACCAGGAGGCCTAGTCAATCATTATTTCTCCTCTTATTATTATTTCCTGCTGATCCTTGCTTGTCCTCTCAATTTTGATGAGAATATTGAATAGGACTTTAGGGTGGCCTCTATTCAACCCTGGAAGCCTCTCCTTCAAAAGATTTATCTCTAGTGACACTCGACCTAGATACGTCCTAGAGCCACCCCCCCCCCAACTCTGCTTCAAACACCTCCCCCGCCCCCGGAGACCACCAACCATCGCCGCCATCTGGCCTATAGAGCAATTAATAATGGTATCTTAGCTTAGCTAGAATCCAACCGCGGAGAATTTATGTCATGAAGGAATGAGGGTGTAATATTCAAATGGAACATCTGGCATGAAATTTAATTTAAATGCCACAATATACTAACGTTGAGTAAATCCTTAGCGTAGTAAATGTGACATTTCTGATTCTTATCTCTCTCTGAGCACTAAACTAGGAATTTAAACTTGATTTCTTTAGGAATGCACATTCTCTAATTTTTTCTTACAACCGAAGGTCAGATGCACACGGTAGATAAGTGGAAGTTATGTCTAAAAACATAAAACGCCAATTACGATGATTTATTTCAAATAATTAAGCAAACCCTTTGTTCAGATGTCAAAAAAAAAATTATATTTTGGATTTAATAGCTTATACAGCTAAACAGCCTAGCACACAAATATATATTTCGGAAGTGATATGTTTTGATGAGTCTAGAACATCACTCATCTGCTTCTCATGGGAATATATAAAATATATTAATCACTGACTCGCTCTGTTTTTCAGGTTAGCATTTTATCTTGGGATGGTAATCCACTGACTCAACAAAACAGTTGATTTTTAAAATGGATGTTTTTCCCGGAGGAATATCTCATTCCTGTATCTACATACAAAAATGACAGCCAAAGGGCTGATAGACAAACACTCACATGTTACAAGTTGAATTTTTAAAGAAAAATGTGCAATTCCATCAGATACATACCTCATTGGGGATCAGACTGGCTGACACAGATTTCATTCAATTTGGGTGATTAGAATGTATGTTAAGAAGTCACTTTCTTGGTAAAACCTAACGGAATACATGAGGAAAGCATGGCGTGAACGCGAGTTCATCGGCTCGCTAAACTAAACTGGGTTACTTAATATTTTCATGGATTAATAAAGAAAATCCTTCTAATGTAACTATTTAATTAGTTTAGTCGTAGAAGATATTCATCCTTTCAAATCTAGTTGATCCATTCTCAAGAATTCCTTCTAATAAATTGAAATATTAGAGTCAGAGGGGCTTTTAGTATAATGAACCTACTTAAGCCCTATTAAACTTTAATTAACTAAACTTAGGACGTTGGAACTTCCTTGGGTGGGATTTACATTAAAACTATTGGTCTTTCCAATGGGCTTTGGACTTATGCAAACTAAAGAAAAAAGTATATTTTATTGTTTTTCACTCTTAAATTATGTAAAGGTCATAGAGAAGATCTTGTTCAGAGAACAGACCTATAAATGTTAAAGGTTGGAGTGTCTGGCAGAAGTGTTGGCAGGATTAAGGATAACGCCGAGTACCTCAATCTAGGTCAAGTGTCTCGTCTGATAAATGTTTTAGAAGAAAGGATTTCCCACGAGGAGAGGCTTTTCTTCTTCAACTACATAACAGAGACAACTTTCTTACACTTCATCCTGTTCAATTAGTTATCCAGTCAACACTTTTTATCAATTTATCGTCCGAAAGTTGAACTTTAAAAGCAGCTTTTGTGAAGATAAAGTTAATCGCTGTGCAAAGTGCCCTATATTTTGAAACTAAGAATTAAAATGCTACATTAAAACTAAAAATTAAAGACAAAGCCAGATCAAAAACGCCACCCTGGCTGGGTGCTAAAACATAATATGTAGTATGTAAACACATACATTTTTATTTTCTGTTGATGGTGAGGGTGATGAATCAGGTAATTTAGAAAACAGGTTTGTAGCTCCTCACAATTTATTTTAAAAACCCTAAGAGCTATCGGTAATTTACATTCCCATCGTCAGGGCGTGGGACGCGCCTAGAGAGATCCTATTGTGCTGAACTCTGAGTGCACAAGCAGAGTGTAATGTAAACATACAAATAATACCCGTCCGACATAATTCTGAATTTCACCCATGAGCTGTGCTTTATTAGGAACCTAACTTTTTAAACTTGATTGTAAATACGATTCTTTGTTAGGAACCGTATGGGCAATAAAGTGGACTTGATTAAGCATCCCACCAATGTTCTGTTCTTTGTTAGGAACCGTATGGGCAATAAAGTGGACTTGATTAAGCATCCCACCAATGTTCTGTTCTTTGTTAGGAACCGTATGGGCAATAAAGTGGACTTGATTAAGCATCCCACCAATGTTCTGTTCTTTGTTAGGAACCGTACTTACAGTAAAGTGGACTTGATTGAGCACCCCACCAATGTTCTGTTCTTTGTTAGGAACCTTATGGGCAATAAAGTGAACTTGATTAAGCATCCCACCAATGCTCTGTACTTTGTTAGAAACCGTACTTACAGTAAAGTGGACTTGATTGAGCACCCCACCAATACGCTGTTCTTTGTTAGGAACCTTATGGGCAATAAAGTGGACTTGATTGAGCATCCCACCAATGCGCTGTGCTTTGTTAGGAACCGGACTCACAGTAAAGTGGACTTGATTGAGCATCCCACCAATGCGCTGTGCTTTGTTAGGAACCGGACTCACAGTAAAGTGGACTTGATTGAGCATCCCACCAATGCGCTGTTCTGTGCTAGGAATTGCATGGACAATAAAAGAGGACTACATTCATCACCTCATCCTAAAGGTTGTACTTTGTGAAGAACACTTCGCACCGTAAAATTGGACTACATTCTGCAACCCCACACATGTGCTTTAGTTAATTTTCCCAGTCACCATCTCAAAGCTTCATCAAGGACTTATCCCATTCTTCATATCATGAGCACCAGACCATCATCACCACGAACCGTCAGGTGCTTTCTGATCTCTAGATCGTAAATCACCTTGTCAAGATATTTTTACTGGTGCAATCCTACTCCAAGACACAACTCACTACGCGTCCAAAGAACGTTGTGTTTACGGGTATACTCAATGGCACCTTCCACCAGACACCATAGTTGGCAGTCAGGCATCTCCAATTTTGGTTCCATAACAAGTCTTTTGATGCGTCATATAGCTGAGGATAGACTTGAGTGGTGTTTTGTATTTTCAAGTAGTTCCAAACACCCAAACGATTTGTTACCTTTAACCAACTCATACTTTTCTAGAAGTTCTCCTATCCCCCAAAATCACCTAGAGCTAACCGAAACCAGAAAATTTTCTTGAGTTTTAAATATTTTACACACTGTCAGTATTGCTTTTCTTGAAAGTTATAAAAGAATGGAAATAAAACCTCCTGTATCTATTGCCATATATGAAAACAAAATATAGCCTAGCTAATTCAAACATGAATAGATTTAGCAGACCCTCTAGAAGTTTATAACATAAATGATATCGGGAATTGTATCAGCATATTTCATCTCCTAAAATAAACTTATTATGGCTTTTCTATTTATGAAGACCCTTTTAGGAGGAAATCCTTCAATAGGAGCTACGAAGAGAGGGACTTAAAAAGGTCTTAAGGAAACTCCATGGACTGCATAATCCAACGAAATACAAGTCTCCCAGTGTCATATTTTATTCATGAGATGTGTACGTAGGTTTACCCTCTCGATAATTTATCTTGATACAAAAATAAGATGTCTTTCTAAAGAAATCCATCTAAATAGATGGCTATATTAGCCTGTAATTTAAACCCCCAACTTAAATATAAAATCAATCACAATCTTGAACACATTGATACATTTTTAAACATATTGTTAAGAGTTATTCGTATACTTATATCGTTCCCATCAATTCCGATATTGAACTCTTAATCGTCATTCATTTTATGTATAAAAACATATAAATTTGTTTGGGGAATAGTCTTCACTCTGTAAATTTATTTTGACCGACTTTAACATAAATGATATTCTCAATTAATTTAAAACAAGTATTAATATTCTAAATAATTGAAAAAAATAAAGATTGTAACGATAAAGAAAATAAATAACTGAACAGTTTCAGAAAGGTAATAAGCAGTTGTGTGTGTGGCTCTGTGAAGGGATTTGATTAATCATTTAAAATCACATTTTTCCATATCTAATTTCTTATTAATAAGACTCTGTCGATTAAAAAATTAAACTTATCATTGATATAACTCGCATGTATATTATCATTGACCTTGTCATTGATGAGGTTATGCACGGAACAAAAAAGAATATCCTTGAATTATAAATAGAGAAATGGAGAAATATTGTTCTTCTTGTCAGGGGAACAGCCAAACGGTTTGTATAAAAATATAGAGAGTTGCAATTAAAATGTCATTACATTTAAAATGATTTTGAATGGATTAAGAAATTTAACTTTAATAATATTTTATTTACAGAACAAATGAACGAAAGTAATGTAAAAAAATAACTTTTAAGAAATTCATTTTGCATTTTCAGCCTTCAGTAATTCTTATTCCCCCTGTTCCGATGTTGTTGCCTTCAATATCTACTTATAGGTATTGAGTTTGTTAGAATGAAATGAAATTTACATATATAACTGTCACAGAGCTGTGAGTCTCTAGACCGGAGATTGCACACTGAATTATATTTATCTGTACTGCTACCAAACTTCCAGATTGTGTTTCTATCATTTCCCCCATTTCAACTCAGCATTAAATATATCCTGCATTTGAGTCTGATCAAAAAATGTTATATAAATACCATTTTGTTATAAATGAAATTCTTACGTTCTTTTTTCTAATGTCGAATATTCAGGGACCTAGTTGAATTTTTTTTTCAGCTCTAAGAAAACCATTTTTACTCAATCGAAATTTGGCTCATTAAACATCTCAAGTCTATAATTTAGTTTAATTCCTATTTATATATGCTTCTTATCAAGTGAAGTATCAACAATATTGGTGAGATTTGATCATCAGGGAATCATTTACCACCACGTAGTGAGAAATCTGCTTAGTTTTTGGTCAGCTGCGGAGTGAAACATTTTTTCATGAGAACAAAGGTCTCTAAGGAAAAAGTCCATCTCACACTCGGTGCGTAAACTAATCAAATTTTCCCTGTGTTGGATATGCTATAAATCTGATAGGATCTAATCTTCATTTTTCTTGTAATAAAATTCCTATATAAACAGTATTTGAAATGTAAGCTGGAATTCCGACTCGTTAGTTGCTCAGGTGCAAGTTAAACTCGCACTAGTAGTAAGTGTGTGCAACGGCCGAAATAGATATAGAGATAGAGAAAATATATATTGAACAATATTTAAAGAGAGTTAAATTTGGAACTTGCTTATATAAAATAGTTCAAGAAAATTTTTCCAATTTTTTATTTTCCCGCTTTATCCCACTTCCCCTGATCCGATTTCAGCCGTTAAGGGGCTTGATCTTTATTTTTGCATAAATTAATAAGTTTGGTAACGATCAAGCAATCATTGCGACCACTAGAAAGTTTATATGAATATAGAGTATTGAACATCTCATTTTACGTTTAAAAAAAAAGGTTATTTAAAGCTCTCGTTATTATATTTTTCTCAGGCAGACATTTTGCCATCCTGGGCATTGACAATGCTCAGAATTATGAAATTGTGTCTCAAAGTCAAACTCATATAATAATCAGCCGTAAACCAAGTGGTAATTATTCAACAATATCGAATCTTTAACACGGTAAGTTCTACTTGTAAGAGACAGATATTGTAAAAAAATGTAATTATTTGATATTGTCGACAAATTACCACTAGGTTTAAGGCTGATTATTATGTGAGATTTTCTTTTCTTCTGTAGAGATGTGGAGCATTGTTAATGCCCAGGCGGGCAAAACGTCTGCCAGTGGAAGGATATTGCTTAGTTTGAGACCTTAAGATCCTTTTTAGCAGATTTCCCAGAAATCAGCTATTGAGGTCGTACTCATGACGCGAGTTTTGAAAAATTTCCTCAAATGTCCATCGATCCTACCCAGGGGATGAGAAAAATGAGGTCCGTTCAAAATTATATATATATATATATATATATATATATATATATATATATATATTTGTCTGTTAACGCTCTAGCGGTCGCAATTTTTGTTTGATCGGTACCAAACTCGGTATTTAATCGTTTTATGTAAAAAGAAAGATCAAGTTCGTTAATGGCTGAAATCAGGCCAGTGGGAGGGGGGGGGGGTTTAGAGGGGGATTTTTGAAAATTCGAAATATCTCCGTTATTATGCGTTGGATCGAAAAATTGTATAGAATCAATCTTATTATTAAATTAAATTTACTATAAATATTGTTCTATACATTTATTCTCCATCTTGAATATTAACCCAGATATTTGCATTTGTATTCTGTGTGTGGTCGGCAAAACTCGACTATGTTCGGGACTTACTGCCGAAAGCTAGTTCGGTCGTTTCCTTAACTTTTCGTCCCTCGTGAATTAGTTTAGAGACTCGTTATTACTACTGTTATTATTAGGCAGATTTCTCTATTATAAAACTGCACGTGGGAAATCTGCTTAGTTTGCTGCGTGATGGAGTTTTCTTTTTTTTCCCTGAAATACTTCAGTTGGTTTCAGTAAGGATTAGGTTCGATTACACCCTCGTTTTCGTCATCTCCTGGATAGCATCCATGCTTATACGAAGATTTTCGAAAATCGCGTCGTGAGTGCGATCTCAATAGCTGATTTCCATCATCAGTGGGAAATCTGTTAAGACCTCCTGAAATCGTATATAGATAGAATGTAAGCCTGAAGAGAGGAGATATCTAGAGCGAGAGAACGGTTAAATGCTTCCTAATTAGGAGTGGTGGGCAGCCAATTACCGGATAACCCGGGTCATTATCTCCATTCGGCTGGATACAAGGCAGGTATCTAGCCACTCCATGGATACTATCTATCAATCTATTGGCTACTGATAGGATTATCCTACCAATAAAGGCAAAGTGGATACTCTCCCCGCCCATGCATCTATTGATTATGTTGAAAGCCTGGTTCATGACCGTCCACAGGCTGAAATTCAATATTCTGCGACAATAATTGACATGTGGCTCTCAACACTATGGCGTATGTTGCCTTAATATGGATATTGCATGGATGCTGTCGTAGTTTTATGATTATCGTCAGTATTACAGTAAGTTATTGTCGGATAAACTCTTTTCATTTTAAATAAAATAAAGTATCAATTTCAAATAATATTTTATCAATTTTCACATTACTTACTTTATTAGAAATTCAATAAAAATCCGTCACAAAGGGTCTGCGATAACTAAACAGATTCCCCACGTGCGCCACGAATTTGCATTTATCTCAAAACTTAAAAGTTCAATGAGAACAATATTTGATATTTAAGCTTCAAATAAAGTGCTTCATAGCATAATAGAATATAGTTAAAGATATTGAAAAAATGTACTTAACAACATTTATAGAACATTACATTTGCAGTAAGATTGGTTCAATACAATTTTTCGATCCGGCGCATAATAAGATATATTAAGAATTTTCGAAATTCTTCTCCTCTACAACCCCCCCCCCCACCTCCCCCTCGTCTGATTTCAGCCGTTAACGAACTTGATCTTTCTTTTTGTATAAAATTATTATATTTCGTTTGGTAGCGATAAGACAAAAAACTGCGACTGCTAGAGCGGTAACACACAAATCTGCTAAAATATTCTATACTAGGCATACCAATTTAGCAGATTTCCCTCAGATGGAATCCGACGCACTCATATAATAATAATATAAAATCAACTTGAAAGTTAATGGTTGTTCACGGGAACTTTTCACTTATTGTTCATTATTACTTATAGTGCCTATCCATCATATTGTCATCTAAGCTATTTAATACTTTTAAATCCCTACTAGCATTCTACTAGTAATTTTTTAGCATAATCGTAACGGATTGATTAAAATACTGTTTCCCCTTTTTAAATTTGTTGAGATTATTGATTATTAATTATTAAATTTGAATTGAGCTATGAAACAGACAAAATCTCACGACCCACCTCACCACTAAGCCGATAAAAAGTTTGGCAGCCGCTGTCAGTTTCTCGGTGGTGACGTCAAAGCCAATGAGCACGACGTGATCATCAGTCCGGAGAGATGCGGTCAGGTGGCCAGCCGGCTGTGACGAGGCACCTTTACATATTTCTGTCTAATGAGTGGTTTCTCAGTCCTCACCAGATAGCGGTAGTGACTTTCATCTTGGAACGAGAACTGTCTCGGGGTCTAGGTCAAGTAGGCGCTCTTCAACACAGTAGCTATTATCAGGGTTCCAGGATTATACCTGTTACTGAAAAGCAAACTCTGTAGTCCATATTCTGCAAAAAGAAAGCACAAGAACACTTCATGTATTTTCTTCACGTAACGTTTATAAGGTGGTTCGGAAACCCTCTCTGGAAGCTCAACAAAGAACTGCCGGGAAGACTTAAGAGACCCGTTTAGAAGGAAGCAAACCGAAAGGAAGATCGCTTATCTCCTGGGAAGACAGGCTTTGAAAGGCGTTCGAGAAGCGTGGCATGGATGGGTGTAAAAGAAGATAGTTCAATAACGAGACATCTTGTCCAGACACTACAAGGGACAATCTCACACCGCATAGCGTTGCACGAGGTCAGAGATTAAGATGATACATTATCTTTAGTCAATGAAGTCTAGCAGAAATACCATTTTTTTGGGAGGGGGAGACCATGAATGAACAGTAAAACCACATTGTTATTTAATTATTTTTTATTAGAAAAAAAACTTTAACCCCTCCGGTCAAATTCCCTGGTCATCTCGTCCGGTAGTCTACTATTTGAGCTACGGACACTGCAACCAACCTGAACAAAAAATCTTTCTCTCGGAATCAAACTCTCCTATTACAACCTCCTCGATGATATATTGAAGGAGAATAATTATAATTATAACGGCTTAAAATAGGATATTCATGTGCAAAATTGGAAGTGCAAACATTGCATTTTATAGATTTTTAGATAGTAGAGTCGACACCGTTAATAAATAATAATAATTTCATTTTTTTTATTTAAACGAATAACAAAGCTCCTCTCAAGCCACCAATTACCAATTATTCAATAAATCGAAGTTGAACAGTTTGTACTCAAGAAATATATTATTCGACCATCTTGGCAGCCGAAGCTGTCCCTCAAATGTAAATACCATAAGGCTAAGATTGGTGATGTGAGACAAATTACGAAATACCAGGGGTGTACAGAAAGTTCTAAGCCTGATATATATATATATATATATATATATATATATATATATATATATACACAAATATATTTTCAACTTACATATTTTTATTTTTCAATATAGTCCCCCTCAACAGAAACGCACTTATTCCACCGCTTTTCCAACATCTGTAACCCGGTCAAAAAAAAATTGTAAAATAATAATAAAAATTTCAGTAACTGATGTTGAAGGCCGCCCAGATCGGCCATAATCTTCAAGGTTTTCTCGACCACCTTTGAAGAGTGCGGCCCACTTTTTGACGGTGGCATACGATGGGGCAGAGTCCCTCAAAGTTGCAGACGTGTCTTCAAAAATTTCCTTCGGCTTTATCCCTTTTTTTTACGAAATATTTTATCACTGCACGATACTCAAAATTGGACATTTTTAAATCGACCTGTAACTCACAACAGTCTGAAAGAAACTGACCAGAATTGAAAGGAGGAATTAGGAAGATAATAACTTAATATAGATAAACAATGACCTTTAACACCACTCAGCTTATCTGTTTGATATAAAAGGTATCATAAGTACACCAGGCTTAGAACTTTCTGTACACCCCTCGTATACGGCTAGTGGGAAGATAAACTTATTAACAGTTAAGATAAAATGAGCAAATATTGTTGAATGGTCTTGATCCTGCAAAGATCATTCATTGAAAGTTATATGTAACCTATCTGAACACGACTGATGAAGCTGCTTTCTTGAAACTTAATGGCGAATGTCAAAGCATATGGTGTGTGGATATAATTTGGCTCACTTTATACAGTTTAAAAGTCACGATTTAATGATAATCATTATTCTCTATAAAAGGCACCACGCCTACAGAGTTTCCACCACCCAAGAGAACAGGAGACCCTCTCCAGTTGTGTGCTCCCTAATGACCCCCCCCCCATCATGAGCGTGTTGCTTCATGCGTATAAAGTCCTATTCATAGAATCAATGGCGAAACGATAATTAAGCTATTAGACTAGTGATAAATTGCTCTCAAAAGAAATTTAACAAAGTAAAAAAATGTATAAGTAGAAAGCATAGATCCATCTTCCTTGACACATGAATCAACTTCTATTTTCCGTTACGTATTACTCATTATGGAAAAACATACACTTGCAAGGAAATAAAAAATAGCATTCAGCAAATGTAAATGAATCCGTTATTGTCTAAATGCAAATTTATAGAAATCAAACAGCATGGAAATTAATGCAACTCATTACGGACACGATATTTTTTTTTTCTACTGCCATTATTGTATCTCGTGATGATGAAATCTTCATGAGATACTGCTACTTTTGTGATAGTGGACTGACTACAGGATGTAATTCTAATCTGGACACAGCTACTAATAAACCAATAGTGATGAAAGAGCTAATTTTTATTGAGTAGGTAAATCTCTGGAAGACTACTGCTAGTAAAACGATAGTCATCAAGTATCATTCTCTGATCTGGTAAATTGCTATTAGCAATCCAATAGGTGACATATATCTGGATCCTAATGATTCGATTCCAATTTCTGGTTAATTGCTGCAAGCAGTGCAATAGGCATCATGTACCAATTTCCAAATGAACCTATTCTGATGTGGTACATTGGTGCTAAGAGTCCAATAGGCATCATCTACCTATTTCCAAATGACCCTATTCTAGTCGCGTAAATTGGTGCTAGAAGTCCAATAGGCATCATCTACCTATTTCCAAATGACCCTATTCTAGTCGCGTAAATTGGTGCTAGAAGTCCAATAGGCATCATCTACCTATTTCCAAATGACCCCAATCTGATCTGGTAAATTGGTGCTAAGAGTCCAATAGGCATCATCTACCTATTTCCAAATGACCCTATTCTAGTCGCGTAAATTGGTGCTAGAAGTCCAATAGGCATCATCTACCTATTTCCAAATGACCCCAATCTGATCGGGTAAATTGGTGCTAGAAGTCCGAATTAGCATCACCTACCTATTTCCAAATGACCCTATTCTGGTCGCGTAAATTGGTGCTAGGAGTCCAAATTGGCATCACCTACCTATTTCCAAATGACCCTATTCTAGTCTGGTAAATTGGTGCTAGGAGTCCAAAATAGGCATCATCTACCTATTTCCAAATGACCCCAATCTGATCTGGTAAATTGGTGCTAGGAGTCCAATAGGCATCATCTACCTATTTCCAAATGACCCTATTCTGGTCGGATAAATTGGTGCTAGGAGTCCAAATAGGCATCATCAACCTATTTCCGAATGACCCTATTCTGGTCTGGTAAATTGGTGCTAGGAGTTCAAGAGGCATCATGTACATCCTAAAGATTTGATTGCGATCTGATATCTTGTTTCAAGCAAATCCCATAGGCATTATGTAACTACATTGTAACAATTCGATTTTGGAACCTTCGTGATGGTGGTAATCACAATAATTTTTCCTAATAATCTGATTTTCTGTATTGCTGCATATTCAGTTAAAGCCTCAAACATATGGTGCAATTACTCTTCCTAAACATATAACCTACACTTAGTAAAATAAAGTTTACAGAAATTTAAAAAAAAAAAAAAATTATTTTGAACTATGAACTCCTGCAATTTAGTACTGTCAACGTAATTCACTGTTTATAGTAATTGGTAGTTCTGTTTCAAACAATAAGATAATTGTTTAAAAATAATGAGATACATGTTTCATTTATTGAGTTCATTGAGAAGTAACCACATTTCAATTTTCAAAGGAAAAAGGTATGAAAGACATTTTTCCTGAGAAATTGGATATGGCACATTCGTGTGATTTAAACTGTACTTAACTGTAATGGAATAGAATTCGTTCAGTCATAAAGAAGCCATTACATGAATTTCTTCGATCAATCATTTTTATATATTCATTCGATTTATAAATGCCACTTCAGGGAAAATTCGCCCCATTTGTACTCCAGACGTCCTCCATCACCTTAGATGATCCCAAAATAACTCATTTCATTTATCATTTTATCATTCATTCATTTGAAAATGTTTCGATTACAATTGGCATTTCTTCTGCGACGGAAAATCAATCTTCATTTTAAAGTATTTCAAATATTTGAATGATAAATCTATGGAATATTAAAATATTGATTTAATTTCTTTAACATTTTTTTCCTTCAATTCAATGTGTTACCAAATGACACAGCAGACCAACTTGCAAATACAGCTTCAAGAGACGAAACGATACCTATTACATACTCTAAACTGACTAAACAGACCATTAAAACTATTTTGATAGACGAATCTTATAAAAAATGGGACGAAAGATGGACAAACACTACTAAAGGACGACAATTACATAAGTACATACCAACTGTATACCAGAGACAAAAAATAACACTTACCAATTCTAAACAAATACAATTTATATCAGGACATGGACCTACGAAGAGTTACTTGTACAAATTTAAACTAACAAACACAAATACATGTAAATGTGACGATGAGACTGAACAGACATGTGACCACCTCTTATATGACTGTACATTACTTGACGGACCAAGAACAAAACTCATCAAGTACATTACCTTACAAAACGGAACTTGGCCGACGGACAAACCGAAACTTCTACTCAAATTCAACAAGGGATTTAATGCATTTATTCAAGATTTGGTCACCATTTTGTAGATATACACCTATTGTTGTACACGTATGTAATGTAATGTTACATATGTTTTATTTTATTTTTTATTTTTTACTTTATTTTTGTTTTTATTTAATTAATTTATTGTTCTATAATGTTTACAATTATTATATAAGAAATATTATAATTTAATGCTGAAATGTGTGTAGTATCCAATGGATGGAGCACACAACATGAAAATAAATTCCCACGTTAGAGGTATACTCTGCGTGGAAAACAGGAAATGTGTTACCTATGAAAAAAATAATAAAGCTGCTCTTTTTGATACTTTGTAATACAACGTATAATAAGTGATTTCCAGAATATTTTATTCAAGTTCCTTGGGCGCGCACTCTCACACACGCGTGTAAGCACTTATTTGAGTTTATTTATTACCATTATCGACTCTAAGAGATCCTCTACACGTTCTAAAATCATTTTCAGGTGCAGAAGTCTGTACAGAATGTCATTCTGCATACGTATCTCATGGCTAATTACAATATATATTTCAATGGTATTAATTGCTCAATTCAGCCATTGGGTCAGCTTAGGAACTCGAAAATGCATGTAGAATACGATTTCATGGTCCCTTAATAGTTATCCAATAGAAATGTATTGTTGTGTGCAATAATCCATTGTAACCACTGATGTTATTAAAGAATTTAGTACTCATTATGAGTGTCACAATGAATTTAGAGTTCAGCCTTCAGTAAACCTGCACTTCTACTCACTCGTTTTTTGGCAGATTTCCCTCAAGGAAAATCAGCTATTGAGGTCGTTCTCATGGCGCAATATTCCAAATTCTTCTTCTTCCAAAGTCCATCAATCATACCTAGGAGATGACGAAAATGAGGACCGTTCAAAATTGTATACATACATAGGTATATTTGCCTATTTCCGCTATAGCGGTCGCAATTATTGTTTAATCGTTACCAAGCTCGATATTTAGTCGTTTTATGAAAAAAAAAAAAGATCAAGTTCGTTAACGGCTGAAATCGGCCCAGGGGGAGGGGGGTTTAGAAGGGGAGACTTTTGAAAATTCGGAATATCTCCGTTACTATAAGTCGGATCGAGTACATAGTTCACGTAACCACTACGTGAAGGATTTTTCTCAAAATTGATGGAACTGGTAATTTCTGTATATTTGTATTTCTAAGTATTAATACAGGAAAACAAAAATAACTTTATTCGTTTGTTATGGAAAAATCTAAAAATTACCTTATATAATATTCATTCACCGCATTAGAAGAGAAGGGAAGCATAATTAAGTAGTAAAATCACGCTCAATGTTCTCATTCAAAAATATCAATCTCGTTGTATACGCCCGTGAAAGGTTATCATCACTTAAAATGTTCTAGGTTTATACTATGAAAGTGCTTAGGATTCACAGGACTATGTAGGCCAGTGTTCAACCCTTTCATAAAAATAGATGGCAGTACAATAGACATTTCTTATCGCCAATAACTGATAAGGAAAAGTGTCAAACCCTCCATTGCGGCATCATTCTTATCTACACTCCACAACCAAAAAATGCTTTCCCCGGAAACATTACCGGCAGAAGATAGGAGTCTAAAGACATAGAACTTATTATTTATTAATGTCTCCTAGAAAACCACAATTCGATTTATATTAATAATATTCTAATGGATTTTCATTTTTCGCTAATTTGCTCACCGTGCAGTTTAACTGATAATTTTTTTCTTCTTATCCTGGACCCAATATTCTTTATATATTCTTCAAATTTGATGGCAAGGGTCTCCAATAAAAACATTTTTTTCTGTCCAAACTTTATTGAACCTGCCCTACATGTTTCGTGGCTTATTTGCCACCTCTTCATGGGTGACTTTTAATTATACTTATAGCCTTAATTCAAATATTAACGAAGTTATTTGAATATTTTAGTTTTAAACTTCAGTAAACACTCAGTCCTGCTCATGTGAATTTCACACCAATCAATTGTGACCATACGTAGGTATCTCTTCTCTAATCTAAATGTCTTAAGAAGACAGGTTCCTTATTTGTGCAGAGGATGAATTTATTGATGATTAAATCAATAAATTTTCGAATTAAATAAAATCCCAGCAGGCAGAATCGTCACCAAACTCGACATTTAAAAGTTTTAAGTAAAACTTGAAGGATTAGTTTATGTACGATTTCAGAGTAGGTTAGTAAAACATCTCAAATATCTTCGAAGTATTTTACATAACCCATTTAGTTCAAAAGATTATGTCCCATAATTGTAGCTTATCAGTGGGGATTATTTACCCTTCGCGTTTTAGGCAATTCGAAGACTAATAAGATGAAAATTAGGATTCTTTTTTGTCAGTTCGTTAACAACGCGTAATACCTGTTCTCAGCGGATTTGAATGAGTTTCACGTTCAATAAATAATTGTCAAGCTAAATAAAGAAGTTCCTAACATCCCACAATTTATATTGAAATGATATATATGTAACGAACATATTTACAGTAATATAAACCATTATGTTTGCCATTCCTCCATATCGAATACCATTTAGTGACCGATCGCAGACACCGTTAGTGAGGGAAACGACATCTCTAGTACGCAAGTCAAGTAAATAATAATTAGTGACCTATGTTAGTAACTACAGTGAGCGAAACAGATATCAAGTAAGTAAATCACGTACGCAAGCCACTTGACATACCACCACTGCTTTATTATTAGAACTAATAAATCAACGTATATTTGTTTATACACATGACATGTGATAATGCTAATCACTACAGTTAGAAATAATTTTCTTTTTAAAAGAGAGAGTCATTTATTCTTACATTGAAAAAAAAAATCTTTCGGCTGTACAAATATATTGGGTTGCTGAAGACACACTGGCATAATCTTCAAGGCTGATATTTATTTAAACAGGAAACAGTTTTAATAGTTTATCTAAATTCAGAAAATAAAGATTTATAAAAGAAATAATAATATGAATCTAAAATAAAATAAAAGATATACAGGAAATTTGCAAGGCTCTAATATATTAAAAAGCCTTGTCTAATATGGAAAAAGAATATTTGTTCAAATTTGAAAACTAAAAAAAATTGTTTTTAATATTCTTAATATTCTTTGTTTTGGACATTGCTTATGTTCAAATATGGGAATGCGTATTGTTTTATTTATTAGTTGTTTTTTTTGTTTAATTCAATAGTAGTGTCCAGCTTAGAGCTACTTTTTTGTGATTCCAATGCCTCTAGAAGGAAAATAAGATTGTTGAAAGGTCTGCAAAACATGTAGGTGGTTGAGCTAACCTTGATGGCCAATTAGCAGAATAATTAAATACAGCAGATCATAAAGGGCATTTAACATACTTGTCCAATTCTGAGGCTGGAAGTACGCCATGTCTATTGTGCACTAACTGGAAACACCATTTGCTTTAATCACAATTTATTTATTCCATTTTATATCCCATATCATTTCTATGCTGGACGTGCGGATAGATCACTCTTGTGAAGAAAAACATAGTAGTCCCCCACTTTTATGTATTGCAACTGAACGTTTTCGGCGGCCAGTTGTATGTTTGAACATATTCGGTATAGTATCATTCAGACCACGTGCTTTGACCAGCATGGATCACCTTACATTAACACAGAGCAAAACAAGTAACTGTTCTGTTGTAGTCTTGATTTTACTATATATTGGAAGTTCCAACCACAAAATAACAGTTAATCTAAATATGCTCGTAGGCTTCCACGATCCTTATCATTATTGCAATGCATTATCTTTTAGCCCAAAACATGAAGATACAGACAATGCCCGAATACTGCTGTTTTAGTTGTGCTTTCTTAAAACGTATAAAACTTGTTTACACGTTTTGAAGTAAGGGTTCACGAAGAAATAGAACGTGGCAAAAAATTGGGGGTATTTTTTGGGGGCATGGGGGGTTTGTTTTTTAGAAAATAGTTAAAATTATACAGCTAATTAAAAATAGTTAAGCAAATTAAATCATATACACTGAGAAATCTCCTATTCAAAAATAACGCATGCAAGAGACGTGGAGAACTTCCTATGCTTTGTATGTGAAATTTAAATATTTGTTAGAATTAGAATTAATCTTAATTTGGACAATCAACTGCTCGGTTATTATGCTCTTTTAGCAGATTTCCCTTAAGGGAAATCTGCTATTGAGGTCGTACTCATATATATGTATATATAATATATATACATACACATACATACATACAAACATACACACATATATTTTTTTTGTCTTTCGCTTAAAAACTATCTTATACTTCTAACACTACTTCATAAACACATAGGTTTTATATAACTATAGATATCCCTTTACCTAAATAGATCTCAAATAGATCTTTGTTACTTAATGTAGGAACAGGGAGAATGGTATTACCAAGGATTTTATTCACAGCCAACGTATTATTATCAGGTGTCGCCTTACTGGCGATGAAGCAGTCAACAGTAAGGAGTCGGATCTTTGAGATGGAGTCTTAGTTTATAGAAAACCCATATCTGTTTGGTCCAAATCATGAAAGCCGAAACCTTAATTGTATGAGTCAAACTGTTGTTTCAATAATACTTTATAAAAACATATAAAACATGTTAACACGTTTACAACTAAGCAACTTTACTTGCTGTTGAGAAAAGAAACAAATTGTTGCGAAGTGAGAGCTTGGCTTTAAACGTTACACTTGAACAAAATTTGTCTCATGAAGGACCAAGGCCTATCACATTCTATCGATAAGTTTATTGTTCCGTGGCTTACCTTTAGTGAGAGCGTGTATAAGCCTGTCCTTGTGCTGGGATGAGTGTAGCTGTGGTAGAACTATGAGGAGGTAGGCCCCTGTGAGAGGCGAGGGCGGCGGGGGGCCCTCCCCGGCGTCCCCTGACCGTTCGTCGGACATACACTCAGATCTAGAACACAACATAAACATAACTAAGCAAAGAACATACTAACAAAAATTGTTATATGTTGTTTTATTATCTATCTTGAATATTAACCGAGATATTTGCATTTTTCAGTTTTCAGCTTCAGAGGTGAGATCGGCTAACTTCGGGTCTAGTCGCGAGTTTCCATCAAGAGCTAGTTCGGCCGTTTCCGTAACAGTTAGGCTATATATTCTGAAATTCATCTATTGAAAAACTTCACGTGGGAAATCTCCTAAGTTTTCGCAGTCCCTGCGTGACGGACTTTTTTTAATAATTGAAACGGTTAAATATCAAGTATGGTATAGATCAAATAAACATATTCGATTAAAGAACGAAAAGCCTTAATGGATCGCGTCATCAAATAACGTAGTAGCGTTTATCTCTTAAAATAAAAGATCCATGAAAACCACATTTGGTATTTAACGATGGAATGAAGAGGTTCATAAGAACATCTAATTTTTGATACGACGTGAATAGAAGTTGGGGTTTATTGAAGGCCGAAAACTAAAATGTGAAAATATCTCGATTAATATTCAATGTAGAGAAAACATGTACTTAACGATATTTATAGAACATTACATTTGGAATAAGATTCATTCTATACAATTTTACGATCCGGCATGCAATAAGGGAAATATTTTGAATTTTCGAAATCCCCCCTCTCTCCAATCAGGCGTTTACGAACATGGCCCTTATTTTTACAAAAAACGCTTAAATGTCGAGTTTAGGAACGAATTATCAAAAATTGGGACCGCTAGACATACAATATTGACGACAAACAATTTCTGAATCAAATAGAAAAATACTAAAATAAAATGTACTCTAATAGAAGTTTTATAATTGAAATGAACCAGGCATACCAGAAGTATGATGTGTTCGCCCAGGTTTAAAAAAAAAAGTTATTGTGGATTTATCATTAGACATAGTAGAGTGATGGAACATTTTATTAGTCTTATTGTTATTTATTAACACCCACTTCAGCTACTATAGAAGATACTATAGAGGTTATATATTGTTTGCCACTCTTCCCTAGCCAATGTGGGAATAAGGATTTTATTTAATGACTTCTTCAATAGATAAAACTTGTATTTCCCAGGTGAGAATTGAACTCATGACTCTAGCACAACCAAGTGAGATTAAGGTCAACACCTTATGGAAAAATATTATATTAATCTTAAAGGATTCAATTTCTTCTAATATATTAAGTAACTCGTCCATTTTCACATATTGTTCCATCAAATATTTTCGCACATAAACCTCGTTATTGTAACCGTTCTTGAAGATAACACGAAATTCAAAAGTTTACCGTTCTCTTTTGCCTAAGACCAATCATTATTATTATTATTTACGATTTATTATAATAAACGACTATTTAATAGTACAAACTATAAATTAATTATTTATTAACGTCCACTTTTTGCAACTAAGGCTGATTGGGACGGGCAATCTACAAGTGACCACCCTTTTCTAGCCAGGGTGGGACTAAGAATTTTATTTAATGAATTCCGTCACTAAATAAATTCCTTTCCTCAGGCGGGAATCGAACTCGCCACTATAGGTTTACCATATGAGATGAAAGACAATGCTTTAACTCACATGGCTAACCTGAGCCCGCGTACAAACTATAGTACAGCCAAGAATAATTCTATTATTGAGAGGTAAAACGAATGATATATTATGTAGATAAAATAAAAACAAATCTAATACAAAATGAATAATAAGAAAGTGTACAATAAAAAAGTATTGTGGAGTGAAAAAAAATAAACATTTCTTTTATTTCATTAAATATTCCAGTCAGTGTATAGCCTATAGAAGATAGTGAAGTCTGGGTTTAATGTTTGTGCTGCCATCCGAAAGTATTTCAGCTGCGTTGTTGGAATTTTCAATGAACTCAGTTTTTGCAGCCTGTAAATATTTGTCTAATTATTAGGTGAATGAAGCAAGCTCTTTCACAAAGGTTTATCCGTTTTCGTCGTTTATTTCTCGTAATTTAAAATAATTTTAATTAAATTTTTCTCCAAAGGTTTTTTCATTTCCATATTCGGAGAGCCATGCCAATTTTGTTAATGTTTTGGATTATCTGGGGCACTGCCCAATTTATTCTACTCTGACAAAGAATGATATATATTTAGTAATTAAGATTTGGCATTTAACTAGACTCTAAAAGATTTTTTTTTTTCCAACTCGGTCATCTGTTGTAGCGGCCATTGTTAAAATAATAACCAAATTGGCAAGATAAATAATTATTGGAGCAGATAGACGAACCGAAAACGCCCAGAAAGGAATTTCATATTGAATTAGCCGAGACTAAAACTAGAAAACGGTTTAGCAAGTTAGCCTTTATTTAAAGCCAAAGCTGGAAGGATAAAATGTTGCGCGGAGAAAGTCTTAAATAAATTAGAACCACGTGAATTCTTAAAGGCGCACTTTACTTTCCCGGTGCTAGGTTGCTAAAAGGCCCGCCGCGGGGATGAAAGCGATCATGAATAAACCCAGGCCCAGAACACTAACTTGGGCAATAAATGGGTTAAGTAAATGGAGATATCGGTTATCCCAAGTACGACTGCAACCCACGCGAGACTTGAAAATAACTCCTTTCAAACGTTCGAGTATTTTCTTCCTTCGGTAAGGTTCAAAACAAGTCCTGAAAGAGATCGCAGGTGCTCGGGAAACTCTCAATCCTGGGATAAACAGAATTTCTCCGACCTTTCTCCATAATAACGGCCAAGTGCTTATTAGTCGGCTTGGAATAGCAATCATTCTCACCAGGTACTATTCAGGGGATCATAACCTGATTAGTCGTGAATACAAACCAGTTCTTCATGAATAAACATCATTTATTCAATAATATTTTAAAAAGTCCGTTATGCGGGGTCTTCGTAAACTCATCTCAAAATCGATTCTCTATTTCAAAAAAAAAAAAGAAGTCGATGAGCAGAAGTTGTGGTTACCCTACTTTGAACGGACCTCATTAACGTCATCTTCCAGATTGGATCGATGGAAAATTGAGGACGTTTTTCGGAGATCGTTCCATGACGACAACTTCAATACCTGATTTTCCTACAAGGAAAACCTAGAAAAAAAATTCAACCTATCTTTGAGCCAATTCAACTCTGTTCTCCTCTTCTAATTCCATGGAGCTTAATTTACCGCAATTACACCGGATTAATGGGATATAAATAACACAATAGCTATTATTATTTATTAGTTCATAGTTTTATTAATTTAACTCATACATAGTTCTTCATCAACATATTGCATAGTTCTTGAGAGAAAAATTTTTCCCATAGATCAACGTATTTATATTCTTCAATAAAGCTATTCCATTTTGTTTTATGTTTTTTATTTTTAGTTTTCCATTTTGTTTTTGTGTTCCATTTCTGTTTTCCGTTTCAGTTCTGCTTTCTGTTCCAATTTTGTTGTTATTTCTGTTTTGTTTTGCATTTCTGTTTTCCGTTTCAGTTCTGCTTTCTGTTCCAATTGTGTTTTTATTTCTGTTTTGTTTTGCATTTCTGTTTTCCGTTTCAGTTCAGCTTTCTGTTCCAATTTTGTTTTTATTACTGTTTTGTTTTGCATTTCTGTTTTCCGTTTCAGTTTCTTTGTTGTTTTTTTTTTGTTTTTTTTTAGTTCAATTTCTGTTATGTAGTTTTATTTTCGTTTAAATTGTTGTTGTTTTTTAATTTTAAAGTTTTTCCCCCCGAGCACCAACGCCACAGTTGGTAACTGGTTTAATGATTCAGATTCTAACCCACTGCTTATTAGAAATATTAGATTTAGTCTTTCAGATTCTGACCCATTGCCTATTAGTGCCATCAAATTCAATGTTTTATTTTCTGCCCCACTGCTTATTAGTAATATCATATTTAGTGATTCAGATTCTGACCCATTGCACTCAAGTGATATCAGAGTCAACGGTTTAAGAACAGCAGAGTTAGCCGCCCTACGACAACAATCCGAGAGCTTTCCGGGTACAAATAAAAGTCCCGAAAATAAACTAACTTGGTGAATCCGTCAATAGGGCATAGGAAGTAAATTCAATAAGCCCTAGACCCCAAGATGTCTCGTGGAAAGGGCGTAATAGAGAGAGATAGAGCTTTGGAAAGGTCATGAGCTACACAATACACAGGCGGGGTCTACAGTGACAGCTCCCCCTGAGTTACGGATAACTCTCTGAGGGCTAACTTGAGAAACAGACTTCTACGGCAAACTCAATTACTCAAGTCCAACCAAGTTTATCGGAATAATCAATGCAATAGCAACTGCCTTCAAAATAAAGTATGTGAACGTTTGGGCAGTGGCCATTTTAATTTAACTATTACGTATAAATTTCTCATTACTACATAGTTAAATTGTTCTATATTAAGTTAAAATTAGCTTTCTTAGTTAATGGCTAAAATCGGAAAAAACGATTAAAGAAAATCCAAATTATGAATATATCTGGTAATTATTGCTGATTTAATTGAAAGGGTATATCCTAAAGCGTTTGTCCAATACAATTCAATGTTACTCAAATATTAACATGTTTTTCAAAATTTTGAAAATTTTAGTCTTGAGTAACATTCACCCCCCCCCACCCACACTCATACATTAATAAGCCTATATATTGGGAAACAGGCTTAAACATCACTTATTGCTTTAGGTTAATCAGAAACACTTTTTTGTGGCTCCTCACAATTTATTTCTTAAAAACGCGTAGCGCTTTCGAGAATCAAATTCCCATCCTCTGAGCTGCAAACAATAAAACACCATAATTAAGGAGTCTATAAACTATTTTTTTTAAAATTTAAATAATTGGTCATGTATCGAATTAGTCAATAACACTATAAAATACACTTATTGTTTTTGTCAGATCTTTATTATTTGAGATACATGAATAAATGTAGGATCTGACGTCAATGAACGTCATTTGCACCCGACCTTCCAAATGTTTAGTTGATCTATATGAAACTCGAATTTTAAAAATTTCTTGTAAAACTGAAAATCACATTCAATAACGACCTAAATCAAACCTGGATGTGTGGGGTTTAGAGAAGGACCAAAATGTCAACACATCCGCATTAAGTGTAGATTGGAAAACTCTTGTATAGCCAAACTTTGTAAATTATTGATTTTGAAAACGTAATAAACCGCTAGTAAATAAGTAATAATTTAAAACTTTCTTCATTGAGAGACAATGTTTTAGCAGATTCTCCTTTAGTGAAATCAGCTATTGAGGTTGTACACATGATGCGATTTTCGACAATTTTCTTCAAATTTCCATGGATCCTACCCAGGAGATGAAAAAAATGAGGTCCATTCCAATTATATATATATATATATATATATATATATATATATATATATATATCTGTTACCGCTCTAGAGGTCGCAATTTATGCTTGATCGTTACCAAACTCCATATTTAAACGTTTTATGTAAAAATACAGATCAAGTTCGTTAACGGCTGAAATCGGCCAGTGGGAGGGGGTTTAGAGGGGAGGATTTTCGAAATATTTCTGTTATTGTTCGTCGGATCGAGAATTCGTATAAAACCAATCTTATTGCAAATTAAAATATCTATAAATGTTGTTATGTACATGTTTTCATTAGCTTTAATATTAACTGAGATATCTGCGCTTTTTAGTATTCGGCCTTCAGTAAACTCCTCATGTCCTATCAACAAATAGCTGTTATATTATGAAGCACTTTATTTTAAGTCTAAATAACAAATATTGTTCCCATTGAACTTTTACGTCATGAGATAAATTCAAATACGGGACGCAAGTGGGAAATCTGCTTAGTTAACGGAGCCCCTGCGTGACGGACTTTTTCGAAACTGTCTGGAGTCAATCAATGTTTTATAAATGTTCGATTTGACAGCTAGTATTACTGAGTCTTTATTAATGAAAAACACTCCTCTCAGGTTTATCAAAGGTAGCTTAGTTTTCGATTCCCCATGCTTGACCGAATTTTCTGTTTTTCTTCGCAACGAAACTACAAATAATTTAAGGCGGTTTTGCAACCTCGTCTTAATATTATATACAGCCTGTATTAGTGATCTTTTTTTTTTATTATTTATTAACATCCATTGTTTGCTACTGTTTCTAATTGGGAAGTGGTATTTTATTAGATGTAAATAAATCATTTTTCTGAAACTTAATTAACTTGTTTTCCAAGGAAGCCGCATGTATATGGATTCGCATTCTCTCCAAGAAATACGTCCATAGCACGAATTTCCTGCTTGTTAAAGTAGACACCGCTACCTAAATAGTTTGAGGATAAGGGAAGTGAGTTAGTGCGCACTTCCGGTATCTAAGACGTCACCACCTAGGAAATCGATTTTGAGATTAGTCTTTAAAGTAGCTTAACTGATCGTGGGCCTTCCTACCTACGTTGGCGATTTACGTCATACGAGGTCAGGAAGACTTAGATACAACTTCCATCTCAAGCTATTTTCCATATTATTAACCTTTGCTTTGTATAGCTTCTCACTTCTGAAGGTTTTGCATGTCAAAAGCGAAAAAATGTTTAAAACATAAAATCCCATAATGATCCAAATAATTCATACATGTTCAAAAGGTAGAAAAATCTACAAAGAGGATTTTATAAAGCTATCTATCTATTTTGCTTAAGAAGAAAAGAAATTTCATTATTTTTTCTTTAATAATGCGTAATAAAATACTTTATTGCATACTACTATTCTAAACTTTCTTTTTTTTTTTTTTCATGTTCATCTGTTGAGTGGCAGTTCCTCAACTTAATGGTTTATATTAATCAATAAAAGTTCTCTAAAAGGAATAAATAAAATCATATTAGCAGGCACCAGTTATAAATGGGCATGAAGGAAAATATGTAAAGTAACTTCAAAATGAAACTTAATTTAATTAAAGAATGTCGCGATAAAAAATTTCCTAGAGACAATTTATCAATGGCGTTCACATTTAGACTAATCTTTGTATGCATCCCTTTGGAATTTATAGCCATATTAAAATCTGGATCAGTGTTGACAAATTCATACGAAAACAAAATAATACTTTGGAAAATTAATTGGGTTTAGGGTTATATTCCAATGGACTAAAATTATTTTTGCAGTATTTTTATGCAAGTTATTGTAATTTACTTAAGAAGTATATGAAGTACGGATACTTGACTACTTGAGTGGTGACTATAAAATTTAATGGGGCTCAGGTTTTAGCCATGTGAGTTAAAGCGTTGGCCTTTTATCTCAGATGGTAAACCAAGAGTGGCGAGTTCGATTCTCGCCTGGGCAAAGGGTATTATTTAGTGACGGAATTCATTAAATAACATCCTAAACCCCACCCTGGCTTGAAAAGGGTGGTAACCTGTAGATAACCCGTCCCAGTTAGCCTTAGTTGCAAAAAAGTGGACGTTAATAAATGATAATAATAATAAAACTACAAATTGGAATTTTTCTTTTTTATTTTCTTCCTTTTGCCACTGGTTTCCCCTATAATGTTAAAGCTGTTCTGAGGATTAATTATCTGAATTTTGAGTTGGTGTAAGACCGTAGGCCTTGGACCTGAACTTTGCGCACAATGTGTGTGCCTCTTACACAGTTATTGGTTAATATTATAAAATTCCTGGAAATGTATTATTTTGAAAGTACAATTCATCACTGGACAGTTGCCCTTCCTTGAGTAGAATGGAAGAAAACCCATTTCAAAATGAAAATTTTAACTAGTGAATATTGTTTGCCTTAAATGTACTGGTGAGACTTAGAGCCAAAATAGATTTTCAAATAGATGTCCGTTGATGTGAAAAACCCCATTCAACTTCACAAATACTTGAGCCCTGTCTTCCGAAATGAATGGCCATTACCCACGAAACACAGAATACAAACATATATATATATATATATATAGAAACACGACAGTGATAATTTCTTCGTCACAGTTAGGGTAATATAAATGTTTTTCACATTAAGCACAGTTGAACTTTAGATTCATTGCGTTGGAAGGGACATCTGAAAATTTAAATGACCAGTTTTACACATTTAAATCTAAAATTGGGTGCGTTGTATTACTGTTAGCTAACATAATTCTACATATTTAAGACTTGAAATCGGTAAATGGTACATTCACATAATGTGCAGCTTTGCTGTTCCAGGGTTAACGTCATGGCTGCGAGGAGTAATTTCTTTTAAAATATTTTTAGTTATAGGAAATGCAAGACACAACAGATAAGCAACATTAGTGAATAAGGAGAGTTGCTAAAGACATTAAGTGGGTTGCTGATCGCCCAGAAGTTAGTAGCTAAGTTTGGACTGGATATTAGAAGGCCACAACTCCAGTAATAGGAAACCACATCAAGAGACCAAGTAACTGAGTAACAAGATGTTTATTGTCCAGTTTGGCAATCAGTGAAATCATTTATAATTTTAATTATAATCCTCTACTCCTACTGTTTATAATTTTAATTATAATCTTTTCACTCCTACTCGTTACAATTTGTCAGTAAAACATAAATATCCAATCAAGTCATAATTCAATAAATAGAAGTGGGAATTGATTGGTCAATAATTAAGTTTCAATAAATATTTGTTAAATCCATTAACATTTCACTTTCGACGTGCTTCTAGATCATCCTCAGGTTACAGGACAAACCAACAATAAAGTGGCCACCGATAAGAACTCTTGGCACTTGTTTTTAAACAGGCTTAGTGGTAACTATCCATTTAACAATTTCAGTTATATATGTATACTATTTTCGAATATTTGTTTAGTTTTGAACAGAAAACAGAAAGTTGGACTTTGATAAGTGAACCCTTATATTCGTAAGTACAAAGACCGTAAAACGGGTAGAATGAAGTAAGGGAACTTGCACATACTCTCATCTATCTCTGATTTAAAGCAGGTGGGTTTGATGTAAAATCTCAAACCGAAAGAAACGAGAAGGAAAAAAGAATTTAAATAACTTTTTTTTTTTATTTTTGTAAATTTTATTCTCCTTTAAAGATGAATTTCGTAAATAGATTGTTTTTGATTATGTCTTCCATGATTAGAGCTGGAGAGAGCACACCCGAGTCTCAGAATACACTGGACAGCTCTTCACTCAACTCACATTATATCTACTAGTAGTTAGACGTTAAGAAGCAAGAGCCATGGACTAAGTGGCAATAAAAGGGGAGAAAAAATCCAGAAAAATCACTCTCATACACTATATGTTTCGACAAAGCTAGAAGATCACAAGCCCGTCTTAGAGGTGAGGCTGGTGGTGATTTACTGGACAGGATTTGTTACTCAGGATTTTGATTATTGGATGCATTATATGGAAGGGTAAGAATCGAACAGGTACTATTTCGTAAATGATAGGGAAATTTATTCCTCCATGTAGATTTTTATTAATAATGTAAAAGGACTCCAATGTTTTAATCCAGTTGATATTAAAATGCTTAACTGATCCCCACAGCTCTGTACCATAAGAACAGATTGGATGTAGGAGTGGTGTGTGAAAAGTAAGTTTTTTCTAATTGAAATTGTGATTTTTGATTTAGTAGTCCACAGAATTTTTGTGGAAGTGAAAGACCTTATCTGTGACTACTTGTATGAGATCTTAAACGATGCAATAGCTTAAACTAAAAGTCGCATGCACACGAGTGAGAATACCGTATGCCAATATACACACACACACACACACACACACACACGCGCGCGCGCAGACCTCATTTTCGAGAATTGTGAGCTAAGATCGGTAGACACTTGAAACTTTTGAAAAACTGTTTCATGAGCACAATGTCGCAGCTAATTCAATTATCTACAGAGTTAAACTCAAGGCTCCGGACTTCCTAGGGTGTAAGAAAATAGGCGTAGTCATTTTGCAAAGGGATAAAAATAAAAATAATGAATCAAAAGTACCCCGCTAGGAAAAAAGTAACATAGGCTTCAAATGTACTCAACACAGTATGAAGCCTATTTACAAATGTAGAGAAAATAGCAGGAGGTGGGTATAGGAAATAATAATGATATATTATGCTGGAAATATTTTCCATCCAGGAAAGTTCCTTATTTTATCTAAGTTACTACTGATTTTTTTTAAAAAAACTAATTGCTAACATCACAATTACAATGGTGTTGTTTTCACCAAAGGAGGCAATGGAAATGTACAAATATTTAATTATACATATACCTTACTGAAATTAGAGGAATTCCTTATTTTGCAGAATTATTTGGGTTACAGTAGTGGAAAATGTAATGTAGTTAAGAGGTAGAATGAGGCTAATGCGGTTTAGCAAATGTTGTATAGGGAGGCTTTGGGTGAGTCAGCTGATGCGAAGGTTAAATGGCTGTTACCAACAGCTGATCTTTCCTTGAACCAAGTCAAACATGTGCGGCAGAACGGGCGGAAATATCGCTTAATCCTATGATAAACCGAGCAAATTGGTTAAAGCACGTGCTTTTAATAAGACCATCATCGGATGATGATGGAAGGAGGGAGGGGGGTGAAAGAGAGAACATTTATTAATAGTATTGTGAAAGAGGACAAGGGAGGCAGGGGGCGAGCATGCGCAGTGGAAGGAACTATATCGACATTTCCATTTGACGCACTGGAGCAGGGGCAACCTCTCACCCCTTCCGACACCAGCTACCCCCTACGACTCTTCAGACCAATAGTCTGACCCGAATGCATCGGCGGAATGCAGCCAATATGCGGAGTTTTTATTACCGATGCGGTCGCTAGGCGCAGCCAATTATCGGCTCCGCAAGTTTTGCGGTCTATAAGGGACCCTTACTCGGTCAAATGTATTGACGAATACTGATTAAGAATTTGATTCTGTAGATGTAGACAGTCACTAAATTGATGTAATTACAAATTTTCATTACTATGTTGAATGAATGATCAATGCAAAAGAATCCAGTACTCCAGAATAAGAAAAATAGTCTTCCTGTATAATATTTGTGTATCAGCTGTTGGTGGGAGCATGGTTGGGCGTCGGCTATTATCCCGATTCTAAATTCTTCAAATAGTGGTTTATTTAATTTGTTATGCTGACAGTTTCGGGTACTATTGATTCCCTTCTTCAGAGCAACTGTAGTAGAGGAGGAGCAGGGAGCAAATTTATTTATTTTCTAACAGTGTTAACCTCAGGCCTAAATGTTACAAAAAATAAATCAGAGAACTGGCCACCGTGGTTCAAGATACTGCTCACTTCATGCTCTTTGCAGGCACTGAAGATAGAGCTGGTGCTCTGAAAGTGCAATTTGAGATTAATAGACTTATTGTGGTAGAAAACCGACCTATTTTTTTTCATTCAGTTTTAAAAAAGTATTATTTATTAAGGTCCTCTTTATGCTACTATGACTAACCAGGACGGTTGTCTACACGTTACCACCCTCTTCTGAACATGGTGGGACAAAGAATTTTATTTAAATCGTTTCTCACTAAATAAATTCCTCTTGCCCAGGTGGGGCTCGAACCCACGACTATACGTTCACCGAATTCATAAAGACGAACTCGCATGGCTAACCTGGGGCCCCATTTGTTAAAATAAAGTGAAAGGGATAATATGGCAGTTACAGAAGCCCTGTCCAGCAAGGTCATACTCAAAATTTCCAGTCCTCCCAATGTCAGAACCTGAAAAGAATAATTCTATTAAGTGAACACGAAATACATATTTTTATGTCGTATATCTCTCATAAAAATTATATTCGTTGTAAGGAAGATCAACTGTAGGCTGAGTTGATAAAGTCTGATAAGGGTCCACAATACTTTTAATTATACAAAGATTAGGTTATGTTTGAGGTCGTCAACAGCCGCCACGCATATTATCTGTATACTTTGTTAGTTCATTTTTTCAGCCTTAACTTTTTTAAATATGTGTACAACCACTGGGTCTGCAGTGTTGGAGGGTTCGGAAATAAAAAGATATATGCGACATTTATTGGCATGTATTTTCTAAACCCAAAGAACTAGGTCATTACTCGGGGGACAACAGTGATCCCTCGACTCATGGACGAGGAAGGAGGTTCATAGGACAAGAAGAGTTGGTGAGAAGAAAGTTTGGCGGAAGATGGAACAGCTGTCATTGATCTCTACTTAACACCAATGTTGCCCAGCTGACGCACAAAGTAGAACCAACTAGCAGTGAAAACCTGGCTCGCTAATAGATTGTCACACAGACAATAATGATAAAACTCTTTATTTGTTTCTCTAAAGGTTTGGAGCAAAGAGAAAAATTGCTTTCTGAATGTCTGCCAATTATAACGCAAACACAATGGTTATACATCTCCAAGCAACTTCCTTTTCATTTTCATATTATATCATTCAGTTAGCGATGAAATATTCAAGTTTCCAGTGTATACGTTAATTTAAACTTGAACCTAATACATCAGTCGCCTTTCGAAACATGAGTATGGATGTCAGTGGTACTCTGACTTTAAATCAGGTACTAGTAGCTACTACAGAAGTTAGTAGCCTTTAAAAAAAATGGTTTCGCAGATGACACGAAAGGCTCATATCGCTACTAGCGGCACCTATACATAAATAAACAAATCATGTAATTAAACTCTGGAGAATGAATTTCGTGGCAGGCCAAAATTTAGAAATTTAGCCTTTTTGGCTTTCCTCTTTGTTGGTGTTTCGGAATAAATGTGAATCGTTTTGAAAAATGAATGTTACGTGATAATCAAAGAACTAGCGGGCAATGGTTGGGTGCTGATGAGTTAACTTGGTTTCTTAGGAGAAGCTCCATTGCTCTAAAAATCTCTAAGGCGTTAGAAGACAATAAACATCTTTATATAGCAGTTCGTGCTTTCAACGATACTATTGTATATCGCATATTCAGAGGTTCAAACGTGTGTTAAGTTGTAAGCCGTCACTCACGGTTACCTTCTTCAGATAGTGAAGAGTTATTATAACAAGTTGTTATTATCTCCCAATCAAGTTGTCTTTTATAATCCACCTTTCTTATTCAGAAGTAATGGTGTCAGTTCGCTAGAGTGTAAATGCATATATTCATTAAATTTCTTGGAAGTGGACTGTACTCTTAAATTTATAGAAAATTGTTTGTCAGTAATTTGCAATAAATCGTGTGAGCTGAAGGTAGAATATTTTCACATCTGCTATATACACCAGACTTCACAAATATATATATATATATATATGTGTATATATATATATATATATATATATATATATATATATATATAAATGAATGTTTGTTTGTATGTCCATTAAAGAATCGTAAACGCCTGAACCGAATTTTATAAAACTTGGTATGTGTATTACTACTAAAACAGGTTAGGTTTCTGGCTATATTAATATTCTCTGAGACGAATAGGAGTTGGGGTTATAAGGGAGGCCTGAAATTAAAAATAGCGATATTTCGTCTCCTATTGGGTTTTCAGCAAATATACACAACAAATTTGTTTATTTTGAGTAACATTTGTAATATACTCTTTTGTCGTATACCGAAGTATAAATGAGTTATACGCTAAAAACAATAGTGGGAATCAACAATTTTATGTGGCACAAAAGACTCAACCGAACTAAACGAAACTCCGTATTAGCAGATTTCCCTTAAGGGAAATCAGCTATTGAGGTCGTACTCATGACGCGAGTTTCGAAAAATTTCTTCAAATGTCCATCGATCCTACCCAGGAGATGACGAAAATGAGGTCCGTTCAAAATTATATATTATATCTATATATATATATATATATATATATATATATATATATATATATATATATATATATAGATATATATATTTGTCTGTTAACGCTCTAGCGGTCGCAATTTGTGTTTGATCGTTACGAAACTCGGAATTTAATCGTTTTATGTAAAAAGAAAGATCAAGTTCGTTAATGGCTGAAATCGGACCAGTGGAAGGGGGGGTTTAGAGGGGGGATTTTCGAAAATTCGGAATATCTCCGTTACCATACGTCGGATCAAAAAATTGTATAGAACCAATCTTATTGCAAATTAAATTTACTATAAATATTGTTCTATACATTTATTCTGTATCTTTAATATTAACCGAGATATTTGCATTTGTATTGTGAGTGTCGTCGGCTATGTTCGGGAGTTTCCGCCGAGCGCTAGTGTGGCCGTTTCACTAACTATTCGTCCTCGTGAGAATAGGTTACTACTACTGTTATTATTAGGCAGATTTCTCTATTGTAATACTTCACGTGGGAAATCTGCTTAGTTTACGCAGCCCCTGCGTGACGGACTTTTTTTGACTATAAGCTATATTAACATTTTAAGGAACGAACAATAGTGGTGATTGTTAAGGAGGCATGAAATGAAAAATCGTCTTATTTCGTTTCCTATTGTTTTTTTGGCAAACGTGCACATGGCAAAAGTCGTTTAATTTGATATTTAGAGTAACTTTTATTATATACATCTTTATCGTAATTTAGTATTTTAGTTGGTGGCGTAACAACGCGCGCAGGGTAAAGCTAGTAATAACATAATAATTTTTAGCTAATCAGATTTTTCATTTATCTTGTGTTATACATATAATAAAAAAAATAAAATATTCCAAAATGAAAACCAGGCGCGAATTTCGTTTTCCGATTTATTGAATCAGTTTATTAATGGTTCGAAACAAAGGATAAAATTCCTTGTTGACCTATGGAAGAAATTCATTGAAACAAAAGGAATTATTATTTTTCAAATATATATATATTTTTTTTTTTTTTTTTTTTTTTTTTTTTTTTTATAAAAATTTCCTCATGCCTTTGTGAATATCATTCCAAATTGTCCATCCCAATGTGAAAAAAAGAGAAAAAAAAACCCTAAAAAATTCGTGTTTCAAATTTGAGCATAAAATTATCTCCCAAATCTAGAGTCAAGTTTCTCCTAGTTGCAGAATATAATAATTAATTAGTGAGCCTCAGCTGGAGAGGGAACGATGTTTTGCAAAGCCAGGCGAAATTGGAATTATGTAAGTAATTAGAGACGTGTAATAAATCAGCGGAGTAATATTACGTCAAATCACATTATTTACGCGACATTATACCTCATTAGTTTGTGTTACATTATCCACTATCTCTTGTCAAGTCCTGGAAGATATAATTTACTAATATTGATTGTATTGTTGTTCCAGTGAGGTATGGGTAATTTCCATGTTTCTCTCATATCACTGCAACGGTGACCTTAAGCACACTTTGATATATGAATGTATGTGAGTTCAGGGTTTGTTAAAGTGGCACAGGATTTTTGTCATATGGTAGTTTGGATCGATTATTCAAAGATTTTGTTTACAGTCGCATCAACTGTATCTACATCATATATATATTAGATTTTAGGGAAATGTACTCTAAAAAATTTGGTTCGTTCAACGTGGGTGAGCGAGGACAGTTTAATTAAAGCTTTGAAGTGCAAGCATTTTATCAAATTCAACCCTTGCGTTTCTGTGAAATGAAATATTAATTTATACAATGTAAACGTTGTTTTTTGAAGAGAAAAAGAGGCACGAAAATAATGAAAAATAAGTAACAAAGTAAAATTGACAGCAAAGAGAATTTCGTCACTGCAAATGGGAATTGAATTATAACTAGCCGCTTTGATGTTTAATAAATTGATAACTCGAACACTGCATGCGCTTTATTTTAATTCAGATATCCAAAGAGAAACCAAATATTACCTCCTCTGTTCGGGAATCTGGGAAAGGTATTTTTGTCAAAGGGAATACAATTTAGCTGAGTTTAACATATATGGATAATAGATGTGGATTCGTTGAATAAATATATGTTTTTTAAATAAAAAAAAATAAAAAGCACAACAATATGTAAGTTTATAAGTAAGCTCTTTAAATAAATAAATGATTTTCTTCTCGTGTTAAAAAACATAAATCTTCGTTTCAATGATGGTCGAAATACCATATTATTTTAAATATTTCCAAATTTGTCAGTGAATCTGCTTCAGAAAATTTCACTTTGGCTAACAGATGAACAGTAACTGTTTCGTAAAATTCCGATATATCCTTTTATGCAGCCAAGAGCGCTTAGATTAAAGAAACGCTATAGAAAACTGAGTTAAAATGCGAAAGGATGTTTATACACGCTCCCTTAACTTCAACAAGTGACGTCCATATTATTAAGTAGCTATTTCTCCTGAATTTTATTTAAGGGACTCAGAAAAGTTTAATTAATTGATTTGTTTATATCGTTTCCCAGATATTGGTTTTGGTTATTGTGTAGAAATTACAAAACCCATGACCTTAAAAGTATCCGGTATTTTTAATTTATAGATTATGTATAATATCCCAGTAAATCCACATTTAGGATGTGTGTGTTACATGCCGACTGGCATTTGAACTTAAGAATGAGGACAGCTGATAAATTGTTATTTATAAGAGAAAAAAACGTTTTCTTACCTTCGGGATTCACACACGAACCTCCTAATCTGGCGATCTATGCCAGTAATATAAAACTTTACTAAATACGACTTTTGAGTTATCAAAATAATTTATTGTGAAGGTTGATAAATCTATCACAGTAAAATATCACTCATCAAAAACCATTTTTATTTTATTCCGGCGAGGGGGGGGGAGGGGGGGAGGTTAGTACTCAGGCGATTTATTCAGTTTATAATATTTCGGAATAACTATTTTCAGTAAAATGATTAATGTGTTTCATTTTCAACTCGAACTCTATACTCAAACCCTTCATAGTATTATTTTAAGTTAGTTTAAATATTTTCTAGTTATAACACTTAATTGGTTTTCATTTTCAAAAATATTGATAAAATATTAAGGAAACCTTGACATTTTTACCTTCTATTATTATCAATGTGGAATGCACGCGATATTTCCATCGTGTTGGCCAGACAACTGGCGTAATTGACTTTCTAGTGAATCTGAATTAAAAATAATTTTAATTAATAGAAATGACATTCTGAACAGTCCGGATATTATTCAAAATAAATTTATATAATAGACATGGAACTATTCGAAATTTCCGTTTGTACTGCTCGAGATAATTTTTCAAACAACATTTAAAGAAGACATACTTAAACTATGTAAATAGGTTCATAAATCTTTAAAACAAAGACTTTAGTCCTTATTGTTAATTATTTAGCTATGAAGCCAGAAGAAACTCTAATTTACCTTTACATTCATACACATTTGAGGAATATATGAAATATAGAAACAAGTATTTTTAAGCAGTGTTCAATAGTCAATGACTTAGCAATCAGACGAATAACATTTCATTTGTATAGTACACTAATTGAAAACATTTAGCAGACTGCAATAGTAAATGTATTATTTCGAATTCTCTTGACCATTTACATAGTTAAAGATTCTGCAAGTGACGCATTAATCATAACTCGCGGGATTTTTATTTAATTTTATTTTCCAGCTAATAACATATTGATAACAAAAACGTCTCACATTTAAACGTACTTGATTCTGACAATGATCTGAGTACTTTCAAAAGGCAAACCCTGACTCAATATTCATTTATTGAGCTCAATACACGGTCTGAGTACGTTGCTCGAGGTCAGTGTCCTAAAAGTATTCACAGGTTGAATAAACAGTGACCACTTAGTCACATCCATAAATGTAGTAAAGTCTGACCCTTCAAAAATTTAATTTGAGGAATACTGATGAGACTAAATTCGAGGCGTGCTTGACAGAACTGATACTGATACTTTTAACTGCTAATATTTTCAATTTGACACGCAAAGATCCATTTCAAGTAGATTCCTCAGGTGCTGAATGAAGTCCTGGAGATGTCATCTCATCATATATTCTATATCCTTAAGTAAACATCCGATGAGTGGGAGTAAGAGTTTCAAGTATAAAGAAGGCTGAAAACAAGATGGTACAAATAACTCCCTTATCTATAACTAAAGTTACAGATATTACAGGGCGATGTTAACCTGGTAATTTTTCGCCCTAAAACCCTACGAAACAACAAACGAATAACTCCCTTATCTATATCTACAGTTACAGATATTAAAGGGCGATGTTAACCTGGTAATTTTCCGCCCTAAAACCCTACGAAACAACAAACAAATAACTCCCTTATCTATATCTACAGTTACAGATATTAAAGGGCGATGATAACCTGGTAATTTTTCGCCCTAAAACCCTACGAAACAACAAACAAATTAGTCCCTTATCTATAACTACAGTTACAGATATTACAGGGTGATGTTAACCTGGTAATTTTTCGCCCTAAAACCCTACGAAACAACAAACAAATAACTCCCTTAATATTTGACTTACGAGAAAATACAATAGTAGAACATCAATACAACAAGATTGGTCAATACAATGTTTCAATCCGACTCCGATAATAAAGGAGATATTTTGAATTATCGAATCCCATCCTTTTTTCGGGTCAGATTTTTCCAATAAACGAATACGATCATTAATGTTGGATGAAACTGTTAAATATTGAGTATAGTATAGATCAAACAGACATTCTAGTCAAGAACGTAAAATTGATGTCATAACACAACGTATTTGCATATAGCTCATCTAGTAAAGATTCATTGAAATCAATATTTGTTATCATTTTTTTTTTTTCAACATCCACTGTACAGCTACAATGGCTAATTGATACCGGCTATCTACAGGTTGCCACTATCTCTCTAGCCAGGGTGTGACTAAAGATTTTATTTAATGAGTTAGTTTTAACATACATGGCTAACCTGAGATGAGTTAATTGCATATTCTATGCATCCATACTCCTATATTACAATCCCTATTTATACATTCCAACGGTCTCATACATACATATATATATATATATATATATATATATATATATATATATATATATAACTCTACTGGATGGTTTAGATTCACAAATCAGCCCGGCAGATGGAACAGGAGTGGGGGTTGTAAGGAAGGCCTAAAATTAAAAATAGCCACTTTTCGTTTCCCATTGGTTTTTCGGCAAATGCGCACAGGAAAAAAGTTGTTTATTTTGTTATTTAGAGTAACTTTTGTTATATTCTTTTTTGTCGTATAACAAAGTATAAACGAGATATACACTAAAAAATTAAAGTGTGAGCCAACAATTTTATTGGGCACTAACGATTGAACCGAACTTAACAAAACACTATATATAAATCAGCAATAGTTCCTCCATGAATATAAGCTATATTCAATTTTTTAGGTCCCAACGGTAGGGGGGAGGGGGTTATAAGGGAGTCCTTAAAAAAAAAAAATACGCGATATTTCATTTTCTATTTGTTTTTAGGCAAACATGCACAAAACAAAATATTTTGTGTTATTAAAAGTAGCTTTTGTTTTAAACATAATGTTTGTTCAATTTACAATTGAAGCGGCAATAAGCTATGCCAGCCCCATCTGTTGGCAACTAGACCAACCAAGGATGCCCCCTGGAGAGTGCTGACCTCTACAGCCTACTTTGTGAATTCTACCTGAGAGGGATCCTTAGGTTCAAAGTACAGGAGATAAGGAGTCAGGCTGGGACAGTCGAGTGACTAGGAGGAGAGAGAGTAGAGCTCCCGGGTACTGCAGCAGATTTAGCCTTTTCTCACGCCTGCCTTTTAGAACTTCCAACATGAGGGAGTAAAGGAAGGAACATCCAGGGGGAGAGCAGGATGGAGGAAGGAAGAGGGAGACCACCATAGCAGCACCAGACAGTATCACCTAGCATCAGTATCCCTTAAAGTAATGCAAACTAACTCACTAACAAATATATGCCCTGCATTAGCCCATCCCACAATATCCTGTAATTATTCAGCATAGAAATACATAGTTTTATCCAGATATCTTATAATTATTCAATACACTATTATGGTAATAATCGGTTTACAAATCATGGTCCTCCGGTATCAAATCGCAAATACAAACTTACATGAACCAGCACCTCTCTTAAATATTTACAAGTCGTTAGCGGGTAAGGCCGAAGGGCTTGTAAGTAATCAATGTTATTAAATTTAATATCCTAATTGCATGAAATATCAAGCAGGACAACGTCTGTCGGGACCGCTAGTATATATATATCCCTGAAAATCCTGTCTTGAATAGAATCTCAATAGCTCCATTTCCTCTTATATTATCCTCTAATTAATTGGTAATTAAAGTACTTGTTAAACTATTCTACCACTATGTGTTTCCCATAGCTGAATATTGAAATTCATTTAAGAAAAATCAGTTGAATAATTTCTCACCCATTCCCTGTAATTTTCAGTCATTTAAAAATTATTAAGATAGTTTTAATTAGCAAGGATTTAATATTTAGTTTTTTTTTTTTTTTTATAAAATGCAACCACCATTATAAACATGTATAATTTTTGCAAGAGTATATTAGCGTGATATTTTAATATCGGAGGAGTGTTGAGGAGGGATGACCCTGTACTGCACGAAGCCATGCAACAGCCCAAGCGAAGCCTTTCCGTTACAGACAGCTCAGCCTTCAACAGTTTTTTTACCCTTTTTAACCCTCATTTTTCACTCCAATTTTATTATTATCATCCAGAATAGAAGAAAAAAAAAACCAACTATAACGCAGACATTTCTGAGCCTGTTCGGATTTTTACTTCATTTTAGCAAATTTCCCTTAGGGGAAATCAGCTATTGAGATTGTACTCATGACGGAATTTTCGAAATTTTTCTTCAAATGTCCATTGATCCCACCTAGTAGATGACGAAAATGAGGTCCGTTCAAAATTATATATATATATATATATATATATATATATACATATATATATATATAGTAATATATATTTGTCTGTTAACGCGCTAGCGGTCGCATTTTTCGTTTGATCGTTAAATAAAAATCAAGTTCGTTAATGGCTGAAATCGGACTAGTGGGAGGGGGAGGGGGGTAGTTTAGAGGGGAGGATTTTCGAAAATTCGAAATATCTCCGTTACTATAGGTCGGATCGAAAAATTGTACAGAATCAATCTTATTGAAAATTAAATTTGCTAAAAATATTATTATATACATTTATCCTCTATCTTGAGTATTAACCGAAATATTTGCACTTTTATTAAATCTGGCGGCTCAAGGACGAGAGTGACTTTCCCGCCAAAAGCTAGTTCAGCCGTTTCTTTGACTACTCGTTTCTCGTGAAATGTCTCTATTGTAAAACTTCACGTGGGAAATCTGCTTAGTTTACGCAGCCCCTGCGTGACGGACTTTTTTCAATTAGAATTTGTTCATAAATATTTTAGACTAATCAAGTTATTAATATTCTTTCATGTCTAAGAAACCAGTTGTACTTTTCTACATATGCCTCACAGTTACAACAGTTTCAGAGTGTCAACATTTTTATTTTGACTTTTGAATTTCGGTTATAGGCGCGCAAACGTTTTAGAGAATATTGCTCAGTCATGTGAGTGAATTCGTTGGCCTTAACCTCACATAGTAAACCTAGAGTGGAGAGTTCGATTTTCGCCTGGGAAATAGGAAGTTATTTAGTTACGTACTCATTAAATAAAATCATTTGTCATATTTATTTTTAGCTGGTGGTGAAGGTGATGAATCAGGTTAATCAGAAACACTTTTTTGTTGCTCCTCACAATTTATTTCTTTAAAATGCTTAGCGCTTTCGGGAATTAAATTCCCATCCTCAGAGCGTCAGAGAGTAGGGGGTGCCTATAGAGTTGCTACTGGGTTAAAACCTGCCGATGCACTCAGTTTTTTTATTTTATTTTGCAAAAAGGAAACTTTTTTTTTTTTTTAATTTTACGTCCACTTTATGCAACTAGGCTAATCGGGACGGGTTATCTACAGGTTACCATCCTTTTCTAGCCAGGGTGGGCCTAAGGAGTTTATTTAATGAGGCCGTCATTAAATAAATTTCTACTGCCCAGGGCGGGATTCGAACCAGCCAATCTAGGTCTGCCATGCGAGATTAGGACCAACGCCCTAACTCACACGGCCAACCCGAGCCCCAAAAATGGAAACTTGAAGTGTGAATCGGCAGGGTTCTGCCCAGTAGCAACTCTATGGGCACGCCCTACGCTCTGACCCTCTGAGGATGGGAATTTAATTCCCAAAAGCGCTAAGCGGTTTTAAGAAATAATTGTGAGGAGCCACAAAAAAGTGTTTCTGATTAACCTGAAAATCATTAGTCCTACCCAGGTATTGAAGGTTGTTGACCTGTGATAACCCGTCTCAAATTATCCATAGTAGCACAAAGTGGACGTTAACAAATAACAACATATTGTTAATGAAGAAATAATAATTTATTATTATTGTTGGGATTAAAACAGCTATCACTAAAACAATTTACTTGACCGCTCTAGTATATTCGCTAGGAGCATATTTTGCGCACGCAGAGTAATTAGATATTCCCTGCATGTAATTACAAGGGGAAAATTGCTTAATTATATTCGGATGAAGAGTGTATTTAATGGTTCTTGGGCGCTTCAATTCTACCGTTGATTACTGTCTGCATTTATAATTGAAAACTCCCAGCGGTTTTCGTCGATTTATTTTGAATATAGTATGTTTCTTTTTTGTTGTTTTTTTTATATATAGAATATTTATATTATATTCACATTAACCCTCACGTTCGCAGGAATCAGATCCTCAGAGAACTCGACTTTTATTTTGTCTTTCGCCTGTTAAACTTATTTTGCCTTTCGCCTATTAACCTTAACTTCTGTTATGATTAACCCACACTTGGAGAACGGTAACTTTGTAACTGGTCATGAGGATTCGAAATAATACATATAGTAATACCAACTTAGAAGTTGTTCCGATTAGTGTATGTTTGGTATCCCAAGAAAAACGTTAATCGTTCGTGAATTAAGACATTGACATGAATGTTGATGTTTAAAATAACATGGTGCCACTAATAAATGCAAAGAAAAAATGCCCAAGTTATTTTTTTATGAATCTGCAAGCCGTATATTCAACGAACAGCACGTTTAATCACTATGTTCAACTCTCTTCTAGCTTAGCTTATAAGTAATTAACAATTAATAATAAGCCTAAAAGTCCTCTTTTTAAGATTTTCGAATTCTTTTACAGCTAGATAATTTAAGTTTCTTTTGCATATCTATTGTTGTGAAAATGTTCATAATCCAGCAAAAATGATAATTCTTGTGGTGGATCTATATGACTTTTCTTCTTAGAAGAGTTGTTATTTTTCGGCATGGCAATGTGACCAGTTGATTCCATAATTAGGACAATGAAACATGAAATCTAGGAAAGTAAAAAAGTCTTGGAGCTGATAAAGAGAAGTTCACATGAAGGATCAGAATAGAAAACAATACTGTAATTACAACTTAACCAACGCATTAAAAATAATATTATTCAATAGGCATCTCATACATTTTACAAATATCATGTTCTATGAATATTGATATAGCTTTATCAATAACGTAGTTACCTAAGGTTATAAAATTACCCAAGCTAAACTCCCAGGGCATCTATACACCGCAATCAACGATAAATAAATACACTTCACATAGATTAAAATAACAAAAAAAAATTTAGTAAAGTGTTCTGTGAATGTGAAGTATTATATCTCTGCACTAACAACTAGAAATTTCTTCTTTTTACACGCAGAGTAAACCTCTTATATGGGAGTTCATTTAAATGTTGCGTGCTTTATCCTCTGGATATTTCTATTGAAATGCGTCAAGCTAATATAAAATTCTGTATTTTAATAATAGCTAAATAAAAAGGAAAACTTTAATAACAGTATAATTTAAATAGTTTATATCATTCAATGTAGAATATATTAAGATAACGATTAATTATTTTTTTTTTATTCACAAAGCAATTCTTTGTACTTACCAGAAGAAAGTTTTGTCTATCAAGTAACAAATAAGCAAACTATTAGTTGTAAGCTAACGGTGTATTTCGATCTAAATATTGATAAAACACGACATTCAAAGATAAACTCAATTCTTTAGAAAAAAAACCATTGCCCAGTTGCTCATGGTTTTAGTGGAAGTGGCACATTGAGTCCTGATGACGCGTGGCTACTTTTAAATAAGATGAATGACTCAGACGGAAGCCTGATAGTTATAATGCTTAAGAATGACAGTTTGACAGTGATCGTGAACGTTTGTGAATTAATCGTTGAGGAGTTTTAGGTTGTGTTTGTCTTCAGTTTCTAGATGACTGAGACTTCAGTAAGTATATTTTACAGGAATTGGTTGATGAGGATTTTTAACTTAAAAGTAAATTAAATGTCTACTCAGTTTAAGCCCGTACTGAGTTTACGAAGATACGAGGCGTGGGCTATCTTCCAGTAGATTTCTCGAAATAAATTCTTAGCTCAAGAATTGAATAAAAATAAAAAAAAAAAAAAAAAATTAAATTTTGTCAAACAATTTCTGGTTAGAAATTCAAATTTAAATTACATGTGCGTTAAGGGTTTAGTGAGTGAAAGTTTTTATTTCCTCGCCACCATACTTGAATATAAAGATTTCATAAGAAATTAAATGTGAAGTTCCTTAAACTGAAATCAGATCGTGAGGTTATAAAGAACGGGTGAAATGTAAAATAACCATTGCAATGTATACGATGACAAAATAATTAAATAAATAACACGTTTTGCACTTTCAGTATTCAGTGATACCATTCATACTCACTTATATTTTTATCTTAAGGTAATATATTGCTAAATATATACATTAATTTCTAGCTTGAAGTCTACCCTTACTTACAATGGGTTCTTAATGAAGGAGACATAGAGAATATAATAAGGGATATTTTATCTGTATATTACGCCAGCACCTGCGAAATCTGATTATCTTATATTATATTCAGCAGACCATGTATATCGATCATTCTACCATTTGCATTTTTTTGTATTATCAATTTTTTCTACCTATTATCAATGTTTCACAAAATTTTATTCTCAGACCACTTTATCCAGGCACTAGATAAACTGAAGGTAAGAAAACATTTTCTATTTTATTTCTCTCACTTTCTTGCCCCTTTCCGTACAGCGACTCTGAAGCCATCTAGATACTCTGTTTTATTTCATTTAAACCCTTTTTTTTTGCATCATATTTATTAAACCTTGAGTTCACTTCCCTGGAGTATTTTCCACATATTTATTGCCGTTTTTATTTTTTCCTCGAATTTAGGAATCACTTCTTCCAATATAAAATTTCAAATAAGATTTCAGACTTAAAAATGTTTTTTTTTTTTTTTTTTTTTTTTTTTTTTTTTTTTTTTTCACATCCGTTTATCTACAGCTGATCCCACTTTAATCTTTCAACTAGTCAGGAAAAAAAGTCCATTACGCAGGGGCTGCGTAAACTAAGCAGATTTCCCATGTGAAGTTTTACAATTGAGAATTTTCCATACTGGTAACACAACACCACGGTGATTAAATACAAACGGTAATGAGAAATCTTTCAGTTAATTAAAATAAATTGCCAACTGAAACGGCTTCTGAATTGTAAAAATAATTTATATTTTAATATCTCAAATTTTGGTAGTCCAAGAACTAAAGAAGGGTGGCGGGTGGATGAACAGAACGTATTTGCATAAATCTCACAAAGTAACGAAGGCAAGGTAAGGTTAGGAACGACAGGTAAGGTTAGAAGAAGTTTCCACCTGAGCCGAGAAGTTACGAAAATGGCCGACTTAATCCGAACTATGCCCGACCACAGACTTCATAAAAATGCAAATATCTCGGTTAATAATCAAGATAGAGAATAAATGTATATAACAATATTTATAGTAAATTTAATTTGCAATAAGATTGGTTCGATGAAATTTTTCAATCCGATGCATAATAACGGAGATATTTTGAATTTTTGAAAATCCCCTGCTAAACCCCCTTCCCTCTCGTCCGATTTCAGCTATTAACGAACTTGATCTGTCGTTTTACATAAAACGGTTAAATATCGAGTTTCGTAACGATCAAACAAAAATTGCGACCGCTAGAGCGTTAACAGACAAATATATATATATGTATGTGTGTGTGTGTGTGTGTGTGTGTGTGTTGTTTGATCGTCGAAAATTGCGTCATGAGTACGACCTCAATAGCTGATTTCCCTTAAGGGAAATCTGCTAAAATGGAAGCAAGAACCTACAGTTAATAAATGAAATCATACTTCATAAAATCGTAACAACACATGAGATCTTTATTATCGAATGTCAATAACCTGTGAAACGCTAGTTGTTTACGGAAGCGTTTTAATCAAGCGTAAAAATCAATACAAGACCTCTTTCAGCTCAGGGAAATTGAAAAGGGTGCAACCATTCACAGAAGAAAGAAGTAGCAATCTAAATTTATTCATACCATTTTTAAGGGGGGAAATATCTCTAATTCTACGCATTCAGACTATTACAAGGAATTGGCAATTCTGGAATTTTAATTTTTTATATCCCTTCAATCATTTTTTATTGATGCTCCCCAAAATGAATTAATAGAGGCTTATTACCCTGCTGCTTCATATAATTCGTAGTACAGATACCCTTTAATTCTGTCTTCTAACTCGAATTGATAGAGATTTTTGTGCATTTGACCAAATTGTGACATTTTGTTATATTAATATCATTTATTACAATTATGGTGCAATCATGGAATGTAAAATGTGCCCAGCGTAAACAATATATTTCAGTTTTGTCAGCAATGACGAAATATGCAATGAGTATAAACTCTCAACCATTAGCTCCTTCTAAAATCATCCTAGTTGACATTTAGAAAACTTTTCAAGAGCAATTTAGACAGTTTGTAGATAAATGTAAACTGTACCCAGTGACTGTTAACTCCAAGCAAGTTATTAGAATATATTCAGTTTAAAAGACAATCCAAAACTACACGTCTGGCTGTTTAACAGGTCCGTTTTTTGGAAGAGACTTTGGATTCAACATATTTTTTTTCAGAGAAAATTTCAATTTGCCATGCAGCCATTATTCTAAATTTCTACTAAATCCCATTATTCTACGATCCAAAAACGATTTAAAACCTATTTTAAGTAGAAAATGAGTGGCATACCCACTTTCTCAGGATTACACAGCGCAACTTCACATTCGAATTTGTCAATCCAATGGACATACGAGGGAAACATGTCAAATTGGTCAGACGGTTCATATAAACTCATTCATCGGAGCACGTATCACTTTGATGAAGATAAACCTTCGTCTGTTTAACTTTGAAGACAACATTCAGTTGAGATAGTCAAGCATTCCTTGAGTATGGGAGAAGATTAAAAAAAATGTATCATCATTAGGGAATTATTTTGGTATTTCATTCACGTTCATTTTTATTTTTCTGGTTACCCTGAGATTAGCCATAGAAATGTTGGTGAAACTATGTTTGGGGGTTTTACTATTGTTTTTATGTACTAACGGCCATTTTTTTTATACTATCGCTAATTGGGACAGGTTATATTCATGTTACCTCCCTTTTCCTAGCCATTATGAGACTAAGGATTTTGTTTAGTGAGTTTGGCACAAAGTGCCCAAGTAGGATCAGCAAGATTTATCAATTTCATGTGATCTATTCTCACATGGCTGACCTGAGTCCCTTGGGTTTTATGAATAAGCGTTCACTATATTATATAGTCCACGGGGTGTCTGGGTCATTTCTCAAGTTCCATACTGGCTGAGAGAATGAAATATGTTTTATGAGTTCTGCATCAAATAAATTTCATGGGTCATATATTCCATAGTTCATCAGGACGTATAGCTCCTTGTCACATAAAATTAACAAAAAGCTATACGAGCTACGGGTTATCTCTCCTGACAACCCATATTCCAATTTATGTTTCTCTGGCATCAAATATAGGCATTGGTAACCAGGTCCCATCTCTTTACTTAAATACTGAATATTATATAGGTTTGATATGCCCAAGCGCTCGGTAGAAATTATAATTTTCCTGAAAGTATTATCCATTAATAAAATAATAACCATAAATATGAATAATCGCAAAATAAAATAAAACTTGACACAAAAGTTCGTAGTTAAATACTTATAGATTTCTTGCGACCACTAAAATCGCATACGCATATTCTAGAAAGGAAACTAATCAGCATATTTAACATACAAGAATCTGATATAAACTTTATGTAATTAGAACAATGGAGTTGCTTGATTTGATATTAAAATATACTTCGTGACTTCAATTCATTTATTGTAATTAATTCAAGTTAAATGCAGTTATTATGCATATGTGAAAACAAATATCATTAAGAGCAATAATATAATGAAGTAGTTATCTTAAAGGAAATTTATTAATGAAGAGTAAACATATCATTTTTCGCAATGAAAGAAATGAAAAATATGTATGGCTCATGAAAGTAATAATTTTTATTTGAAACTGTGATGAATTATTTGTTTGTGAGCTCCTTTTGAATAAAAATATTCTAGTATTGAAGAGTTTTGAATGTTGACTCAAAACGCCACTGTTAAATAACAAAGCGTAAACATTCAACGGACTAGTTATTTCATTGGAAGCGAAAGAGCGAACACGTTGTAAACAAACGCGTGGGATGTGTTTGCTTAATTTTGTAGGCATTCAAACAGGAGGCGTTAGATTGATTGTAGGCACTAGCTAATTGGATGTTTCATCGAGGTGATGCCACTCGTGAGTCACCAGTTTTTTATCCACAATTGCTGATTCACAGCAAGTATTTTCCACGTCTGCATCCTCTCTCCGGCAGAAACGAGAAATGTACTAACACTCGGCTCACACGGCAATAAAGTGAGCAGTTACTAACAACTTCAATATGTTTTTACTGGCTCGTGCAGCTCTTTACAGTCAATATTTGATGTTTACTCGACTCACCCACTCACGAGACGGCTTCAGGATTTACTAACTAACCTGCAAACAGAAATGAGCAAAGTAATAACTAACCATTGCATACCAGATCGTTCAGATATCACGGAAAATATTTTGGCTGACAAACTTTGTCACTGAACTCTACGTATTCACACACTAATCACATTATACCACAGGACGCCATGAAACATATTGAAAAAAAGATCAACATAAAATGGGAAGTGGAATGGCGTCAGACACACGCATAACTTATGTGAAATGACACTATAGTATTCGTGAATGGCTGTCAAGTAAGCAGAACACCAGAAGAGAAGAAGCAGTCCTTGCTCGTTTGAGGCATGGCCATTCACGGATAACACACCACCTCATGAATAGGACTGAACCACCTTTATGTAAACTGTGTAATACACAACTATCAACTACTTATTTACAGACTGCATACCAAACTTTCAGAACTACTACAGACAACAGTCCATACATCTCCATAGTGAAGAAACACTTTGAAGAGAAAAGACTTTTCCATCAAATTTAGCATTAAAATATTGGACTGTATATTTAAAGAACTGGCTTATTAATATCCACTGAAGAAAACGTAACAGAGATTTTCTTTTTCCTACGACTGTAGATATTTTAACTTTTTTTTTTATAGGTGGCTTTCCCTACTATTTTAATTTTATAACTAGAAACAGAGTGAATCGCTCAAATTGTGACAGACCTAAATAAATAAACTTCCATATTGTGTTAATTTGGGAGACACAGCTAACGCCGTGTAAGATCTTTTTTTTTTTATCACTTCAGTTTTTTACATCAACAGTTGCATTGTTTCACAAAAAATTAACTATATATTAGAAGACAACGAAGGGAAAAAGTTATTAATATTTATAGACATCTGCGGTATTTATGCGCATCCTTTATCTTAAAAACATTGTACCGACCATTAACTCTAGAGCTGAAAAGTAATGAAATGGTCATCGCCAGGTAGGTACATAATTTATTAAGTATATATCTAGCGACTTTTGTGCACAAAAGGTGTCACTCTTAAATTTTTACCATCATCTGCCATATCAACTTAGGCCTTTCTTGCAGAAATCACTGCTTTGTTTAGTTCTATCTGTTTTGTTTGTTTTTTTTTGTTTTTTTTTACATTCTATATTTCGAAGTTATTTTCCACTTCGGAATGACCATTCCTCCTGAAATACAAGAACCTTTATTTGATGAGGGTTTGGAAATCTAAAGGATTCACTTATCAATATTTATTTGTATAAAGTGGATGTAAAACCTTAATGTTAAAGTGATAGAGGATCCCAGTGACCGTGAAATTATGAAACAACAAAATGAATACCTACTGCTAAAGCTTGGATCCTCCCAGACGGAATTAAAGGGGTGAGGTCGAAGCAAATTTCAATTAAGGGCCTAACTTTTGGAAGCATACCAACTAAAATTGAGCCTCTTTGCAACTTTCATGGTGTTTGGAGTGAATGCCCTCTTACAGCGAATAACAATCAATGCCCTGCAGAAAGCCTTTTTACAGTCCATATTGGGGTTCATCTCAAAGTTTAATTTACTGAATAACTTCCAAGTGTATCCCAACTAGAAATGTAGATTATGACTCTTATCACGACAACTGCTTAATCGTGGACCTTGTGAATTTTATCAACAACCACTCCTCTTTTACATCAGAGCGTTAGCATAAACCTTTTAAAATTCTAATACAACAGCAAAATGTTAAAAGTTCTGATTTAAATAACCATTTCTCTTAGGACTAATACTAGAACATCGGGAGAAATGAGTTCACACCTTTATAGGTTGGACTATGTTCAGGAAATCTAAGTTCCAACTTTTCTTTCATTAGGGTTTCTAACAAGAGGGTGAAACACTGCAAGATCATATGTAAAACACGACCATCCATAGGTTTTGGAAAATTTGTTGACTGAAAAATTCTTTCCAAATATGCTCTCCAAACCCTGATTGATTCAACTGATTTGTTGTATGGATCTGTAATCCGTGATATAAATCGGGATTATATTTGTAAAATGTCAATTCTGGAACAATTTCTTTGATATGAGAAGTTTTTCTTCAAATTTAGACTCAATAATGGTCTCAGTTTCAGTGTGCCCGTTTATTGGAAATACCTATTACTTAGGGCCATAACTTAATGTTTCTTCAGAAAAGCACTTCCGGGGGCTTTTTACCTCTTTATTTTGTCAGGCGCTATTCGCACATCCATTAGATTTCGTTCTTCAAGCATTGTTTCTTCTAGTTCCAAATGATTTCTTTATGATTGGTGATGATTCATCTTGAGGTGGTTTCACTGTTCGACAGCACCTCCAAATGTCCTTACTGTATTCCACAAACGTTTACTCCAATTAATGCTTATTTTCTATCCTTCATATCCATTTCAGTACCATTCCTTTCATAAACAGTCTTTTTTTATCTAAGCGAAATGTCATAAACAACTCCCTTCCGCTTGGTGACTTCTGTTAGCTCCGGCAGGAAGAATTTTATTCCCCATTCAATTTTATAATTATGAAATGTTGAAATCTATTCCAGCCTCTCTGAGGTACTCTATGCTGTTTCGGTGTCGAACGTTATCAAAATTGAAACAACAAAAAATTGAACGAACTGTAGCCCATAGAAACCAGTCAGTCATCTCAAGTTTTGTTGATTTGATTCAAATTTGATTATTAACAGTTATATATAAAGTAAATATACAGCATCTCAGTAAATATTTCACTGGAGTAAAAGAGAAATAAACATTGACACAAATGAAACTTGAAAAATGATAAACCAAATGATCCACTAGATTTATGCTTCGTCTTGTGAGTTTCGCTCAATCCATTGAAATGATCTACTCAGTTTTGTTTATCTTTTCAAAACAGGTGATTAAAATTCAATAACATTTCGTGATTGTCGAGACAAATCAATAACAAGGCGTTTAAATGTAAATTGAGCCAACTGTGAAAGTAGTCATTAGTTGATAATTACTATAGTCTGCCAGCCCTCCGAACTTACTCCGTTACTTCCATACTCCGAACACACAGAAATTTTGAAAACTTCTGCTCTCTGCATCAGGACTAATATTTTAATTTCTTTTTATTCAATAATAATAAGATACTGCTATCCTCTAATCAAAAATAGAAATTGGAGAAGTTAATCATTATGTTTATACATTACTCATTTACATTTGACTTTATTGACTTTGTATTAACGTGCCTTGTCGCTGCCCAGTTCAAAGATGTATAGAAATTATTAGTTTTGCATTAGAATAGATTTTATGCATTTAATTTCTGTTATTATTAATTTATTCCTTGATGGTGATTCGCTTCTTTGGCGATTAGAACCTTTATCTTTTAATTTTCATACTTGTTTAAGTAGGAAACTCCATCATTATGGAGGATATTTTGGTCTTGCTTTTACTGCAGACAGATGACAGTGAATCACCATACAAACATTTAATGTGGTCGGTATATATAATAAGGTATGTTTAGAGTAGTTTTACATTTTAAGTTCCTTGAGCTTGAATATTTTATTCAATGGTTGTGACAGAGAACATTGTTTTATCTAGGTGAATGTAGTTACATATTATTGAATAGTTTGAATTTTATAATTTTTTGTGACGTGTGATATGTTACTAATACATTAACGATACAGTCATTAATTAGGTCATGTCAAGTGTTTAATAGTCAAGTCATTGTCACATCGTCTACAAAGACAAAATGTTTCTACCTTATCGAGTACAAAATGGTACAACTTCTTATCATCTACGGCTTCTATTACTTGAACCTGACTTGGATGTTGTGTTTTACTTCCTTGTACGAAGTAAAAGAAGTATTATAATTTTACAAAATTTCGGTTGTCAGGTTTCAACGAAATTATTAACTTTGACATTCTCTAAACCCATTCTGACTAGTTTCGGTGTCACATCGTAAGTATGTACCTATCTCACATAACACAATTAAATTTAGACTTAAAACGTTGAAAATCGGTTTGTTGCAACATCTAGTTGATTACCTTCTCTCTGATCGAAATCGTCTGTGTGTGGGAGGGGGTGAAAATAAAAAAAAAATTGAATTTCTCCGGTCGTATTAGATGTAAAAAAAAATTGTATAGAACATTTTTTGTTTATCATGAAAATATGTATAAATTACGTTCAATGAACTTTTTCCATACGACATTGGAACTGCAATATATGCTATGGCAACAACCACATATCACTTTCAAATTAAATAATTTTAAATGGAATGCAACCAAACATTTTGTTTAGTTTATTTAGTAGAAATATAAGGAACTATTATGGTGCCAATATCAGATGTTTTACACATGGTTTTATTAAAGACAGATTATATATTATAGTTATAATATTATTATTATATATTTGCATATTACATTAATGTCATATTAATTGAAATGACCAAATTAAAAGGTCATCGTAATAGACTGCGTCTAGCCATAAAAGAAGTTAGCCGACTAGTTATTGGACGATGAATTAAAGTCAATTATACCCATTCCACCTTGTTATATTAATAGAGGTCGCCATGTCCTGTTTTCTAGGTCAGTGCATAATCCTCTCTAACAGGACTACTATACAACCATTATTTTATTTAGTTAGCAGGAACAATTCACCAAATTAATTATATATTTATATTACGTATGTATTGCCTGATTGGATGTATAGTATCATACTATCCACCAGGGATTTGAACCTGCAAATACAATGAAACCTACTCTTAATTTGATATATTGTCTCGATTTTTTTTTATTATTTTTCCAATAACTTATTCGATATATTTCTCTATTTTAAACATTTATTTTTATGAATATAGTAAGTGATACACTGAGCAATATTGCCTCGTTGATGATCTCATTTATATAAATAAAATAAAGACAGTTCACCAAATACATATGATACCTGTTTAGCAAATACAATTTATTTTACGGTAGCAGTTAATTTGAAGGAGAAACTTACATAATCAGTTACTCTTTTGGAATTTAAAAAGAGCAACTTTCATTCATACATATTTAACTTTTTAACTATGCAAAAGTTATTCATTCTAATTTATTATGTTTTTCAATAAGAAGGTAAAAATTATCAGTGAATGGTGATACGTTATTAAATAAAATCTAAATCGCCAAACATTTCTGCCGAAAAACAATTTTTTTGAAATATTAATGATATTTTTTCAAACGATTTCTATTAAAAACAAAGCTTATTTTCAAAAATTAAACAAAATATTCTATAGGAGTTTATTTAGTCTAACCAAAATTCATATTTGGCCAACGAAATATAAATTGATGGTTTCATTTTGGAAAATAGCGTTTTCTACTAATTTTATTCACGGATTTGTATGTTTTAAGATGAAAACAAAATTCCGATGTAAATATGTGAAAATTTGAAAAAACGTCTGTCGAATTGCACTTTTTGAAAAAAATATTTTCTATAAATGTATTTATTTGAAATATTTTATTAAAAATAAAAGAATTCTCATGATTTAAGTTTTTGCTAAATAAATTGTTTAATTGGAAATTTCAAAGGAATAATAATTCTATTTTTGTTTTCTTGCTTTTCCCTTGTTTGTAGAAAGAATTGTAAAAGGTACAACAAATGTGGTCATCTAATGAAAGTATTCTCTCTTACTGAAAGCAGTTAATATTAAGTTTTACTGGCTCGAAATTCGGCCACAATATATAAAGTTGAAATCATAAACGTTTAAAGGGACAAAAGGGAACAAAAGAACGGACTGGAACTATTGTTCTTCTGTTCTCCTCCATGGAACACAATATGGCTGTATTCAACCTTCCCCGAACCCTTTTTGCAGAAATAGGATTAGCATTTGTTGGAAACATCTCTGTTCATATACTGACCAAACCCCCGGGATTTTCCTCTGACGGCCCACCGCCTTAATGGGAAAAACAAATCAGTTTTCATCCCGAGTAACGAGGTCATGCCTGTTATCCATATTACCCTACCATATTGTCCTTTTCCAACGCAAATTTTCTTCAGAGGACTACACGTAAATTACACACAATCATTCTTTTATAACTCTTTTTTAGTTTATAATATATATCTTACGAGAGAAATGAAATCGTTTCGTATAATATGTCATCAATATATTTCAATGTTTTCGAAATAACCGTCACACATTTTATGCAATTATACTGATAGCTCAGAAAAGTAATGCGTGGAAAATTTGCTTGAAGTGAATGAACATATTCATTCATATGGTTTACTTAAATTTAAATTATTTACTAACGTCCACATTTTGGAACTAAGACTAATTGGGACGGGTTATCTACAGGTTACCACCCTTTTCTAGCCAGGGTGGCACACAGGATTTTATTTAATGAAATCCGTCACTAAATAAATTCCTTGGTCCAGGCGGGAATCGAACTCGCCACTTCATAATTAAATCAATTAATGAGTATAACTACCATTTATATGCCTTCGAATAGCATTTTTGCTAGGATTTATATATTATGTTTTATAGAAGGAATTCGACGTTATTACTTAAATAGTATGTAAATAAATTCTAAAGCATCCTTCAAAAAACTACTAACACATATTTTAGGACTACGAAAAATTTACCTATTTTGGTAAAAAAAAAAGTCCACGTTCCCTAAAAGAAATAAATTTATTTATTTTATGAAGTTACAACTCCCCTGCTGACCGGAAAATTTATTCAGCATTATTTAGATTAACTGAATAATCTGTAGCAAAATAATTATGAAATTGAGAATTTATCAATAAGGAATGAATTATATATCTCACTCATAAAAATGAAAGAATTATCTTATTCTCAAGATTTTTACACAAAAAGAATAAAAGTTGTCGGCAAAAAAATATTGTATTATAAATCTTGTTCTAAATTTAATACTTACTTTTAATCTAATTTACTTATTAATGAATTGTATTAAATATTCTTTCAAGAACTAAGTCTGGAAGACTTATTCGATTGTAGTTCGCTTACTCATACGAACAAAATAGCTAATGTCTATCATTAGTTAAATTGTACATTCTAAGTTTTCTAATATTTTTTTGGTTTTGAGTGAGGTTCACGTCACTCTTTAATCCACTGCTGTCGGTTTGTCTAACGCATTTGACAAATAGAAACCACTATGCTTAACTCTCTTCCCTAGATATTTTCAATGAGAAATAAAGGATTTCCCTAATTATTATTATTTATTAACGTCCACTTTTTGCAACTCAGGCTAATTGGGACGGGTTATCTACAGGTTACCAACCTTTTCTAGCCAGGGTGGGATTTTAGGATGTTATTTAATGAATTTCGTAACTAAATAATTTCCTTTGCCCAGGCGAGAATCGAACTCGCCACTCTAGGTTTACCATGTGAGATAAAGGTCAACGCTTTAACTCGCATGCCTAACCTGAGCCCCTTTCCCTAATTAAAGAAACCTTCTAAAAGGTTTAATTTTTAGATCTGGATAATTATTTGGATTTAATTATCTGGATAAAAAGTTAATTACTTTGTGCTTATGGTGGCCGACATTCAATATTTAGGTTATTAAAATTTTTATTGTAAACTTATAATCTCTCTATTTGTAAAAAAAAAACAAAAATTATGAGTACTATCTTTCATTATGCCTAAATTGTTATTTTTTTTTAATTATTTCATTCTTATTTTTGCTATTTTTATTGACGTGCGTGTTTTGTTTACTATACTGAATGCTAAGATTCGTGACTCCTATCTAAAATGAAATTTATGAATAATGCATATAAGGTAATAGAAATATCACGAATATTTCACGAACAATGCACTACAAGTCTCCACTAGGATAGAGAAATAAAATATTTAATGCTGTATTTCAAATTTGAATGTTACTATTCTGTAATAAATTGTCAAGCAATAATTGTTTCAAATAATTATAATAAGGGGGTATTATGCTTCCTTCATGGCCAGTAGAAAGTTATAAAGTATTGTTCCTCTATTGTATTGATTCCAATAAAAAATTAATCAAAGCAAAGGGGGTCTTAATAAATAAATATAAGCTATTAAAATCCAACCAAAATTTAAATGAATCGTTCAACTATTCTTAAAATATGATAAGCATGAAATATAATTCACACAATATTGGCGTTTAATATTTGTGTCTTGTAAGAAGTCAGAATAAACTATAGTATGATTATTTTTTTCAGAGCACATTAATACTGAATGTGACGTTATGATTTGTATATCTACGTTCATGGGATACATTGGAATCAATAATTGACGTCGGAGCAACTTAAATTAAGCATTAAATTCTTCATTAAGTCTGTGGTGTACAACAAAATTTAAAATTATACTCCACCAGCTATAAACCTTATTTATTTATTTTTTGGTATTATTGCTAAGTTATTTGTTATTATTACTTGTTGTTAAGGTATTTGTTATTATTACTTGTTGTTAAGGTATTTGTTATTATTACTTGTTGTTAAGGTATTTGTTATTATTACTTGTTGTTAAGGTATTTGTTATTATTACTTGTTGTTAAGGTATTTGTTATTATTACTTGTTGTTAAGGTATTTGTCATTATTACTTGTTGTTAAGGTATTTATTATTATTACTTGTTGTTAAGGTATTTGTTATTATTACTTTTTGTTAAGGTATTTGTTATTATTACTTGTTGTTAAGGTATTTGTCATTATTACTTGTTCTTAAGGTATTTATAATTATTACTTGTTGTTAAGGTATTTGTCATTATTACTTGTTGTTAAGGTATTTGTCATTATTACTTGTTGTTAAGGTATTTATTATTATTACTTGTTGTTAAGGTATTTGTTATTATTACTTGTTGTTAAGGTATTTGTTATTATTACTTGTTGTTAAGGTATTTGTTATTATTACTTGTTGTTAAGGTATTTGTCATTATTACTTGTTGTTAAGGTATTTGTCATTATTACTTGTTGTTAAGGTATTTATTATTATTACTTGTTGTTAAGGTATTTTTGTTATTGTTACCTGCTGTTAATTTTGAAAGGGAAAATCACCTTCGATGAGGTGTCCATGAATAAAAATAAAAAAAAAAAAATAAATTCTTTCAGAATTAAGCCATAGACACAAAAATGTGCTAAACAAACTCCTGGCACGAGAGCTTTTGGTCACGACCAGCTGCATTTGCTAAATCTCTGTGTACAAAATAAACATGTTGATGAAATCAATTATTGGTTCCCCATTAGTTTTTCTTCATTCCTCCCCAAGCAAACTTCATCAGCGTTGGTTTAATTTTTTTTTAAACATAAGCCGAGATTTTGGTCAGGAAATCTTTAAATAATTAAAAATGTGGCCCAAGCACTATATTTGTATACTTCCCCTTTTACGACTTTATTGCTAACTTCTCCGAATTCCACAATTTTCAAAGATCAATAATTCTCTCTCGCGCCAAAAGCAAACTGGCCAAAGATCAACGACAAAGTAAACAATTCCAATAAATTCTCTTCGACCCGTACATTACTCAATAATAACAGAATTAAATGGTTGCGTCTCCCAGTCACTTCCGGTCGCCTCTCCTCTCTTAGTTTGAGGAAATTTAATTCAGATTTATTTAGTTAAAACTATTTATTTCTAAAAATTAAACAATATCTCAGACATAATAAAAAACGCAATTAAAAGTTCAAGCTAATATATTTAAATAAAAGCTTCTTTGGTTGGAGGTCAGAAGATCTATAACCCTCTCAACAACGAGTTCGTTCTCCAATTAATCTTAATAGAATTGTAAACAGCTGTTCTTCTCTTCGTGCTTGCCAAAAATTAACAACGAGCGAATTATCTTGATTTTTTATTCCAAGCCGCCCTCGTAACCCTCACTGCAGTTCGTCCGTAAAAAACATTGACATAGCTAATGGCCTCAGTTCTCTTACATTAATTATAATACCGAATTTCATTCAATTAAGCTCAATTTTAACCACGTGTTTTTGAATATTAATTCTATCAAATAATTATTTATTTAGAATAACAATGTACATATAATAAAATACCATAAAAAGAATTTCATGCTGTAGCAAACAAAAAAAAATAATATACTGCTTTTTAAATGCGAGAATTTCGGGTATTCAAAAAGGAATCATATTTCGAATTCCTTATCCTTTAGCACCACCGGTGAAAATAAGCAAATGATCCCCCTCCCCACCATTCCCTGAAAAAAAAATTGCGTCCATGTAGAAAACACTCTGCATTGTACAAATATTTCCTGTTTTGATTCCATTTTGATATTTCCTCCCTAATGTTATAGCATAATATTTAATAATAATTCAGGGTTTAGCCTTACTCATAATTTAAAAAAAGTATAAAAAAAATTATTTATGAATAACTCGGAGATTTTCAATTGTTTCCCTCAACATTTAAAGATTTCAGATTAATGATTTTGTAAACTCTAAAGAACTGGAACTACTATAAAAGCCAAATATCATTTCTAAATCTGAACAAAAAATTTTATTTTCTTAAAGTTTCTCCATAATCGTATTTATACAACTTTATAACTATTGGAAGATAATTTAGAAAGAATTTGAATGAAATGTGTGCTATATATTGAACTGTATATTTGGCACTCATGAAATACACTCCCTTTTTAGAAAATTTCCCTGTGCGATAACGGACGAGATGAGATCGGCTAACTTCGGTTCTAGTCGTGAGTTTCCGCCAAAAGCTAGTTCGGCCGTTTTGTAACTGTTTGGCTTATGTGAAATTTCTCTATTGTAAAACTTCGCGTAGGTAATCAGCTTAGTTTACGAAGCCCCAGCGTGACGGACTTTTATACTAGGAGATACTGTTAAGAAGAAATAAGTAAAAACCGTTTTCAGAGGAAGTAGTTCTTTTTCTCTGAATCATATTACCTAAAAGGGTGGAAAAAATCTATATGTGTTCAGGATTAATTTTTACTTTTGTTACGAAGACATACGTTACTTTTTTGTACGATAAAACAATACTTTTATGAATCTTGCTAGTAGTAAATCTAGTATTAGCGCTATTCAATATTCAACATCATAAGGACTTTACAGAGTCAGGACAGCTGATCATAATAGCAGTCTTTGACAAAGGAATAGGGTCACGTAAACAATTTTCTCTCTATAACCGATTTACGTATATACGCCCAGGTTACCAATCATTCAAGAAATAATATAATCCACGTTCAATGCAGTTTTGAACCTATCGCAAGTAACTACCTTGTCTTTACTGTAGTTCTAATACATCTAAGCTATATACAATAAACCCAGCAACTTGTCTCTCAAGGGGTAACGTTTGAATATATTCGATACCGGGAAAAAAGTGAACATAATAAATGAAATTATCACAAATATGAAAAATGACGAGAAAAAAGAAGTTTAGTTTGAAACAAGTCAGAATAACAAGAACTCTCCATTTTACGGTGAATTTCAAAATAGAGCAATGAATTCTAGACTTGAGCACGACTGAAGTGCTCCGAAATAAACCCATTCCCCAAAAAGTAAACTTCGGAAAGTATTAAAAAACAGCTTAGCTGCGAAGGGGGGAAATAATGGGCTAACACAGATAAGAAACGGAGGAAATCTACAGTATCATTTTCAGACTTAACAAACCCATAAACTGTGTAAAGCTGTTAAATCCCTATGATAAAGTATATTATTCCGCAGTTTTATCAGGATCTGGAAGGTAAGCCCTCCATGGATCTCTGGCTAAATCAAGTTCCACCTGAACGAGGGGAGATTATTTCAATAACTTTCTCTCGGATTAATAACAAATCTAGGGTCCCAGGTGATAGTATTTTAGAATTGTTGAAATATGCGAGGATTCTGAGAATATAGTCAGTTTGTGGTGAAAAAAAAATCTCGAAGGACGGGAAAATATTTCACCCTCTCTCCATAAAATATATAGTATATGAATAAATTAATGATATGAATAAATATTTATATTATTACTATTTTCTATAGAAAATATAATAATATGAAATACACCCATTTTGAAGAGAAGATCCCTCCAAACAGTTCACAAATCCTATTGATTGGCATATACAGTTAAATACTGTGTGAGATTCCAAGAAAATAGTCAATCACGAAAGTGCTGCGTAAACTAAGCAGATTAAAACCACATTTGGTATTATTAAAATAAAGCATTTAACAGCTTATTGTTAATATGACGTGAGTAGGAGTGGGGTCACAGTGAATGCTGAAAACCACAAAAAAATAAAGCACATATATCGGTTAGTATTCAAAATGGAGGGGAAAAAATGCATTAAACAACATTTATAGGAAATTATGACAGAAGGAAGTTACAGTATTGACTAATACTGGTGAAAGGTTCAAGTAAGAGTATAAAACGAAGCAAGATCATAAATATAAAAATATCTAGATAGACCGAGCATAGACGTGGAGCCTTGAGAGTTCTTGTTTCTTACTCTGTAGCTCAGCCTTAAATATTTGGTAAGGGCATCATGATCGGAAAGAATTATTAAATTGGATTACAAAGCAAAATAGCCCAGGGTCAACATATTTTATGGCCTATAGAATTCTGTCCAAAGATTAACCTCCTCAGAAAAATTGTGCACCATATTTATAAAAGTCCGTCACGCAGGGACTGCGTAAAAAAAGCAGATTTCCGACGTGAAGTTTTACAACAGATAAATCTGAATACTGTTAACACTTAACGCGACCGTGAGTATTCAGTGAATAAATACAAATGATAGTGAGAAACAGTCAATTTACATTTTGGTAACCTCAGCAACAGGAAGAGTCTGAATTGTAAACAAACAGGTCAGCCAACCACTCAGAGCTTTATAGTAGAGAGAATATTCTCGTGGAAAATCTGCTAAAACATAGATACGAAGATTTAAAAGGGAAAAATAAGCGGTTATAACTAGTAGAAAACACGTCTCTAAAAATTATTTCTTGTATATCAAATTTAGGGTTGGTACCCCCAGTATAAATGTTAGTCGGTGTTCGGTGTATAAATGTTGCCTGTCGGTGGAGACCGTCGTCAGCTGGCATTGTGCTATAGATGCGATGGCACCATCTTCAAGCCCGTCAAAAAGTTGTACTCCTCAAATTTCACTAGATGTAATCGATGATCAGCCAGTGACGACGGTCTTCACCCACAGGTATGACAACATTATTTCTTTTATTTAGAGCAGGGACTAAGGATTTTGGAGGTTGGGCAAATTTTAAAGATTATTATTATTATTTATTAATGTCCACTCTTTTGCTACTATGGCTAATTGGGACGGGTATCTACCCTACGCAGAGGCAATATCGTAACCTGTGAAAGTCTACTGAGGTGCAATTATTACTAAATAAAAAGAAAATAACACGACTGGCGTGTCAATAGAATACAATACAGTTATGGTACTACAATAAGAAAGGCCAGAATGGTGTACTGTAATTATAGAATTTGTACTTGCAAAACGGAATGCTCTTTCAGTAAATATTTCTCTAGGGTCTTTGGGTCCGTTAGCATCCGAACTCTATGGATCAGCTCAAATATTTTCCTCAGGTTGGTATTACTGGTATCACCTCGATAGCTGAGCTGTGTTTGACGTAGACGTCATACGTCGGATGCTTTTGTGCAACTGGTCCGGCTCGCTGGTACGCATGGCACGTAGTCTTTGGGTCGAACAGACGTCTATCACTCCATCCCCTCTCCAGGAATTTCCTGGAAGAGGGGCTCACATACTTTTGAAGAACGAGTAAGAACGTATGTATGTATTTTAGCTCGTGTGAATACTTGTCTTCTGATAAATGAAATTAACAAATCACAACGACAATCGGTTTCATTTTCCCTGAGACTCTGAATATGAAAAAAAAAGTCCGAAAAAATAAATGAGTCACTTATTTGCATTTACCTCAAAACCTAAAAGTTCAATGACAACACAAATATTTGGTATTTAAGCTTCAAATAAAGTGCTTCATGGCATAACAACAGTTTGTAAATATGATATGAGTAGTAGAGGGGGTTCACTGAAGGCCGAAAACTAAAAAAATGCAAGTCTCTCGGCTAATAATCAATAATTTTATCAATAATTGATAAAACCCTTATAACAGCATTTATAGAACGTCCAATTTGCTATAATTATTTATGATGATGATAATAATAATAACAATAATAATTATCATTTGTTCCTTACACTTTTTAGAGCCGACGTATAATAACGGAGTTTGGGATTTTCACAATTTTCCCCTCTGAGCCCTCTCCCCTGTACGATTTTAGCCGACCGCGGCCTTGTTCTCTATTTTTATATAAAACTTTTAAGTATTCACTTTGGTGTAATTTGGTGGTGGTAATTTCAAACAAAAATTACGATCTCTAGAGTGTTAACAGACAAATATATATAAAACATTTTGAACCACAGACCTCATTTTCGCGACTCGTAGTTGTGAGCAATGATCGTTTGAGGAAATGTTTAAAAAATTGCGACATGATTGCGACCTCAATAGCTGATTTCCCTCAAGAGAAATCTCCTAAAATATTTCAAAAAAAGTCCGTCACGCAGGGGCTGCGTAAACTACGCAGATATCCCACGTGAAGTTATACAATAGAGAAATCCGAAGCCGAACGGTTACGGCAAAGGGCCGAACTAGCTTTTCGCGGGAAATTTAAAAATCCGGTATCGGCCCAAAGTTCATAAAAATGCAAATATCTCGGTTAATATTCAAGATAGAGAATAAATGTATATAACAATATTTATAGTAAATTTAAATTGCCATAAGATTGACTCTGTACAATGTTTTGATCCGACGTGTAGAAACGGAGATATTTCGATTTTTCGAAAATCCTCCCCTCTAACCCCCCCCTCCCACTGGTCCGATTTCAGCCGTTAACGAACTTGATCTTTCTTTTTACATAAAACGACTAAATATCGAGTTTGGTAACGATCAAACAAAAATTGCGACCGCTAGAGCGGTAACAGACAGATATATATATAGATATATATATATATATATATATATATATATATATATATATATATATATACAGTTTTGAACGGTCCTCATTTTCGTCATCTCCTGGGTAGGATCGATGGACATTTGAAGAAAAATTTCGAAAATCGCATCATGAGTACAACCTCAATAGCTGATTTCCCTTAAGGGAAATCTGCCAAAAAGAGAAAAGTATAATAATAATCCAACATAAACGTTTAGAATTCATACAAGTCCTTTTATAATTAACCTTAATATTAAAGCATATCACGCGTTCATTATTTTGGTCAGTACAGTAAAATATTTTATTCGTAGCATAACGGTGAAAACCAATTAACGCATATTATATTTTCCATTATTTAGGAAGTATTTATTATAAAAGATAACGATTTAAGAATAATATGATACTGAAACGTGGCAGTGCCCTCTGAATCGCGGATTTAATAATTCATGAAGCTGTGAATATTTCAGAGCCCTTTTAGGAAGACCGGTCGAAATACAGGCTCCATTATCAGCTGCCCTACTATTTATGTAGCATTACTGCCTGTTAAACAATGCTTTTGCTATTTGAGGCTGTGGAGGTCATTGTTAGTATAAACTGAATGAATTTCTTCTAATATTTTGGATATGAACATAGTAATCACCAAGTAACCCTGACGAATTATTCATGTGAGGACCTTCATATTTACGAACCACAAATAACTTTTAAATAGATTAGTATAAAAGTCCGTCACGCAGGGGCTGCGTAAACTAAGCAGATTTCCCACGTAAAGGTTTAAAATGTATAAATATACATACTGGTAATACCACCGCGAATATTAAGTGAATTAATACAAACGGTAACGAGAAATCTTTCAGTTACAAGTTAATAACTCTACAACGGAAAGCGTCTGAATTGTAAACAAACCGGCCAGCCAACCTGAATTCTATACCGGAAATAAAAACCATTAATGAAATATATCTTAATATAACATATTAATTTTATTTAAAACATATTGCTGTAATTTGTAATGAATCAGAATAATTCTAATCTCAATTCCTTAAATTTTAGTAATCCAAGAACAAAAAAGGATCAATCAGCAGAACGAATTTGCATATATCTCACAAAGTTCAATGAAAACAATATTCCTTATTTAACCTTGTAATGAATAGATTCATGTTATATCAGCTTATTATTAATATAACATGATTAGGAGTGGGGGTTCACTGAAAGCGGAAAACTATAAAATCCAAATATCTCGGTTAATATTTATGATACAGACGATATGTATAGAACAATATTTATAGACCATTTAATTAAAATTGGTTCTTTACAATTTTTCGATCCAACGTATTGTAACAGATATATTACGAATTTTAAAAATTCCCCCCTCTAAACCCTCCACCCACTGGTCCGATTTGAGCCATTAACGAGCTTTATCATCCTTTTTACATAAAATGATTAAATATGGAGTTTTGTAACTTACCAAAAAAAAATTGCGACCGCTAGAGCGTTAACAGACAAATACACAAATATATATATATAATTTTGAACGGACCTCATTTTCATCATCTCAGTCCGACCTCAATAGCTGATTTCTCTTAAGGGAAGTCTGCTAAAAGGAAATTTTATTCCCAGGAAAAGGTAATGAAGAATTTTTAAAAAAACACAGGTTTGGTGTCCATCATCATATGAGTGCCAGGCACTTCAAATGTATCTCACTTCAATCAATATTTTCCTTAGGATGCATTTTTCAATTAAATAAAATCTAAACTACACTAAAGAGCCACTAAAATGTTTAATTTCTTAAAGCCTACCTACATATTAAAAAAAATAATTTAATGTAGCTTTAATGTGGGGAATGGAAGTATAATAACAAATAAAAGTATAAACAAAATAATATAAGATCGTAAAAAATATACCATGTATCTAGGGAGCTTTCGCAAGAAGCACCCAGTTATCACAGATTCTTATAACCTTGCTGAGGAGGTTACACACCCAGTGTAGCCACTAGCCGGAATCACTAGTGAATTTTAAAGGGGGGGGGCTCCAGGTGACAGCTACACGCAACCGGGAAATCATTTACTAACTGTTGCAAAGCTTAAAACATTGTTCTTCTGTACATACATATACTTCTAACTCATATCCGCCTATAGTATTGACTTTGAAGCATGATGGAAACTCATAATGTTAATTCAACGGGTGAGACAAAAATAACCGAATAATCGAAAAGAAAGCGTGGACAATGTTTTTGTTTTCTGAAAAGAGCCAAACACATTTTAAGGGTTATCTCTAAGCTGAGAAAAACAATTTATAATAGTGTTGGTTTTTATTCTCTATGTGAAATGGCCAATGAAGGTTCCACTTCAACCTATCATTGAATTTTACTTGAAGCTAATTTTAGTTATATTAGATAAAATATTAATTCTTACTCTGGGAAGGAAATTATGGAAAATGTTGAATCCCCTTGCCGAGTGTACTATTCATTAAATTATTTTAAAAAATCAATTCAGAATTTAAAGATTCTCAGACAAAGTGTATTGATTATAATAAAATGCATTTAAAGTAATAATAATAATAACTGTTATTTAACATGATATTGAATAAGTAGATTTTGTTTTAATGTGGGATATTACCTCTTTTGCTTTACCCCCCCCTCCAGTTTTATTTATACTAGTAGATCAATTTTCATTTGCTAATTCTCTTCATATGTATTCTAACAAGTATATTTGTTTTTAGTCATTCTGGACATTTCCTCTATTGATTTGGTCATATTTATAGTTCACCAAGCTCGTCTTTATAACGAAACTTTATTTGAGTATATTTTTTAAGGTTCAATGTCTTCTAATTGTCCTTTTTAAAAGTAACTTTAATACTTAATAAGTTCTTTTAAAAAAGTTGTTTAAGTCTGTTTTTGTTTATGAAACTCTTGCGTTGGGAAAAGTGTGATTCGAATATTTATATCCTTTATTTTAAGCGTGCGAGTTACTAAAATGTAGTTACTACTATTTTTGAAAGCTTAAATTTAATAACAGTTATATGATGTCGATTAGTATACCGAGTAGTTCTTATAGCTAGAGTAGTGAACTTCAATCAGTTTTAATCTATTGCATGCGATATGCCTTGTGGTCTTTTAATTATCTTCAATCTTTGTAATTTGATTCAGTTTACTGATTCCTGTGAAATTGAAAAACAATGAAAAAATATTTTCCTAGGATATCATTGTCTCAAGATGTTATTTCAAGTTTTGATTCTCTAATCATAAAAATAGAGAACTTGGTAATGCATATATTAAAACTGCTCAACGCTGCTCGTTAACGATGAAGATTAGGATTTACTTGGGGCTCAGGTTAGCCATGTGATTTAAAGCGTTGACTTTGAATCTCACATGGTAAACCTAGAGTGGCGAGTTCGATTCCCGCCTGGGCAATAGGAATTTATTTAGTGACGGAATTTACTAGAGTCCCATCCTGGCTAGAAAAGGGTGGTAACCTGTAGATAACCCGCCCCAATTAGCCTAAGTTGCAAAAAGTGGACGTTAATAAATTATTTTTTAGGATTTACTTATGGGTTAGATAACACATGTGAGCATATATGATCAGTTTCAAAGAAACAGCAAACTACATTCAGCACACAAATTTTATTATTCTTTTTAGAAATGTTTTACGGTTTCAGCCTTCTTTTTCTCGGATAATCCTCTTCAAAAATGTTAAGAACGCACTTTTGCTCCTATCGCCTGCATAGTACATGGAGTCCTTGTTGTAGTAGTGGTAGTATTTAATAGTTGGATAGCCGTCGACTCCGTTGTTATCACATATGAAGGAGTATTTAGTGCAATCGACGGCTGCAAAAGCAACCTTTGAGTCGTTCTTCATAGCTTCAGCAGCCTTTTGGAACTCCGGTTTGGTCATCTTGCAATGCCCACACCACGGGCTGTAGAACATGACCAGAGCGTGGCTCATTTTCTTCAAGAAGCTTGCGAAGTTCGATGGGCCCAGGTATACGATTTCCGAATCTTCATCTTCCCAAGCCATTCTTATTTAATAATTTTGAAATTATGTTCAGTACAATAGTAACCTTCAAAGTGAAATTGTTTACTTAATGTTATGTAATTTTAAGAAATAAAGTTTAATCATATGATAAAGTGGACCAATGTGGAGTTTCTCTTAAATTAAAGGACCTCAGGTTAGCCATGTGAGTTAAAGCGTTGGCCTTAATCTCAAATGGTAAACCTAGATTGGTGAGTTCGATTCGCGAAACAGGAATTTATTTAGTTGCGGAATTCATGAAATAAAGCCCTTAGTCCCACCTTTTCTAGAAAAGAGTGGTAACCTGTTGATAACCCGTCCCAATTAGCCTTAGTTGCAAAAAGTGGACGTTAATATAAATAAATAAAATCTTAAATTAAATTTGTGTTCTTTAGAATAACGTTTCTAAAGCGTCCACTTTTTGCTGGTAAGGGATGGTGAAAAGGTCACAACCCCTTCCTAGCGAAAGAATGACTACGAATTTTAGTTAGTGAGTTTATCAATAAATAAATTTCTATTACCCAGGCGGGTGTCAAACTCATTCTAGATTTTCCAAGTAAGGTTAACATTAACGTCTTAACTCACATAGCAGCTAACCTGAACCTCTTAAATCAAATAATCACCAACTTTATACTAATAAAACTAGTTTCACCTACAGGTGGTCTCTATTATCTAACTAGATTGGCACCATGGATTTGAATCAGTGAAATCCTCAATAAACTAATTCCTTTTGCCCATGAAGAAATCGAACCCGCGACTCAAAGAGGAATTTTCTATTAAATGAATTACGCATGGATAAGAACTAAAAATTATTTAGTGATCGCCGTGAGAGCTAAGATTTTGGTTTTATGGGCGTGGTAAGTCTTAAGTTGTGAGTTCATATTACTTACGGACAATAAGAATTTTTTTTTTGTATACAACTCACTAAATAAAACCGAAATTCCCACCCTGGCTAGAAAAGAGTTCTTACGTGTACAGAACCCGTTCAGATTAGCCGTAGTCGCCTTAATAAATAACGTTTAAAAGAACATTATAGTGTAAGCCATTCTTGTAAACCAAAGTACTTCAGAAGTTATGTAAGGGAGCAGATGGTGTTCATTGCTGGGCCCAAATATTATCTCGCTAGTTGGTTGAAAAGACATTTAGAAAATGTCTTTCAAAATGAATGTGTTCACGTTGAGGAAATTCTTCGGCCAGTTTAATACAACTTATATTTTGACCTACTGGAAATGGTTCCTCAACAATAAGCAATAATTCTAAAGAAAATAGAAAGTTATTAAAGGTGAGAATGGAATTAGACGAAGTTTGAATCTCATGAGAGAAATACTGTTTATACCTTTGATACTTTTTTTTACGTATTTCCTCTACACAGAAACCATATGTGGAGGGATTTTATTTTTCTGCAAGCCCATGTACACTTGCATTATATGTGCATTTTGTCAACTTTTTTTTATATAATAATACATATAAATATTAAAAATTTAAATAAGATTATGAAGATTAACCGATTAGCTTTGATACTTTTTCAGATTAAGATTTAGGTGTAGTATTAAAAAACTGTTTGTAATTGCATGGCAACAAAGTATTTCTTTTTTGATTGATATTTTATGACCTCTGTATATTCTATGGGTCTCTGTAAATGACAAGCTCATCAAAACTACCATGCATTGTGAAAGCAAATATCTACTACATTGGCATAACAGACAATAATTGAGATAATCGAGAGAAATCCATCGTAGATTACAAAGGTCACCGTACAGAGGAACATGTCTGATGTAAAATGAATTACATAAATCCGTATACGAAGGAAATAAGATAAAAATGCGAATATTGTCTATTAAACAGGTGAAAAGGTGTAGCTGTTCCGGTAATGAAAAGGTGTAAGGTCTATTCAAATGTCCTTAATCAAGGATTGATTCTGAGCAACTCAACTATTATTTATATCCAAATAGACCCAATGAAAAGGACTGTTACTGCCAATACCATAATGTTACGAATTCTAACTGTGCCTGGAATGAATATATTAGCAAAATATTAAATGTACTTCTTGCACTGTTGTGAACCTCAAATCTAACATCCTAAGTGAAGCAAAGAGACTATTTCTTCAGAGCAATCCAGATAGTTCAGTTACCCAATTTAATTAAACAAAAAAATAATTGAATCAAAATATCAGAAAGTCCGTCACGCAGGGGCTGCGTAAACTAAGCAGATTTCCCACGTGAAGTTTTACAATAGAGAAATTTCACGACAGCCGAGCAGTTAATGAAACTGCCGAACTAGTTTTGGCGGGAAAGTCACTTCTTCTATTAGTCGCCCAGATTTAATAAAAATGCAAATATCTCGTTAATATTCAAGATAGAGAATATATGTATATAGCAATATTTATAGTAAATTTAATTTTCAATAAGATTGATTCTGTACAATTTTTCGATCCGACGTATAGTAATGGAGATATTTCGAATTTTCTCCCCTCTATACCCCCCTCCCACTGGTCCGATTTCAGCAGTTAACGAACTTGATCTTTCTTTTTACATAAAACGACTAAATATCGAGTTTGGTAACGATCAAACAAAAATTGCGACAGCTAGAGCGGTAACAGATATATATATATATATATATATATATATATATATATATATATATATATATATATATATACACTCAACCGGAAAAAAAACCGGACACTTCATTTTTGTATTAAAAGCTAATTTTCAGCAATTTTCTTTATGTGGGTATTCTAGTTATTACAGAGAATTTAGAGTCTTAAGTCAATTGAACTAATCCCTTCAGGATTAGTAAACAATTAGATAAAACTCAGATTAGATTTATTTGTCGTGAAGTTAATCTATTCTAAACTGTAAGTAGTTTTTCGCATATTTAAACATCTTTAATTATTAACCAAGCATTTTCTTTAATTAATGTTTTATTTTTATTTCGGTCCAGAATAATGGGTCTTTCAAACTTAGATGGAAGGCCGGAGCTTACGTTACATTGCCGAAACGCTTGGGGTAGCGAAGTATACCATTCAGTGTAATAAAAATGAAGAATATTTTTTTTTTTTTAAATGTGTTAATTTATCTTTTTATTTTTTTTTATTTTGTATTTTTTTGTAAATACTCAATAAAAATTATTCACTTTTGGCAGGTTTTGTTTAAATAACCTATAGATTAACCAATTATTTTAATTAAAAAGATTAATATACATATATATTAAGTATTTAACAAAATTATAAGACTAAATCTAAGTGTCCGGTTTTTTTTTTTTTTTGGCGGTTGAGTGTATATATATTTTATACAATTTTGAACGAACCTCTTTTTCGTCATCTACGAGGTAGGATCGATGGACATTTGAAGAAAAATTTCGAAAATTCCGTCATGAGTACAACCTCAATAGCTGATTTCCCTTAAGGGACATCTGCTAAAACTAAATGGTTATTAAGCACAATTAAGCAGTCGGTCGAGTTCAGTTCAATGTCAGTAGTGAGGAACCATAACAACACAAATTACCAGACTGTAATTAAACAAGCCTATCACAACTAAAACAATAATAAACATGGCCGCCTGAAACGTAAACAAGCTAATGAGGGCTACTGGAAATATATAAATAAATCACTACCAACTCACTTCAGGTTTCAAGGCCTCAACCAAATCAGTTTCCAGATTAAACTATATGTTCAGTATATTGTCACCACAGGATGGCGCTGTTATCCCACAGATACAATACTTAGAAATAAAATTTGATCAGGCTTTAAATCGGGTTCCCCTTTTTAGGAGATTGTCCTTGGGGGAAATCAACTAATGCAGTTGCTTGTCATGGCGTGATTTTTGATAAAATATTTCAAAATTCCATCGAGCTTCCACTATTATTCTTATCCCATTGCCAAATGATATTGCTAATATATCATTTAATGTTTTATACAATAATTAAATAACAAATATTAATTACTCATTGAACTTTCTTTTCATGTGAGACATATGCAAGTATGTTTACTATAACGTTATCATGTAAGATCATAGGTTCTAAACTAAATGATTTTTATTTGATCATTATACCGCACTCGATATTTTCATATGTAACTAAATTTTATAACTCAAATCGGCCTGGGAGTTTGGAAGGAGAGGGGAATTGAAAATGAGAAAGTTAATCCTTATTATGAGACGGATCGAAAGATTTTAAATGTTCAGTCATGCTAGAAACCTAATTTTCTAAATCCATTGTTTCCTATTTGTTTTCTCTAACTCAAATATTAACCAAGATACTTATACTTTTTGTTAGTACAAACATGCTCATGTGTCAAGAAAAAGTTTCCTTTTTTATTTTTAACAATTAGTAATCCCACACTTCTTTTCACCCAACATGCACCTTAGTACCTCATTCACTAAACATTCCATGCCCAGATTACATTTTAATTCCTGTTTCCATTGGTTTATTACTACCAGAGATATAGGAAATGAACGGTAAGATGTCTTATACGAGAAAGTAGGAAATCTGCTTAGTTTACGCTGCATCATCGCGAATTCTTATGATTTCCAAAGTTTATTATACTGATCGTTATAGAATTTACAAGAAAATCAGACACCTTAGTTGTAGTTAACCCGTGTACAGTGAATTTCTGTTATCACATCCCACTTCCTGTACTTCAATATTCAGAGTAGAACTCTTCCCTAAGGAGGAGTTCCCCAAAATATAAATCCACTCATACATAAGGAAAGAAGTATGTATCAACTCTACTCCTGAATAGAGCCCTAAGGCAGTGTTTCTAATCATCTATTCCTGTGTGATATTACTTTTTCCTAAAATCTCCACAATCATTCCCCGGGTAAAATGTATTTTGCAACTTCCCATGTATAATGATATGGAACCAGGGATAAACAAAAGCAATAATAAAATTTGAATTTTTAAAATCCAAAGAGGAGGAACTATGAACGCCCGAATTTGGCCTTTTCCTGTATTTGTATTATTTATTTTCGCTCCAATTAGCAACTTTTTTTAAATAGTAGAAACTAACAAAACATCCGAACATATAGCGCCTAAAATAGTATGGTTTTTTGTTTAATTTAGCTATGCAATTTGCAAGAAAACCATTTCGTTTCTGACGTTCTTTTCATTCAACATTATGACGCCTAAACTCTAAAATAAATTTTAAAAAAAACATAGGTTCCTTGGTACTTTAATTAGACAGGTAAAGTGGTTAAATGAGATTGTAATCAACAATTAATTGGAACTCTTCAGGGAGATTTTAAAGTGTTGTTTGGAAAATACTTTCTTTCGTAGCTTTACTTGATATGGATATGTTTTTTTTTATATGATAGCTTGTTTCACAATAAACAGAAACTATTTCCTTAATGGGTTCTGATTGTTCAACAAGACAATTCAGTAAAATAAAACTAAAACACAATCAAGAAAATAAGGCAAGTAAAAAGAAAACGATAGGATGATAACGGCTAAAATGGAAAAGCATAACTTGTAAATATAAATCTACTGACAAAAAAATCAAATCAATGGATACTATATTTTCGGCACGTGATAACGAAAATAATTATATCATAAGTTGAATAAATTTTTATAACAGAAAATCTCGTTTTCCTACTTTTACACAACATGTTGCCGGGAATCCAATATTCTGGGTATTTAGTACGTCAATATTCTACACACTGAGCTACAGAAAGGACTCAGTACTCGTACAAAACTCTCTAAATTCGAGTTCCCACTTTGATAAATGGTGGATTAATTTATATCAAATAACGGTGTAACTTAGGGAATTCCCCGAAGTGTAATACTATTTTATCCAGTTTCAGGTCGGAACGCAGCCCGTGAATTATCATTTATTTTTTATGTGAGAGAAAAAAAAATTGTAAATACTAGCCGGATATTGTGCTTGTCTAGAGTCAAGTAAATAAATAATTCTGACACGCAGGGGCTGCGTAAACTAAGCAGATTTCTCACGTGAAGTTTTACAATAAATTTCTCGAGAGCCGAACAGTTACGGAAACGGCTCTTGGGGAAAACTCACGACTAGAACCGAAGTTAGCCGAGCTCATCTCGTCTGTTATTCGCACACACTTAATAAAAATGTAAATATCTCGGTTAATATTCAAGATAGAGAACAAATGTTTATAAAAATATTTAGAGTAAATTTAATTTGCAAAAATATTGCTTCTATAAAAGTTTTCGATCTGACGAATAGTAACGGAGATATTTCGAACTTTCTAAACCCTCCCTCCCACTGTTCCGATTTCAGCTATTAACGAACTTGATCTTTATTTTTACATAAAACGTTTTAATATCGAGCTTGGTAACGATCAAGCATAAATTGCGACCGCTAGAGTGTTAACAGATATATATATATACAATTTTGAACGTACCTCATTTTCGTCATTTCCTGGGTAGATGGATATTGAAGAAAATTATTGAAAATCGCGTCATGAGTACGACCTCAATAGCTGATTTCCCTTAAGGGAAATCTGCTAATACACATACAGCCCATTGAAGGAAATCTCATAAGAGGGTTGTATAATTAGGAAACCTAATAATTAGTTTCGAATTTAGGTCAGAACTAAAATAAAAATTTCCATTCTAGAAATAAACAGGGGAGAAAAGGAAATAAACAATACTACATTAAACGCTAGAAGAGGGTACTTAAAAAACAAACAAAAAAAAAACGTTTATTTTGTATGTCTAACACTGCTCAATCCTGTTTGGAATATACAGACCAGTGTGGCGTTAAATATCCATTTGCGCTCATCCATTCAGAATAGATTGAAGACACTTTGTGAATCGCTCATGTCAAGATTGTATTTTGAGGGCTTTTATTGGGAAGAAGAATGACGTCCAGAGATAACGTCACCCCTTCCTGGACTGGGCGAGCCACAAAGAATGGCTTCCGTAAAAATCATTTTTCTATGTTTCGCGTCTTTTTTTTTTTTGTTACTCTTCATCATTTTGAAATATTGCACCATAGTCGCTTATCAGCTTTACACCTTTTGACGTGTAGTCTAATAAATTGACGTCATTTATTGTAAAGTTAGTTAAAAAAAGGGAGTTATTCCACTTAAATTTTATTCTAGGTTACAAAACGATCTTCGAAGGAAAAATGTAATCAAATTGATTCATTTAAAAACTCTTGACTCTTCAATCTCTTTTTTAAATTTCTAATAGGATTTAATTATAAGTTCATAAATGTATTTTTATTGGCACGTTAAAGCGTCAAAAAACCGTCAAACCGAGAGGAAACAAATGGGAATCTTTGGATCAACGTCCATGAAGCCAAGCGTCAACCAATCTATCTTTGTTTTTCATTTTATAATAATAAAATAAACATATCAACGTCAATTGTTGATGAAACAATCAAAGCGACATAAATTAATTTGAAATAAGCGCTTGTTTAGGAAAAACTGGGGTTTAACACTTTAAAATATAAATTAACGTAACTTAAAAAAGTTAAACACATATTTACATTTCTATTTTCATGTTTAGTTTAACAGGAAGTACGTAAAGGGGACTTTATTTAAATCAAAATAGGCTTTGTATAAATCAAAATATTCATTTTGATTTCCCTTTTTTTTTTCATGCGATGGGAAGAATTCATACAATACTGGAGTATGAAATTTAATTAAGGGTTTTCCAAAACAGGATCATTGTCCCGCTAGTCAATGCATATCTTTCGGATGGAAACTTCTTATTTTCGTGACACATGTAAAATTCAATCAATAACAGAGGCTTGAATGAGCATTTTAAGGCTTCTGAATAAAACCTGTTTGCAAATATTGTAGTAACAAAAAAAAGTGAACCTAATTTTCATATTATTTGTATCCGACTATAACAAACATAATAATGATTTATATATATGTGTATATATATATATACGTATATTACCTTTATAAAGAATCTTCAAGGAAAATTATTTTCTTCTCAATATTTTTCACAATTTGCCATTAATTAATTTTTAATAAAGAAAATAATATTGACAGGAATATTAAAAAGAGGGATTTGTTTAGTTTAGGTTTGAAGTTTCCCCATTCAATTCTCCACCTATTGTCTTGAGAGATGAAAAAGGTCGTCTCTTCTTTTAAAATTATAATATAACTTGAGTATCCCAGTTTTCATTAAAAACCGAAAAAAAAAAACATTCTTTACATAAAATCCCTCTTTTAATAATGTACGGTAACAGCTCTTTATAAATAATTCTGAATATAATTTTATGAAAAGAAATTTAAAAACAATTATGGAAAAAAGCCTGTTCTCTTTACTTAGTTGCTTTTAAAGTAAACATCGAAGTACAAATGTAAATATTTGTTTTTCCAGAAACTTTTTTAATTATGTTAATTTATCCCTTAAAGTGTAAACCCCTTTTCATTCTAAACACACAGTTTTTCTAAATAACTTATTTTGTTTTCATTTTTTCGTTATCAATTGATGTTGATATATTTATTTTGTTAATATAAAATTAAGAAAAAAAAAACCCACGGAAAATGGAAATTGATTATGCCCAAAATATATAATACTAGTGTATAATCAGTTAAAAATATAGACAAATATTTCATTCCTCTCCTCCCACAGCTAATTGGGAGGGTTTATATGTAAAATACCAACATTTTCGTCTGACTAAGGTGAGACTAGAATTTCATTCATTATTTAGTAATCAATAAATTTCTATTGCACTCCCTGGAATCGAACCCACGATACAAGGTCTTTCAAGGTGTATTCAGATTTAACTCGCACAGCTAACCTGAGCCTCACAGAAAAATATAAAAGAGATTATAATTGACAAGTTTTAAAAAACTTTGCCATGAGTACTACCTCAATACATAATTTCCGTTCAGAGAAACTACTAATAAAAGAATATAACTATATAACTAGCTTTATTAATGCTAATAAAAATATTTATTGAGTATTTAATCTGTTGTCAAGTAGTCTTTTACTAAGACTATTTGACAACAGATCTAAACTATCACTACGCAACAAACGACTGATTTATACGACAGTACTCCTACCAATATGGACATACGGACTTGAACTTTGGGGTTCCACTAAACCTTCAAATTCCTACAAACTCCAAACCCTCCAATCCAGAATACTCCACAAAATTACAGATTCCTCATTTTACGTATCCAACTTAACTCTCCATAACGACCTCAACATTACCTTAACATCCCGATATCAGAACTTCCACTCTCTCCTTCTCGCACATCCTAATCCTTTAGTCGAATCACTTTCAGTTACCCATATTCCAGAAAACCCAAGATGACGTCTGAAGCCTTAGTGGCCAAGAGATCTTCCTGTGTAGTGCTCAGTATAAATCCATATAGTAGAATCCAATGTTCCCTCCAATGTGGGTAATTGTCATTGGACAACTTCCCACCTCAAATCAATAATCAAGCCAATTGTTATATCGTTCATATCATTTGCAAGTAATATTTTTATATGTTGTTGCAAATAAACGAATAAATATTAAAAAAAGAGTATTTAATAAAAATATACACAACAGCGTTCTGCTAATTATCCGAAATATAAAAGTAAATATTTTTTGATCGTTCGCCCCAATTTTGTAATTCATCGCAGTAGATGAAAGCGAGGAATACTTTTTTTATTTCTGATATTTTTATATATTCCCTGAATATAAAAGCTAAGTAACGATTCCCAGTCGTATACGGCATTTCATCGAGGCACACATACATGTTACGTGAAAACAGAACTTAGATCCCTATTTTTTTCTACAGTTGCATAAAAACAGTATGTGTGACTGAATTTGTTAAGCGCATAGGATAAGGTATCAAATGCAATGCATAAAGGGCATGCAGGGGCTACGGATCGCAAGTATCTGTCTGATGACAACCTTGAATGTCCAAAGGAGGTGGCAGAGTTGAACTACATCAAGGGTACATACAAATCTCAGTTCCAAAGGTCGTAGAGACCAAATGCATCTGTGCCCTACAGAATTTGAGAACGCCCCAAGATTCAAGAGCGGATGATTTCGCAGATAGTTATGTATTGCAGTGAAAGGTGGGCTCTAGACCTGCAAAAAATATTTGGAACTTCGGAGCAGCACACCAGCGTGTGGGAATCAATGCCTGAGAATTGGAATTCTATAGAGAACTTGAATTCTATCTGTCAGAAAGGGCAAGCCCTGACATTTTGTCAGAATGAAACCCTTCAGACTGCCCAACAAGATTCTTTAGGATACACAAGTTGGGAGTAAGAAAGGAGGTAGGCCCAGGCAAAGGCGTTTTAAGAACCTACTGGATTTGCGGAGGTTGGGGTAACCGTAGAAACCTAGCTGCGAACCGCAAGGAACGATCGCGAATAGTGCTGTCAGAGGCACAGATCCTTCAAGGACGCCATGTATGTTTTTTAGTTATTATTGGAAAATAACGTTATAAAGGAAGTGTATTCTTAGACTATTTTGTAACCACAATCCGTCAGATTAGATCACTCACCTGCTTCTCGCATTTTAGATTGCAATAGTTCCCGCAAACTCAATTATTATTCAAATCTCCGTAATTTGCTCTATGTGTTCGTCTCTGCAGCCTTGGACTAATTACTGAAAAACACTCTATGACGCATACGTCTCAAGGATCACTGTTCATAAGCATAAATGATTTGTTAGGTTAATTTCTGCATTGTTTTAATAAAAACGGCTATACAAATGCAAACAAATTATAAGAAAACTAGTTGAATAAATACATTTCGTTAAGTATTTCAGTGACATATTTAAAATAAAAATCTATATAAATATATCAATGGGTGATTCTAAATATGGATTATGACCAAATTATGATTATCAAAATACAAAAAAACATAAGATTTCATGCCGGGTGAATTGCACTACTTAAGTAATGTTATTAAACTCGAGGTTTTTTTTTTCTCGTTTTTCCGGAAATTTTGTTTACTTTTGTTAAAGAACTTTCAAAACTCAGTAAATCACAAATAGATACAAAAAACATAAAATATATTATAAAAAAAAATAGTACTGAATATCGAATTCAGATTCTCGCGGAGAAGTTATTCTTGTTTCTTAATGTTTATTGACGGAATTGGTTTGTTTTTAAATGTTGCTAAGAATTTTACATAGTTGTTACTCAAATTTAGGTGTTGATTCCATTTCCTGTAAAGAAATGATTGACTACTATTCTATATTTTTTAAGTAACAAAACCTTGACTGATATTTATTTGTAAATAAATAGAGTTTATGCTTCTTACTCACTAATGAATATCAGTCAACATTTTGTTACTTCTGTAATATCCTATAGTAAATCGTTAAAAACATTGTGCTATTATTTAATTAATGAACTAGTATTTTATATTTGAGCTTTAAGATTAATTCAGTCTATTGTAGGCTAGTCATTTCCGAGTGCTAAGTATAGTTAAAAGTATATTGTTACTAAATGGAAATTATTCAAACTAAAATTCAAAGCATTGTTAATAATTTGAAAAGTATGTAATCATTAAGTATTATTTTTTTAGCTCACAGAAAATAAAGCTCATCTAAGAATAATGGTTGTTGGTGAAACTTCCATAATGATTTTCTATATAACTACACACATATATGTATACATATACATTTCTACAAGCATACATATATACAAAAAACTAATTCAGGTCCATCCACTTTGATCACCGTTGCTTCACGACTGCTGGAGTGCTGCCAGCCCAAGCAAACATTTCTTGCTAATCCTTTATTCAAATGGCTAATTGTAAAGGGAATTCAAAGTGGATACATTAGGCCTCTAATTACCCAGGCTATTTCATCAGAAGTTTTGTAATTGCTTCATGAATTAACTCTAAACAAACTGAATGAGTACCAAAGAGGGAAATTTCTTTCTTACGGTTAAATAAAAAGAAAATAAGTTAAACGCATCTGAACAAAAAACAATGCAAGGAACTTATACACAGAGTTTGTTGGTAGTTATTATTATTACTATGTAGAACTTATAGTTTGTGAATTTGGTACATATATAACAAAAACACGGAGAACTCTAGGAATTAGGGATTCTGGACTTAGCGGTAAAGAATTGTCATATCCAGGATGCTCCATATAAGCTTTCAAAAGTTTTTATAAATACGAAGATGATTTCGAATGTTATACAGCAGAAGTTTTCCTAAAAATCTTCTAGCTTTTTGTAATCTTTAAGTAATCATTAATGCTGAGAAAGTAGTGCAGACTACTTACTAAACTGAATTGGGAGTTAATCTAATAAAATAAGCACTGTAGGAGTAACAGTGCAGAGCAGGTAAATGGAAGAGAACTCAAGTGTTCTTCCGAAGAAGTTCTTCAATCATTATGAAAAAAAATTGAGATATCAAAAATTTTTGTGTAATGTTTCATTCATTTTTTTTGTCTTTTTAGATGTCTCACATAGTTTTTTGTGAAGTTAATATTCCTCTGGATTATTAGTAGTCATTTTTCAAACATGGTGGTACTGTATTTCTCTATTTTGATATCTCTTACAGTCCACCAGAAAAAATTGAGGCATTTACCACAGTTGATTTTGTTTCATTTACTAAATTATTTTTCTATTTAATTACTTTCGTCAGATCATTAGACATATTCATATTGTTAAATGAGCACGATGGTAAAGAAACTACACTAATCCCGGTTGAAATTGTGCATTTTTGAATAGGTCTTTAAAGATATGCAAGAGATTTTGAAATGACCGATGCAAACATCTGCAAAGCAAAAAAAGTTACTTCATCTCTGTCACTGCATTCCTTCTAAATGTCGAAGGAATGCCGATCATGCAAGCTCACCATGCTTAAAATGTTTTGTAAGGGCGTTTCCTACATCTTGGAAAAGTTCCTATGACATCCTGGAGAGAGCCCTCCAAACATTTAGGGGTTGGCTTTAGTTTCAATCAGGTTACATTGAAACTAAAACCATCCGCTGAATTCCTTCGTAAGATTTATTTAACAGTACAGTTCATTAAGAACAGCAAACATTATAAAATACTGTTAAAGGAAATTTAATTTAATAATATTTGTAATTGGAGTTCTGATGGTTCATAAAAGCATTGACAATACTCTTGTCGAGTAAGGCGTATCTCTAATCCCCACAATATTTCGCCAATTTTCGAATAGGCTGCTTTTGGTGGCGGCTCACGTCAGATTCCAATGCCCAAAATGAAACGATATTGTGAAATATTGTGTGATGCTTCTCACACTGCTGGAGATACGGCGTTTTCGGTATGAGTTCCACAGACTAAGTTTGAAACAATAAATCATCAGTTTTGATGATCATCAACCTCCTATGTCAAAAAAAAAATTGCTTTTACAGGAGTCATATAAAACTGATTAAATCATGCTGTAAATGAAAATATTAATATATAATACTTTGTTATTTCAAAGTACAGGTGAATAATATAAAATAATTTTGAATACAGTCTTGAAACAGAACATCATGAACAGTACAATTAATGTAAATATGCAGAAATCTGGATTTATCATTTTTGTTTTTACATACGAGGTTGCTGATCAACACTTGCTATATCCTGGGCAATAAGAAAGATGTGGTGACTCGAGTCAATAGGCTGGTCCCTTCCTCTCTTTTAGAATGCGGAAGAATATATTATATATATGTATATATATACATACATACATATATATAGAGTGAGATGGTTTGGCTTCACCCATGAGATGTATTTGTATATATATATTTTTTTTAAATTATTTTAGTATATCTTCTTGTCTATTATTAGAGATTTTGGAAATAAAGAGGAAAAGTATAATAGATTACTGCAAATAAATCATATTTGATCGTGAAAACCAGTTTCATAATTTACACTAAATATTACAAAAGTACATCGCGTATGTGTGTGTAATTTATATGTGTATCTATATATATATAAAATTGTTACCTCTGTCTGTACATTGATTTTTTTCGCCAAATTTCACGATAACTTTTCGTTTCACATGTCATAGACACCATAACTGCATTTTGTTTCTTTGGTGTCTGTTTGTTTGTTTGTTTATTTGTTTGTTACCTTTTCACGCATAAACGGCTGAACCGAATTTTATGAAACTTGGTATGTATATTACTACTAACCCAACTTAGACTTTAGGCTATGTTAATATTCTCTGAGATGAACAGGAGTGGGGGTTATAAGGGAGGGCTGAAATTAAAAATAGCAATATTTCGTTTCCTAATGCATTTTCGGCAATTATGCACATAACAAAAGTTGTTTATTTTGTTATTTGGAGTAACTTTTGTTATATACACTTTTGTCGTATACCTAAGTATAAATGAGTTATACGTTAAAAACTACTGCGGAAGTCAACAATTTTATTTGGCACAAAAAACTCAACCGAACTAAACCAAACTTGGTATGTGAATTAGCACTAACGCCTTCCTTATAATAAGCCATACTAACATTTCTAGGGTCGGGCAAGAGTGGGGATTATAAGGGAGGCCTGAAATTAAAAATAGTGATATTTCGTTTCCTATTGGGGTTTCGGCAAATATGCACATAACAAAAGTTGTTTATTTTGTTATTTAGAGAAACTTTTGTTATATACACTATCGTCGTATACCGAAGTATAAAGGCGTTATACGCTAAAAATTATAGCGGGAGTCAACAATTTTATTTGGCACAAAAGACTCAACCGAACTAAATAAAACACTCGGTATGTGTATTAGCACTAACGCCTTCCTTATAATAAGCCATACTAACATTTCTAGGGACGGGCAGGAGTGGGGGTTATAAGGGAGGCCTGAAATTAAAAATAGTGATATTTCGTTTCCTATTGGGGTTTCGGCAAATATACACATAACAAAAGTTGTTTATTTTGTTATTTAGAGAAATTTTCTCAACAATTCTTTTCAATATGAACTACCAGGTACCTCACCTGGAAAAATTAATTCAAATTATAATATATTATTATAATATTTTGTCCTTAATAATTTAAATCTATGCATAATGCACAGGAAACGGGAAATATGACAATATGGAGGACAGTGAAGTCTTACATAAAAAATTAATTTTATTATTAACAAATCCACAGAAACGACGGGTATTAACCCTAAACACTGGGAAGGGTAAATGTCAAAATATTGTGCAAAGTAAAGCCTTGCCAAAAAAATACCATCACCATCCAGCCTCAAATGAATTCCCGGGCGAAGCCGGGTATCTGAGCTGGTATATACATATATATTGTTTAACCATTAGATGTATTTGTATATTTTGTATGTATTCTAGTATTTCTTCCCGTATATTACTATATATTCTGGAACTAATAATGAGGAAAAATATAATAGATTAAATGCAAATAAATCATTTCTCTCAACTTTATACAGAGCGGTCACTTTAAACATTCCTTTGCCTCTCTGGAATATGAAGGCCGTCACGCAAACTAACCAGATGGAGAGTGCGGAAACGGAGCAGATTTCCCACGTGTAAGATCGAGTAGATCTCATCTTACATTATATTATCTACCGTTCTCTTAGAAAACCAAACCAAGAACTTTAATGAGTTTAAGAAAGTTTCGAAATGAAGCGTCTGGAGTAAAATTTTAATAGTTGATCTGACTCTGAGTCCACCTGCTAAAACGAGGCATTTTTTTTAATATATTTGTTAATCTTACCACATTAACTTTATCACTTGGATCTTTTTCATGATCAGGGATCACAGGAAGGAACAGACCCCTTTCATCGTGGTCCGATCATTAGATTTTTTCCCCCACAACTTATATGAACTAATTTTGAGTACTGTTATTAATGCGACACTGGTAATATGTCTCAAATTTTTGAAAAAGGTTTTGACCTTTTTTTCTACCTTTTTTTTTCGAAAGAATACTCTAAACTCGGGACTCTGTTCTGAAGTAAGAAAGCAACCATTTTAATATACAAAAAAAAGCTATATATTTTGGTGGAACACCTCTTGTTTCCTCACAATTTTATTTTTGCTTAGCAGCTTCAGTACCTTTACTGTCTTCATCAGAGCTCAAACTTCTGGGCTAACCAGTTGATAGAGAACCACCAAAATATACTCAAAAATATATATAAAAATATGGAACTTTTTAGAACATAATGATCATTCTATAAAATTGTATTGTAATACAATTACAGAAGGAAAATTATACCCCTTCAAATTTGATAGGTTGTTTTAATAAAATATTTTCCATGAAAAGCAACTTCTCGTGTTATTTTTGTTGTGTTATATAAAAAGTGCTATGAAATGAAATATACAAGGAATATATTATAATAAATATAGCGCATTAATTATTTACGAATATTTTAATATTCTTTTCATGTATTACACAGTTTTACAGATATTAAATGATAAAGCTATATTTTTTTATATAAATCCCTCTTAGTATAAAGAATGTACCAAGTTAATAAATACTCAAAATTAATTCAGTAGTTTGGCCAGTATTCTGGAAATACGATGTGTGTTACATATCTAAATAAATCGTTAGATATATAGCTCCTTGTAAGAACTCTTTGACTAAAATATTCTTGTATTTAATAAGGAGAGTTAAAATACTTTATAAGGAAACAGCCCGTTGTTGTATACACAATGTACATCTGATAAGTGATTTTACGAAAATAAAGTGGTTATTTCCATGGAGATGAATAGGGGAATAAAGAGGTGCTCGTTAGCAATTTTCTCTTTCCTTCTGCATGAGACTGTCGAACAATAAAAAAAAGCTTCAGAAGACTGGATGGAAGTCCACTCGAAGCCAGAGTTGTTAGAGAGCCATCCCTCAGTTTGCATAAGGTAATTAGACATAAAAGATTAGCCTATATGAGTATCCAGAGTTACAACATTATTTCACGACTAGTTTTGTCCCATGCAAGGCGTCAGTGAGAATTTAGCCAAGAACAGAAATATGTATAAACATAATGCAATTTTATGCATACATAAAGAAGGGGAAATAGTCTATTCTCATTAAAGTAGTCATCATTTTACTTCATATATTAAAAAAAAAAATTACTTCTTTTGCGATGTGCACCATGGAAAATGAAAAAAAAATATTTTTAATCGTGTATTATTCAACTTCATATGCAATCTGTATGCAAACTAATAGATAAATAAAAAAATATATTAATAATTTTTAGTTTTAGTTATATACTATTTTACTTCATAAGCAATATGAACAATATTTAGTCAAGTAATTCATACTTAAAGTAGAATAGACTAACACTAAAAGCTCTTTTAAAAATTTTTATTGTCCAGTTTCAAAATCGACCTAATAATGATGCCCGTAGTTTTAGTTTTTATTTAATATTACTACAATTAACAAGTCAATTGATAACAGTTCTTATGATTAGCTTTTAATATTTTCTCTTTAAAATGTGAATAATTGTTAGTGTTACTGATTTCGTGCGTACTACTCAAACTTCATAATTGCATGAGGAATAAAACCATATTAAAAAAAAAAAATTGCGTGTACTATTAATATATGAATTAGAGGAAGTCGCCGTCAACAAAGAATAAATAAAAAAAAATTACCTTATTTGAAAAAAGTGATTTAGTTCATGTCAGCAGTCAAAAACACGCGAAAACGTCTAAGTTAGAGTCCACCCCTTGGGTACTGATAACGTCACTGATAGTAGATCCTTGTACACTGATAGTCGCGTGGAGACGGGGCTGTTGGCGGCTAGCTGAGGCGGTACTAATGTCTCAAGAGATGTTAGTACTTACTTGCTTGGTATCCGGGGTTAGTACTCTGACACTGAGTCTAGTCCTCTGGGTGGAGGCTTAGTCGAGAATGCCGGCCGGTCGCTGGGTCTAGGGGCGGGGCACCGCTCTGCTCGACGACAGAGAACTCCAGCGGCACTAACCCCAAACTACTCCGTCACTCTCCTCCACCTCCTTCCCTCTACCTTTATCTCTCTTTCTCTCTCTCTTAGCATCCCTTATGGTAGGCTTTTCCCTAGGCCCGGATATCGGCTTTGGTTCAATGCCCTTCCCCCAAATTATATCAGCTGTCTTTTCCTTTCCTTCCTCACTCCAAAGGAGGAAGCCCTCTCACAGAGAAGGTAGAAGCCAATAAAAATTGGGTCAGACCCAAAAGCACTCATTAAGAAGCACACATAAGGCTAAAAAATTCTATTTTAAGTTTGTGGATTTGATTCCATCAGGTTAATATTTTAATATCAGTTTGAAACATCACCAGAAATATATGAAAAAATGCAGTAAGTGTATTTATGTGTGGATGCGAGTATGTGCGATGAATTGATTTCAATTACTTGAAAAAATAAATAAATAAATAAAACTACCCAGGCAAAACTAATTTCATTGAATAAAAAGAAAGAGACATCAGTAGCAACCTCCACAGAGAGCAATGACAGTTCTATACAACATGAAGAAAAATAGCCCTACCAAGTTAGGAAAGAAAAGTCTGTCAATTGAGATACTTCAAGTTAAGGACCTGAAGAAGAAATGAGTGCTCTAGCTAACATGACAGCTTCTGCCTGCAGGTTTTAAACAAGGAACTAGCTAGCTGTATTACAGGCTTGGTGGTAAGCTGCAAGAATGCAGGCGAAGATGAGGGAGACTAGATCCCTGGACTTGCAGCAATTCTGATAATCCAAGTTGGCTTTTATATATTTATTTATATATTTTTTAAAAAAAATTAAGTAAGTGTATGTATGAGTAAGTGTGTGATAAGTTGATTTTAGTTCCTTGCAAAAAAAAACAGAAAAGTATTTGCATTAAAAGTAAAAGTCATTTAATTGTAATGTTGGCTAATTATAATGCCAGTTGAAAATGTGTACTTGTAAGGGAGAAAATATATGTTTATGCAATATAATATATAATGAAAAAAGTGTATATATTATAATTATATAGGATAAGCAAGTATATTGCCATTATTAAAAAATGTACAATAATTATTAATTATTGGCCAAACATAAAGGCACTTTAAAATATTAAGCCGGTAGTGAGAAGTGTAAATAGGTACAACGTAACTCGTTTTACTAGCACATTTCTTAGTAAATATAAATAAATAAAAATGTATTTATAGATTTAGTTAAGAAATAATTGTATAGAAAATTATTAAATTTAATACCCTTAGGATATGACAAGAGCGGTATTTACAATATATTAGTTGATATTATTTAAAACCTGGAGTAAAACTGAGACTTGTAAAACCATTATACTACTATAAATGGCATAATAACCTAGTTGTTGATTGCCCAAATCATATTAATCCTAATCCTAATCCAGAAATATATGTAAAAAGGAGGGCTAATACACCACCATAGGCCTGTAGTAAACGCTTAGACAATCATTTGCACTTTCCAAAAATTACAGATAATGAGTAATTGAATATGGATATTTGAAAACATTACACCCTATCTTCTAAACATGCTCTAACTTATACTAGGTTTTTTTGTAATACTTAGGTATATGTCATATTGTTATATTAAAGGTTAATACCCTTTTCTAGTCAGGATTGGATTAAGTATTTTATTTAATGAGTTCATCCCTAAAAATGTCTTAAAAAAAATCATAATGTTTAAAAAATGTGGCCTTAAGAGCCCAAGACTCATCCCGACGATACCGGCATTATTGTGAAGGCAGTATGGGTCGAAGATCTTTCTACTTCTTTAATCAAATAGGTTCTCAATTTCCTCACGGCGCTGAGTGGGACCGGGGGAACGGATTGAAGTCTAATCTCATTGCCAGATGAGCTCAGTCATTTACGCAATTTAGAATGTAACTCAAGTATTAGAACTTGGATTGATATCTCTAGCCGAATAATTACTATTGGAACTCTTCCCAAAGCACGAAACTGTCATCTTAGAGCAGTATTGTTCCAAACCATTATTTCCGTTAATTGTATAATACATATAATATTGATCTAACCATATCTAAAAACAGAAATCAATAGGTTTAATAGGGACATATTCCAATAATCCTAGTCGAGATTGGCAGAAGTAAAGAATTTGCACTTATTTTACATTAACAATCACTTTTAGGTCATTGAGAAAAGTCGTATATGAAAATTTTAATGATCTGACTAAACAGACATCAAATATAAGCGAATACTTCTGGAACTGACCAAAATTCTGAGTTACGAATAATTTTATTGGTTAATTTATTTAAATTTTAAAGTTTAAAAATATTATTTAATTTCATTCGACTGGGGAAAATATAAAAAGGAATTTACATATCATTTTCCTTAGTTTTCATTTATTTTCATTAAAATTATTTTCAGTTATTATAATAATGTAGTATATGTAACATAATAAACTTTTGAATATAAAGACATTGGTTGAAGTTATTTCTTAATAGCCTCAACTACTTTAGTCAGTTTCACACAATTTTTTAAAGTAGCTACCGAAATAACTGTAGTTGCAGCTACAACTACAGTTACAATTACTAACTGTAGTTATTGTATTTTTGTAATTTCTTCTACACCATACTGGATATTTAACTGTTTAATTATACACTGGAGATTGAATTAGTTAATTCCTGGAATTTCGGGTGGAGTAGGCGCGGGATTTTAAAAATTTAAAACATTGCCCTTATTATGAGTTATATTGCAAAATGTTTTAGAACTAATCTGGTTAAACTATCGATGCTCTACAATTGATCTATACATCTTTTCTTAACTCAAGTAATAAGCAAGTTATTTGTACTTTCTGTTTCCCCCACTCCTCCTCTCTCCCTCCAACCCTTTTACTTATCGATTTTACATAGGAATTAAGAATATGTGGTGACATGATATCACATGTGTGTTATACCAGTACGTGAGGAATCTCCTTAGTTTGTGAAGCACCTGCGTAACGGACTTTTTACATTTATTATTAATTTAATGTGAAACGACAAACCGTAAAAAAAGTATTAACCAATTGCAAAATACAAATGAGTTCAGTGAATGACTCTGATTATACGAGCATTTCTTCAAATTAAAGAGGTTACTAATTCATAAATGTTCCTTCGGTATCGGCGCGTTCATATTAGTTCCACGGCAGTGCTATTGTATTTTTGGAACTACTGATTTTATCATCTACTAACTCTAGTTGTGAAATTTCAATTACAATTACTTTAGTTGAAAAATGTAGTTACCCATTATCAATAACTACATTGATAATTGTAATTTTAACTACATTTCAACTAATGTAGTTACAACTTGTAACTTGTAATTGTAATTACAATGTTGCCCAACTCTGGTATCAGTGAATAATGAACCAATTCCTCTATAACTTTCGCTAGCCGTTTTCTTCTAATAATTAGAACTTCCCAATTCGTGTCAATAATGAAACGTCCGTCACGCAGGGACTGCGTAAACTAAGCAAATTTCCCACAATATAGAAATGAAGTTTTAAATATAGAAATTTCACGAGAGCCAACCAGTTATGGAAGCGGCTGAACTAGCTTCTGCCCACGAATAGGACCAAAGTTAGCCTATCTCATCTCGTCCGTTACGTGAACACACATAATATAAATGCAAATATCTCAGTTAATATTCAAGATAGAGAACAAATGTATAACTGAATATTAATAGTAAAATTAATTTGCAATAAGATTGGTTCTATACAATTTTTCGATCCGACGTATAGTAACGGAAACATTTTGAGTTTTCGGAAATCTCCCCCTCTAAACCCCTCTCCCACTGGTCTGAATTAAGCCAATAACGAACGTGATCTTTATTTTTACTTAAAACGTTTAAATATCGAGTGTGGTAACGATCAAGCAAAAATTGCGACCGCTATAACGTTACCAGACAAATATATATATATATATATATATATATATATATATATATATATATATATATATGTTTGTGTGTGTAAATATCTTATATATATATATATATATATATATATATATATAAAATTTAGGAGGGACCTCATGTTCTTCATCTTCTGGGTAGGGTCGATGGACATTTGAAGACAATTTTTGAAAATGGCGTCATGAGTACCACCTCAATTGCTGATTTCCCTTAGGGGAAATATGCTAAAAATTTATTGGATGAAGTCTGATACCATTCTATGAAATGGGTAAATTCATTTATATATGATCGGTCATCAGGTATAGGTATGACGTTATACAGGACGATTTCTAGATGTGCAAATATATTATCCTGTTCGAAACTATCGGCAAAACAATTTTATCCAGGAAAGATAAATACAGAATGCATAGGGAAGTATTAAGGCAGTTTGACATATGTGGGTCAGGAAAATGGATCACGAGCACTGCGCATGAGATTAGAATAAAACCACTGTTGGATAACCTTCCTGAAAGGGATTAATGGAGCTGTGAGAGAGAAAAACAATGCCTGTAGAAAGCAAAGGGTCGGAGGTGGTCCAGCGGTAAAGCACTGGCTCACTGAGATAGAGGTCCGCAGTTCGAACCTCGGGTCCCAAGTGTAAATTTTATTTAGTTTGTGCGCCCTTCGGGCTCTGATGTTGGCCTTAATGTCCCTTCCTTCTAGTGTGCCCACTAGGGATCGTGAGGGAACCGAGTAGCTGCCTGAAAAGGTCCGTCACGCAGGGGCTGCGTAAACAAAGCATATTTCCCCTGTGAAGTTTACAATAGATGCAATAGATAAATCTACATACCGGTAACACAACACAACCGTGAATATTAAGTGAGTAAATACAAACAATAATAAGAAACCTCCCGACGGGAAGCATCTGGAATGTAAACAAACAGTTCTGCCAACTTTTTACCGGTAAGTAAAACAATTACTGTAATATATCTGAATATAACTAAACACTAATTGATTGAAAACTATTTTCTATATCTAGTACTGTAATTTATCAAATTTAAGTAGTCCATAAACTTAAGAAGGGGGGTCACCAGAACATATTTGCATGTATCTCGTATAATAAATATTATTTCTTGGAAAACAATATGTGGTATTTAAGCTTCGAATGATGTGGTTTATTATATAGCAGAGTATTGTTTATGTAACATGAGTAGAATTGTGGGTTTACTGACGGCTGAAAACTGAAAAATGCAAATATCTCAGTTAATATTCAATATAGAGAATAAATGTATATAACAATGTTTATAGAACATTTAATTTTCAATAAGATATATTCTATATACTTTTTTGATCCGACTTATAGTTACGGAGATATTCTGAATATTCAAAATTCTCTCCCTTTAAACCACTCTCACCCTGTACAGACTTCATTTTCGTCATCTACTAGGTAAGATCGATGGACATTTAAAGAAAAATTTCGAAAATTGCATCATGAGTACGACCTCAATAGCTGATTTCAGTTAAGGGAAATCTGTTAATAAAGAATGATGTTCCTGTATTACCGCCACACTATGTTGGAGAAGGCGTCAAGCTGACTTGAACACATATTGTGACAAATTCACGGGTTGATGAGCCAACGATTTTTACTAGAATGAGGGCGATTTTAGAAAAGTAATTTCAAATGTTTTTCGATCCTACCTAGTAGCTGACGAAAATGAGGTATGTTCAACCTTCAAAATAATCAAGTTTTTAAAGGCTGAAATCGTACCACTAGGATGCGGGAATTTCGAAAATTCGAAATATTTCCGTTATTGTACGTTGGATCAAATCAATAAAATAAATCTTATTGAAAATAAACTGTACTATAAATATTATTATATACATCCATTCTCTATCTTTAATAATAACGGAGGGTTCGCATATTTAGTATTCAGCCTTCAGTAAACCCCCACTCCAAAGTGGAATCGAGAATGGACGACATGTAGCAAATCTTACAGCTTATATCAATACTTACTAAATATAACTCACAACAACTACAACACAATTAAGAGTCAGCATCACAAATGCACGCAATTTCTAAAGGACCATGGACAAACAGGACATTATTTAACAAGATTTAAAATTCAAGACAATGACAAATGTACTTGCGACTCACAGACAACACAAACTTTTTTACATATACTCGATGACTGTTCTACATTTAATCAAAATAGATCAAATTTAATGAACATAATTTTAAAAGGAGGTAATTGGCCTGAACTACCTCATATTTTATTTAATAAATACAATAAAAAACTTATATAGTTTATCAAAAGTATAGATATGGATGTAGCAAAAATACATTAGAATGTAAAGTTAATTGTGAGGAAAGAGAATTATTATTCAATATATTTACCTTACACAGAATCGGAATAAACATCGGTTGAGCTTAACTTTAATTGAATGTTTTTTTTTTCATTCCACATATTAGTTTTATTTGTAATTATCCTACTTATTTTAATATTTTATTTGTTTTTACTATTATTATTTTTTATATTATATTTGATTATATGGTTGATTAGCATGTATATATTGTAAAATAAAAATGTATTTAAACATAATCATACATGTAATATGCCATGTGGCAATGGAACAAGTATTCAAATAAATAACTCCTCATAGGGTTACTATAAAGAGAGAAAAAAAGCCCACTCCTACTCATGTCATATAAGCAAGACGCTGTTATACCACGAACCACATTATTTCAAGCTAAAATACCAAATATTGTTTCCATTGAGCGTTTACTATGTGATATACATGCAAATACGTAGTGCCTAGGCGTCTTCAATTAATATTTTGTGGTCGTGAATGGAAAATATTAAATTCTTCTACACCATACTGGATATTTAACTGTTTAATTATACAATGGAGATTGAATTAGTTAATTCCTGAAATTTCGGGTGGAGTAGGCGCGGGATTTAGAGGGGGATTTTAAAAATTTAAAACATTGCCCTTATTATGAGTTATATTGCAAAATGTTTTAGAACTAATCTGGTTCAACTATCGATGCTCTACGATTGATCTATACATCTTTTCTTAACTCAAGTAATAAGCGAGTTATTTGTACTTTCTGTTTTTCGGCATTCAATAACCACCCCCCTCCCTCCAAACCTTTAACTCATCGATTTTACATAGGAATTAAGAATATGTGGTGACATGATATCACAAGTGTGTTATACCAGTACGTGAGGAATCTCCTTAGTTTGTGAAGCACCTGCGTAACGGACTTTTTACTTTTGTTATTAATTTAATGTGAACCGACAAACCGTAAAAAAAAAGTATTACCGAATTGCAAAATACAAATGAGTTCAGTGAATGACTCTGATTATATTTCCTCAAATTAAAGAGGTTAGTAATTCATAAATGCTCCTTCGGTATCGACGCGTTCATATTAGTTCCACGGCAGTGTTTGTTGGAAGTGAAGAAGATTTTCTTGGAGAGAGTGAAAAAAAAGTCCAATTCTTCACAATTTGTTTATTTCAGCGCTAAGCGCTTTCAAAGACTACTGTCTCCATCTTCAGAGCTACTTGAATGCGCTCATTGGGAAAGACAGCAAGCAACTCTGAAGATGGAGACATTATTCTTTTAAAGCGCTTAGCGCTGAAGTAAACAAATTGTGAAGAATTGGACGATTTTTTCACTCTCTCCATGTTCATATTAGACTACATGAACAATATTTGTATAGTATGGCATTTCTATCTCATTTAAAGTTTTGTATCTCAGTGGATGGTGCATCCTGATAATTTAGCATATTTGTTTTTTCAAGAAGCTATTAATTAACAAGAAACACGCAAAATGTAAAACTAAATGATAAATTCAATTGATTCAGGATTTTCGTTCATTAAATCTTTTGAAATGGCAAAGATATTTTATAGCTTCTGAAAAACATGGAAATAAGAATTAGTATAATAAAATTTGAAATTTACTATAAACACCAACCTATAAAAAAATATATATTTTATTGAACGGTTAGTCAAAAATTCCAATCTTTATAAGAGCTATTTCATGAGACATTGTCAATGTCTATTGTCTGACCTAACAGATCTGCTGCATAATAGGACTAAAATTATAATTTTAGATTTATAATGAAAGAGTTTAATGCAAAAGAAAGACATTAATTTCTTTCATGAGAGAGCTGAAGTATCTTAGTGTGGAGGATTGGAAACAGAGATTTAATATGCCTTAATTCAAAGTTTTCTAGAAACTCGCTGAGAACTAAGTTATTCAGGCTGTTTTCATACATTTCTCATGGAAATGGAAAATTACTCAAAGGGTAATAAGAAACAATAATAAAAAAAGAAAGAAATCTTCATAACTCGGAATAATTATTTAAATTCAAGCAGTCGAAAGCCAAGAGATAATAGCATACATAATTTTGCAACCGTAACGGCGTGGATTTCTTAATAATTAACATCTGTGATATTTTGAGGTTTGAATACTATTAAAATATTTTGAATTATTTGTAAAATTGTAAATATTTATGACAAGTGATCTAATTAACTACAGACCGAAGCTAATGGAAAATATTGAATGGCATACAGGTTCCTCGTGTCTTTCTTTCCAACAGCGGTGATTTTAAAAAAGATAATTTTTTTATTACGAAATTACTTAATTAAAATGAGACATATTCATGCTAATAGGTTCACGATGGCATATGTTTTCTAAGTCAGATATAAAAGATATTTATTTGAATAGCATTACGTCAGGGACGGAAAACGTCACGGAAAAAAATGAATTATTTTAAGTAGATTAAAAAAAGTTAGTGCCATTAAACAAATCATATTAATAACAATAGACACAAAATAAATGATCAAAGTTACTACTCACCTGCTACTCAAAATAATTAAAAAGTAATAATAAAACAACAGCTAATAGTTATTTATTATACATGTGACGAAAGTAGATCATTTTACAACTCGAGTGAAACGTTTACCCACACGAGCAAAGCGAGTGTGGTAATTTCACGAGAGTTGTAAATTCTACTTTCGTCACGAGTGTAATATTAATTTTTGTCTGTAATCGTGTAATACATGATCAGATTTAACCAGAATATGAACAACATTAGGATGTTGTGAAGATTATGGTATGTTGTTGGTAGGTTATTAGCATGGTTGTGAAAGGTTATAAGCATAGTTATAAAACAACAAGTGATGATTGTGAAGTAGTGCAGTTATAAACAAGTGCAGGTTATAAACAAGGAAGGTAATTATTATTATATTTAAATGTTAAAATATATTGATTATTTCCACCAATAATTCATTCACATTTCAATTTATTTTGTTAAAATAAATTCTTACAATGTTAAGAAACATTTAAAAGCATTTAATTTCCAACTTCAAATTATTTTTTAATTTATACTTATTACTAATTAAGAAGGCAATTCACTTTCTGTGATTACTTTCTTCACACTATTGCATAATGTCTCACTTTCTTCACTCATTTCAGTTTAGTAATGTTACCATTATTCAACGATTACAGAAAAAAGTAATAATAATCACTAAAACAAACGAAACACAAAAAAATAAAGATACCATCATTTGATAATCTTAATGTATTTAATTAAAGAAAACAATTACCAATAAAGCAGCGTTGAGAACTCCATTTGGATATAACCGTGTCATGTGATGTGATCAAAGCAATGTGGCACTAACCAACCAATCCCAGAATTATGCTAATTCTTCAAATACTGGACTAATTAACCCTTGGATTTTGATTTTTTTTTTTGCTTGCTTGGTTTTTCTTGCTCAATGTTGGTTCACCCTTATAACACTCCTGCTCATTCTGAAAATACTCCGGCATTACTCCTTGAGTTGCCTACTTCCTAAGCTTACTATTTTATATGACTCAATATTTTCATGTTTACCTATTTTTCCTCACTTAAACCATGGGTCCATTTTCTTTTTCGCTTGCTAAGCCACACGCCACTTTTATAAACACCATTCCACCCACCTTCACTGGAGAGCAGATCTCTCCAACTCTTGGCACAATTTTCGATCGAGATGACGAAAATGAGGTCCGTTCAAAATTACAACACAAACGTACCTGTATATATATATATATATAGATTTGTGTGTCTGCGTGTGAAACAATTTTCTATAATAGTAACAAATCTTGATATATAAACAAATCGATATTTTCAAAAACATATACTGCAGTACAATTCTAAAAATATTTGCAAAAATGACCATACTTACCAAAATATTATAAACTAATGATAACAATTCAACTGATGCGTTGCTCAATCGCCCTAGTCGCGAAATGCGATTACTATAAGAATAAATAAATAAAATAATCTTGTTGCAAATTGCATTCTCTACGTTTTGTTTCATGCCTCGAAAAGTAGGCGAGTTATTTGTATTAGCAGATTTCCCCTGAGGTTGTACTCGTGACGCGATTTTCGAAATTTTTCTTCAAATGTCCATCGATCCTACCCAGGAGATGACGAAAATGAGGTCCGTTGAAAACTGTATATATATATATATATATATATATATATATATATATATATATTTGTCTGTTACCGCTCTAGCGGTCGCAATTATTGTTTAATCGTCACCAAACTCGATATTTAGTCGTTTTATGTAAAAAGAAAGATCAAGTTCGTTAACGGCTGAAATCGGACCAGGGGGGGGGGGTTTAGAGGGGAGGTTTTTTGAAAATTCGAAATATCTCCGTTACCATACGTCGGATCAAAAAATTGTATAGAACCAATCTTATTGAAAATTACATTTACTATAAATATTGTTCCATACATTTATTCTCTATCTTGAATATTAACCGAGATATTTGCATTTTATTAAATGGGGCCGTTAACGAACGTTTCCCGCCAAAAGCTAGTTCGGCCGTAACTGTTTGGCTCTCGTATAGAGATTTCTCTATTGTATAGCCTCACGTGGGAAATCTGCTTAGTATACACAGCCCCTGAGTGATGGACTTTATTTGATTTCTACAGCAATTGAGGTTGTACTAATTACCCGATAAAAGTTTAAGGTAACCTGAAGACCAAGTTAGTTATGGGCTGATGTCGGACATTAGGGAGGGGGATAATGGACATTTTAAAATATCTTCGTTTTAATCAGTCAAATCGAAAAATGATCCAATCCCCAATCTTGTTGGAAACTAAATGTTCCACAAACGTTGATTTTTTTCTCTATCTTGAGTATTAACCGAGATATCTGCATTTATTCATTTTCAGCCCTTAGTAAAACCAAAGTTTCTATAAAAATATTTGCCACACCTCCTAGCATAGAGTGGTGGTGTAGTGCTTCGAGTTATGTGTTTTAGAGGACCCTCCCTCAAGGTAAGTTCAATCACTGTGTTTAACGGAGTCGTGAGTTTCACCTGTCATTAAATTTTATCTCCTAGATACCACGCGCCCGATCTCGTAAGTTTTTTTGAAATCTGTATTTCATAAATATGTACATCAATTAGTTTCTCTTTATTAAATGGAATCATATAAACCTATTATTCTATTATTTTGCTCAAACATGAAATTCAAAAGAACTTGTACAAGGATGCACGACGCAGTGACAATAGTAGACGTTTACCAACCGAACTAAGGACGAAACTTTAAGACTACAGAGACTCATAAGAGTACACTAGCTCATTGGACCATACATTGAACTCAAGTACAGAACAGCATAAAAAAAGGCCCTCCGCTACAACGAACAAAAGAAAATGATGTGAACCAAGCAAAACTGAAAATAAATGTAGGTGTACTAATTACTTCAAGCAAAACAAAATTTGTTAACAACATAGTTCCATGCTTTGTCCTAAATGTAATGCAGCTCTGCAAAAGAAATAACAATTAAACTGGTATTTTTGATATGTTTTGATGATTTTCATTAAGTCTTAACTAAAAGTGATTTCGTGCTACTTATTTTTGATTGAAGTTATATTTAGATAATTTTTTTATATTGTTCACAAACTGAAATGAAATATGTATAATTGAGGCATGTGCATTTAAACAATTACTTTTGATATTTGTGTTTTTTAATTATATTTTAAAAATTATCGTCCACCGTTTCTTTATATTATAATACTTGTCAATCTTAAAAGTTATTTACTTCTTTCAAACAAATATTGTACTTCCTCTGTTATGGTTTCTAATCACACGCTGAACATTTTAGTGCAAAATATATATTAAAAAACAAGCTGTTTTAGCCTCCCTTCACTTCCGCTCCCGCTTGAGGGTTATCAACATTGTTTTCCTTAAATTATTGATTCAAAATATTATTTTAATAATTTATCTACACGATGGATTTAAATAATAGTGGTACCCTAAAATTATCTCAGGAAAGAAAAAACGCCTCGTTCCTTCACTGTTCTTTATTCGTTGTGACAGAGCGCTTTCAGAGCATTCACAGGAAATTATTTATTTCAGGGAGTCACAGGGAATCCTTGGTTCCTGTCACATCATTGTGAAGAGGGCAATAATGATGGAGCGTATGCTCTGAAAGCGCTCGGTCACAACGAATAAAGAACAGTGAAGGAACGAGGCGTTTTTTCTTACCTGAGATATTAATTCCTTCACCACCCAGCACCTCAAAAATGGACCCTAAAATTAATTCCATTTATATTCAAAAAGTGCGGAGAGGGGAAGAGATCTTAGCAACCTAAGTAATAATTTAAACATTCATATCGAGTATAAACGCATTTTGTCTTTAGTCGTAATGACATTACCTTTTAACGTTTAATTATTATGATAGTACATATTTGTTTCAATAACATCAAGATATCGCATGTAAGATAATATGTTCCCAGGATCAAAGAGTTTGATTCTCTGCAACTTCCGCTATCTCTCCTTGTGCAAATTCAGCATGACTTTGTTTAAATAATACACCATTCAAACTAAATAATAGAAATGTTGTTATACTTTACATATATATTTGAAATAAATAACAATGTTATTTTATAGGGGAAAAAATTAATGAGGAGGGGGCGACGGATTTTGATAAAAAAATCAATGTACAGACAGAGGTTACAATTATGTATATTGTATATATATATATATATATAAAAGATATGATCCAGCATTACAAAGGAAATAATCAATAGTTCCTTTTATTTTTAGGAGAGCGAAGTCCTGCCCACGTCGCTTTGTGGCCGGGTCCTGACCACTGCAGAAAAACATCGCCCAACTACATAACTGATTTCTTCCATCATGAACTACTGTTATTCGACGGCGATAAGACGAATATTACTGATTGTCATCGGACTTTGTTCCCTTTTATAACATAATTTATTTCACTTTATTTTTTGGGAAACGAGAAACGTCGTTATGAGTAAAGAATAATAAATACAGACCATTCGCTCCGTGACTAACTTCCGATCATACCTTTGTTGTCTGTTAACGTTCAGTCAGTCATAATATCTGTTTTATCGTTACAGCTCACTATATTTAAACGTTTTATGTGGTCAAAATCGTTAATGGCTGAAATCATACTAGTGGAGAGTGATTTTGAGAGAGAGTAAAACTAAAAACTCCAAACATCTACGTTATTTTGAATCGGATCGAAACATATTATACAGTTAATCTTGTTGGGATCTCGCCAAATCAACTATCCAAAAAAGAACTTATGGAAACACGTATTGTACACAGTAAGATATTAAAGTCCAAGAAAAACATATATTTCATAGCAGAAATCTTTGTTTGCCACAACTGACAACAAACTTCGAGAAACGGAAACATATACTTCGTGAATGGCCTTCCCCAAAAAGGCTCTTTAGAAGAAAAGAAGTAGTTTTAACGAGGTTAAGAATTGGTCATTCTCGACTGACTCGAACATACTTACAGTAGAAGACAAACACTACTGCCAACGCTGTAACTGTAGACTTAATGTAAAACATATACTGACTGTTACCTAAGGACTCACATAGACCTACCATACACTTTGACCGAATTACTACATGACCGCAACCAGTATACAGACCGCGTAACATGAAACAGAACGTGTCCACAGTGTTTGTTGTTGTCGATTTGTATTTTATCAACAACATACTCATTACTGACCGTCGTGGAAAAATAAATATTATATTAGGTAAAGGCTGAAATCGGGCTTAGAAGAGAGGGTGTTAATTGAAAATTCGAAATAACTCGAAACGTCTCGAGTGGAATGGAAACATTTTATATAAGCAATTGTTGTTGGAATATTAATTTGATATAACAACTGTTTAAACATGTTTTCTCTGACCGAGTTTTGCATGTTTCAGCCTTTTACCCCTTCAACTCATCCAAATTATGTGTTTTAGTTGCTAAACACATCAACTCCAACTAACATTTTAATTACTGTTTACATAGGCTTCTTACTACGTGAGAATTAGAGAATGGATGTTGAGATAACATCATCAGTATATGATATACCACTACGTGGAAAATATGCTTAGTTTACGCAGAACCTGCGTGAGGTACACTTTTGTGTTATCTGTACGAGTAAACTTCTGGGTCTAAAGCAATTCATGCGATCTTATAATTTGTTTTTACCTCCTATCCACCAATAATAGCGAATTTTATTTTCCTAAACTGATGTATGTAAGCTTTTATGATCATAGCACAGAATCAGCTGAGAAAAATTAGAAGATTGAAGAAGAAATATAAGCAGTAAGTTCTTCATTTATTAACTAGTTTTTGTATTTTATGTTATAATAATAATAAGTAATTTGTAGAATGAAAAGCAAACATTTCACTCCTAATTTCAGGTGTCCACTCAAATTGCTTTGGTCTGCTTGCTGCTGAAGGTTTAATAAATCATCTAGAATTTGGAGTTAGTTGTTTGGATACTCGGAAATCATTTCTGCAATAAATAGACTTTATTCAGAAGGTCAGCTATTTATATAGCACCCATTCTGAGAAATGGTTTAACTAATTTAGTGAGTAAAACTCATTACCTTTGGTATTTAGCGCGGCGTTCCTCAATCCTTCTTCTGTAGTCTGGTCAAACAAATATCAAGTTCCATTATAGTATATTAGTCACAAGCTGAGTACGATTATCAAAAGCAGATTTAGAAGTTTATGTTTAGTTTTTGATATATCCATTAAAATGCTGAGCATCACTTAGTAATATATTGAGAATTGTGATAGAGAAGAAAAAAAACTTAATGCTGGTATGGTAGACAAATATGTTGGAGGGAGGGGGAGGGGAGAGGTTTGGCGCTACTAAGCTATTTCTAGTTTTATGTAAAACATTACTTTTTTTCAGCATTATTTGTTTAATTTAATTACTTAAAATGATAGCTATTTCTAATATTTAGACATAATCGAATCATATCTAGGGACTACCTAGAACAGTTTATTATTTGTATTGATACAAATATTATAAAAAAACACACCAATATAATGTTTATTTTTTACGCATGATTTAAAAATCAGTATTTATTTTACATAGTTAAACTTTGAGTTGAATCGCCAAGTTGCAGCTGCTCCTGAATGAATAAATATATTTTTTCTGTAATCGTTGAATAATGGTAACATTACTAAACTGAAATGAGTGAAGAAAGGGAAACATTTTGCAATAGAGTGAAGAAAGTGAATTGCCTTCTTAATTAGTAATAAGTATAAATTAAAAAATAAGTTGGAAATTAAATGCTTTTAAATGTTTCTTAAAATTGTAAGAATTTATTTTAACAAAATAAATTGAAATGTGAATGAATTATTGGTGGAAATAATCAATATATTTTTAAATTTAAATATAATAATAATTACCTTCCTTGTTATGACCTGCACTTGTTTATAACTGCACTACTTCACAATCGTCACTAGTTGTTTTATAACTATGCTTATAACCTTTCACAACCATGCTTATAAAACCTACCAACAACATACCATAATCTTCACAACATCCTAATTTTGTTCATATTCTGGTTAGATCTGATCACGTATTACACGATTACATAAAAAATTTAATATTTCACTCGTGGCGAAAGTAGAATTTACAACTCTCGTGAAATTACCACACTCGCTTCGCTCGTGTGGGTAAACGTTTCACTCGAGTTGTAAAATGATCTACTTTCGTCACTTGTATAATAAATAACTATTATTATAGATCCAATTTGTGTTATCTATCTGGCTCCTCACAGTAAGGGCCCGATGTTATTCGTTGAACTTTTGCATTTAGTTCACTAATAATTACGATCCTTCATCCAGACGGGAAAGTGCAAGCAGGGTACTATGCAACGGAGCTGACACTACACAGTTAATTATATTAAAGCAATAAAAGATTAGACATTCGTTTTAATTTTTCCTGAGACTCTGAGAATGAAAAAATGCAAATATCTCGGTTAATAATCACGTTAGTGAAAAAACATTTATAGAAACTAACATTTTCAATAAGATTGGTTCTATACTAGTTTTCGATCCGACGCAAAAAAACGGAGATATTACGAATTCCGTCTAAACCCCACCCCTCCCACTCTTCCTATTTCAGCCATTAACCAAATTGATCCTTCTTTATACAGACGACTACTTAAATACCGAGTTTGCTAACGACAAAAATTGCGATTGGTAGAGCGTTAACAGTCTCTCTCTTTCTCTCTCTCTCTCTCTCTCTCTATATATATATAGTTTTGAACGGACCTCTTTTTCGTCATCGCCAGTGTAGGGTCGATGGACATTTGAGGAAGTTTTCAAAAATCCGTAATGATTACGACCTCAATGACTCATTTCTATTAAGGGAAATCTGCCTGAGAGAGAAAAATAAATACGGAGAGGCGAGAGAATTGATTACCTTATTTGTTAGATTAGGTTATGTTAAACGAAGGATATGTATAGGAGAATTCCGTGTATATAATTAAGCCAGTGTGAAGCTGTACTCCTTGCTTTGGAATCTAAGAGCCAACTGCTTTATATACTAAAGGGAGACAATTGTATTCATAGCATGTACCGCTCTCCGTTCGACTCAATACAATATATGTACATTGTTATCTAGACGGCATATAAACACCATAATGACGTCAATATTTATTTTAATTACGAACATTTTTGGTTTACTTTATGTCTTCCTTTAGAGCTAATTTACAGTATACAAAATAAAAATATACTATTGCATCTAATCCTTACTGAGACCAATTAAAGTATTTCAGGCAATAGAAAGGATCTTAACGCCTCAACTCAGCTATCTTTATTTACATACTTCCAATAGCAAACGTTTCGCACTCCTAGTTATTAGGAATGCTAAAAACATACAATGTACATTTTTAACTCACATCCAGTACATAATTTTTTTAGATACTTAGAGTACTAATTAACCTTTAAAATTTATTTATATTTTACAGTTTGCAGAGGCACACCATGAAAAAACATTTCCCCTCATTATATACTAATATAATATTTTTCCTTTTATATACTTTTTGAACTAAAAAGCTTCGCTTTATTTATCTGGACTAGTTTTGTGTGATTGTTTCACGTAACTCCAAAACTACTATCTTAAAAAGTATACAACAATTATAGAGCATTTAATTTTGAATACGATTTATTGCATACAAGTTTTCCATCCGATGTCCAACAACGGAGATATTTCGAATTTTCGAAATTTCCTCCATCTCAATCCCCCTCCCCCTGTCTGATTTGAGCCGTTAACGAACATAATGTTTATCATTGTATAAAATGTTTAAATATCAAGTCTGGTAACTATCAGACACAAATTACGACTGATAAAGCATTAACAGACAAATAAATAAATAAAAATAAATCTATATGTGTGTATATATATATATATATATATATATATATATATATAAAATTGTAAAATCTCTCTGTATATTGAGTTTTTTTGAGAACTTTCACGATAACTTTTCGTTTCACATGTCATAGACACCATAACTGCATTTTGTTTCTTTCGTGTATGTTTGTTTGTTACCTTTTCTCGCATAAACGGCTGAAACTTGGTATGTATATTACTACTAATCCAACTTAGACTTTAGGCTATATTAATTTTCTCTAAAACGAACAAGAGTGGGGGTTATAAGGGAGGCCTGAAATTAAAAATAGCGATATTTCGTTTCCCCTTGGTTTTTCGGCAAATATGAACATTACAAAAGTTGTTTATTTTGTTATTTAGAATAACATTTGTTATATACATTTTTTTCGTATACCGAATTATAAACGAGATATACGCTAAAATCTATAGCGGAAGTGAACAATTTAATTTGGGACAAAAGACCCAACCGAAATAAATAAAATTCGGCCTGTGTATTAGCACTAATGCTTTCATTGTCATACCAACATTTCTAGGGACGGGCAGGAGTGGGGGTTGAAAGGGAGGCCTGGATTTAAAAACAGCTGTCTATTCGTTTTTCGGCAAATATGAACATAACAAAAGTTGTTAATTTTGTTATTTAGAGTAACTTTTGTGATATTCATTTTTGTCTTTTAACAATGTATAAACGAGATATACGCTATAAACTAAAGCGGGAGTCAACTATTTGAATAAGTGCTTACGATTAAGCCGAACTTAAAAAAACTCGGTATGTCAATTAGCATTAATTCTTCCATGATTATAAGCTATATTAAAATTTTCAGGTTAAAACGGGAGTGGGGGTTATAAGGTAGGCCTAAAATAAAAATTCGCGATATTTCATTGTCCATTTGCTTTTCGACAGCATGCACATAACAAAAGTTGTTTACTATGTTATTTAGAGTAACTTTTTTTTCTTTATATGCATTTCTCCAGGAACAATGTGTGGAGCAAGTAATTTGCGTAGAAATATTGATATGCTCAACAATTCATTCCAATTTGAAGTATGAGGTACCTCACCTGGAAAAATTAATTCAAATCTATGTTAATATTTTGTCCTTAATAACTGAAATCTATGCGGAAATCTATGCTAGACGGGAAATATGACAATTTGGAGGACAGTGAAGACTTACATAAAAAAAAAAAATTATTATTAAAAAATGCCAACAACGGGTATAAACCCTAAATACTGGAATGGGTAAGTGTCAAAATAGTGTGCAAAATAAAGCCTTTCCAAAAGAATACCATCACCATTCAGCTTCAAATCAATTCCCGGCCGAAGCCGGGTATTTGAGTTAGTATATATATATATATATATATATATATATATATATATATTACGTTAATGTGTTATATTCAGTTATATATCAGTAATTGTTTTTCTTTCAGAATATCTGTATCTATCTGTTCAGCTCTGAGTTGCTGGTAGACCTATTTGTTTACAATTCAGAAGCCGTTTTTGCTGGGAGCTTATTAAAATTAACTGAAAGATTTCTCATTTCCGTTTGTATTTACTCACGGTGGTGTTAAGTGTTATCAGTATGCAGATCTCTCATTTTATACATTCTTCAAATTGTATTATTAAAAATTCTCGTAATATTGGGTTCAAAATAAGAAGAATTTCTCTATTGTAAAACTTCAAGTGGGAAATCAGTTTAGTCTACGCCGCCACTGCGTGACGGACATTTTTTCAACCATGGATGTACACATCGGGCCCCAACAGCCAGGAAATGTGAGTGGAAGCCGAGAAGAATATCACTTTCAAATGAAATATATTTAAATGAAGTGCAGAAAAATATTTTTTACATTTATTAATAAAACCAGAAAGTATTGTAGTGTCCAAAAACAGATATATCTTTTATTTATTAAATGCAAATTTTACGTTTAAAAATCGCATTTATGATTCCAGATGTTGTCTGCGTTGCATTAACATTCGATAGAAGAATGGCATAGAAATTTTATGGTTCAGAAGTTTGCTTTGTTTAGGTATTTTACTATAATAATCATCACATACTAAGAACTATGTCCGTTTCACTAGAACTGCATGAATTAATAATATTCATTAATTGTCAAAACAATGTTTTTGTTTGTTTGTTTTTTTATTCATAGCCTCAGCACAAAAGATGTTTTAATTTGAAACCCCCTAACCTAACTTAATCCTCTCAAACCAAATTACAAAAAAAAAGAAAAGAAAAATGAAAATGGAGAACAAATTGAGTCATTCAGAACACTCAATTTGAAAGGGGTGTCGACTGGTTAATAGAAAACCAATTAATTAGAGTTTGTGAGCTGTTGGAATGGGCTAGTTAATGGCGGGCGGACATGAGTGGTCATGGAGAGGACCAAACCTCTAATACTCGGGTCGGGGCCCTGGGGAAATTTGGCATTCCAGACCACACGCCCAACCCACAGCCATATTGGTATGTAATCTCCCCTCTTGCTCCTCCCTGCATCTTCAGAGATCAATTCTACCAAAAATGACTTTCAGACAATTCCAAGGGGATGAAATGGTTTCTTATACTTTACCAATTCCTAAACAGAAGTTTTATAAGCTGGCGCCGTCTCCTGCAATAAAACTACATTACTGAAGTGCATATCACACATAGCGAAAATAAGGTGTTACTCGAAAACAAAGGGTTAAACCAACGGCGTTCGTTTTAGGGCTATAGATATACAATTTACTATAAAATTTGTTTTATATATATATACATGTATATATATATATATATACATATATATATATATACATATATATATATATATATATATAGATATATATATATATAAACGACGAAGAGAGGGAGAGAGGGGAGAAAGAGAGGTAGGGGGACGGAGGAATATGCTCTTTGGTTAATTTCTATAGGTAACACATTCAAAGCAAGGGAACACAAGCTTAATTTTATTGGCTTGAAGGTTGAGTTTCAATTCTTTGCCCCAGTACTCACAAGGCATAGTGAAAACTGTCCGCACTAAAAAAAAAAAATAAAAAAAAATAAATAAATAAAAAAAACTGCGTAAACTAAGCAGATTTCCAGCGTGAAGTTATACAATAAATATATATGCATACCGGTAACACAACACCACCGTAAATATAAAGTAAATAAATACAAACGATAATAAGAAATCTCTCTAAGGGAAGCGTCTGAAATGTAAACAAACAGTTCTGTCAACTTCCAACAGGAAAGAAAAACAATTGCTGAAATATATCTAAATATAACGTATTATAACTATAACTTATACTGTAATTTATAATGAATCAGAATAATTGTTATCTCCGTCAATCAAATTTAGTAATCCAAAAACCTAAACGGGGGTTATTTATCATGTATAATAAAGGTCTCTTGAAAACAATGTTTGGTATTTAAGTTTCGAATAATGTGGTATATAACAGAGTATTGTTTATGTAACATGAGTAGAAGTGGGGGTTTGTTGAAGACTCAAAACTGAAAAATGCAAATATCTCGGTTAATATTCAAGATAGAGCATAAATGTATGTAACAATAATTATAGTACGTTTTAATTGTAATAAGATTGGTTCTATTCAATTTTTCGATCCGACTTATAATAACGGAGATATTTCGAATTTTCAAAAATCCACCCCTCTAAACCCCCCCCCTCCCACTAGATCGATTTCAGCCGTTAACGAACTTGATCTTTCTTTTTACACAAAACGACTAAATATAGAGTTTGGTAACGATTAAACAATAATTGCGACCACTAGAGGGGTAACAGACAAATATATATATATAAAGAGAGAGAGAGAGAGATTTATAATTTTGAACGGACCTCATTTTCGTCATCTGCTAGATAAATCGATGGACATTTGAAGAAACGTTTCGAAAATCGCGTCATGAATACGACCTCAATAGCTGATTTCCCTTAAGGGAAATTTGCTAATAAGTAAATTCATTTTTAAAATGTTATATTATTGATGAAAACTTCATCTGGCCTAAGATGGATAGGTGAAACAGAAGGTACTTGTACATTCACACCAGCTGCACTGGTTGTTGCTATTTTCAGTTTCTAAAATTTTGTAATTGTTATTCTATTAAACAGAATTACAGAATGTTTTTTTTCCGTTACCGACTGATTTTAATGAAATAATTGAAATCTCAAAAATGGACGAAAAAAGTTTGTATGCCTTTGTACGAAATAAGTTCCTGAGAAGAGTTATAACGCTACAGTATTTAAATAATAATATATGCGTATTATTTTTTTCGGTTGGCGCTATAGAACTTAGCCACCCCTGGGAAAGAATCGAAAGCTCCGTGATCAGAATTTTAGCAGATTTCCCCCAAGGGAAATCAGCTATTAAGGTCGTACTCATGACGGAATTTTTGACATTTTTCTTCAAATGTCCATCGCCTCAATCTATTAGATGATTAAAATAAGGTCAGTTCAAAACTGTATATATTATATATATAAAGCGGTAACAGAAATTTAGTCGGTTTTTGTAAAAAGAAAGATCAAGTTCGTTAATGGCTGAAATCGGGCCAGGGGGGGGGGTTTAGAGGGGAGGATTTTCGATAATTCGAAATATCTCCGTTACCATAGGTCGGATCGAAAAATTGTATAGAATAAATCTTATTGAAAATTAAATTTGCTATAATTATTACCATGTAAATTTATTTTCTATCTTGAATATTAACCAATATATTTGAATTTTTCCGTTTTCAGCCTTCAGTAAGCCTAAATTCCATTTTGCTTCCAATGAACTTTTACTTTGTGATATATATGCAAATACGTTCATTCAACTGAACACCCCTTCTTTTGTTTTGGGATTACTAAAATTTGAGTGATTGAAATAAAACTGATTCTGATTCATTACAAATTACAACATTACCTTTAGTAAATTGTTTCCAATAAAATTAATATATTATATTTAGATATATTTCATTAATTGTTTGTCTTTCCGGCAGCGCCACAAGCCTGGCTGGCCTGTTTGTTTACAATTAAGCCGCGTTCCGTCGTAGGGATTATAAACTTGAATTGCACATTTACTGAACATCCACGGTACTGCTGCCTGTATGTATAGTTATCTATTGTAAACCTTCGCGTGGGAAATCTGCTTAGTTTACGCAGCCCCTGCGTGACGGACTTTTTATGTAGAAAGTGATCAACACGACGTACAACCTCCGTTATCCAAGGAGGATCTTCAATGAGTTATCTTCAGTTGATGGACGGGTCCCATTATACCTGGGGGGTCTGTGGCCAGTTCAAGCTGTCAGTCATCTGTGGTCGGGATCTAAGATAGTCATAATCGCTAGTCATTCCAAGGAGCTGGGAGACGTTTTTACTCATTAGACTCCCACAGATCCACAGCCACTGTGATTATTATTGATCACCGTGATTATGTTGAGTGAAATTCTTTACCCATTACCCCCCACCCGATTAGACTGAGTTAGCTGAAAAAGGAAAACTGTTTTTTTTTTCTCGATGAGATGTGTTTATTAATGAAATTTTTGAAAAATTGATGTTGAATTGAGGTTGTCTATTGCAAGTTGGCTATGCTAATTTTAACCAATCCCGATAGGCTTAGAAACCGATTCTTAAAACAATCAGATTAAAGGAAGTTTGTGCTAATGTGAGTAATCCGGTTCAAATGGAAGCTATCCAGGAGACGGTATATTCCAACTGTAGAAGCGATGCCCGGGGTTCTGATGGCCCCCTGATTGTGTAGCACGCAATGCCTCAAGGTCTGGCGGGTTTGCGTAGCACTTCCCTACGACTTGAATCTCTGCCAAATTATATCAAGTAAAAATCTTATTTTTTTTTTTATTCTTTATTGATTTTATAGTTAGTCCACTCCGGCATATTAAATTGGGCGATTTTTCAATTAGTAAAACTAGTTGCCATGACTGACGAAGCGAAACGTACTTACAGTACGTTGTCATTTATTCACATGAATAACAAAGTACTGTATCAAATTTAAATATGTTCTCAAACTACTAAAAACCATGCAATTTTATACAAAAATCTAAACAGGGGATATATTTTTAATTTAAAATATACAATTTAGCAGATTTTGAAAATTTGAAATATCTCAGTTACTATAAATTGGATTGAAAAAATTGTATATAACAAATGTTATAGTAAATAAAAATGTTCTATTAATGTTGTTATGTTCATTCTTTATATATCTCAAATATAACCGAGATATTTGTATTTTTTTTTTAAATTTCAGCTTTCAATAAATACCCCTTCTTTTTCATTGCACTAAATGCAGATTACTTTCGGAGTGAACCATCCCAACATCCGTGATCTGTGACCCAACATTTACATTAATGAAACAATATGTAATATAAATAAATAATATATAGTCATTAAAAGGTAAATGTTTATTATCTAAGACATATTAATATTTTGAATTCCCCTCTTCCCTCACTCCTACTGATGCATTCTATTTGGAAAGGGCCTAATTTTTTTTCTTCTCCACAAAACGATCGATGGACTCTTAAGGAAATTGAAAATATAATTTTGAAAAAAAAAATTCTCATTTCACTTAGTTAAATAATATAAAAATAACTACTTAGAACCGTCGTCTGGGTTCTAGGACTCTTAAAAAAGGAAATTGTATGGAACTATGAATCTGTGAACCGTGTTAAAAAGTGATTTATGACTCAAGACCATAAAATTATTATGTTTGAGAAGGAAACGTCTATCCATACTAGCTGAAACAAAAATTGAGTAAAAATATCCACATTTAATCAGCCCCAAAAAAATATTTATATATTTTTTTTCATAATAATTATTTATTAACGTCCACCATTTTGTTAGTATGGCTAACTGGAGCGGGTTATCTACAGGTTACCACATATTTATCTCCAGGGTGGGACTAGGTTTTTAATTAAAGAGTTCGTCACTGGGTAAATTTCTATTGGCCGGGTGGTATTCAAAGTATCTGCGATATTTAACATATAAAAGAAGAATATGTAATGAGATGAAATCACAAGTGTGTTATACCAGCACTAGGGAAATATGGTTGACGAATAAGCCTTTCTCTCATGAATCGTCTTGTTTCAAGCTGAAATACAAAATATTGTCCATGTTTGATGTGCTGGATGGTGAAGGAATTATTATCTCTGGTAAGAAAAGAAAGGCCTCGTTCTTGAACAGTTGTTTATTTTATGCGACAGAGCGCTTTCAGAGCATACGCTCCATCATCAGTGGAGCTCTGCTAGCAAATATTTACCATTAAAAACGTCGTAAGATGTCATTAAATTAAATACTAAATGTATTTATATATTGAACGTCAAGAGCTAGAACATAAAAGTTTAAGAATTCAAATTAGTGGCCCAGTGAATATATATGAAGGAAAATATTTTTACAGATTAAAATTAAAAGCTTTCTGGTAGAATACGTACAAAAATTTTAATACATAGACAGAATAAATATATAATGAAGAGCGAATATTTACAGTTAAAAAGTATAAAACAAGATAAATAGTAAAAACCAAATAGTCAAATTTTAAAAACTAAAAATGAAGGAAAACACACTGGAAGAGCTATAGGGGGCGATACATACAAAAAACGTAGAAGAAAGGAGGCCTCTATATTAATAAGACGGGGGAAGGAACCAGATTGAAGCATGTCTCGGAAGCCGCTCTCATTGCTCTTCGGTCCCGAGGCCTCAGTCACAGCGAATCCTTGGTTCCAGTCACATCTTTGTGAAGAGCTAAGCCATTGTCTCGCTTCTCTATTTTTCTTCTTTACGCGTTTTTTATATGTATCGCTACTCAATCTATAATTTGAAAATGCCATCTGAGCAATCGACAATTCAATACATTAGCCAATAAATATAAGACAGTATTTGATTATGTAAAACAATGTACGTAAGTTGGCTAAGAGGTGCCTAATAGCTGATATCTCTTAAGTCCGATCTGCTATCGAGGTTGTAATCATTAAACAATTGTTATGTAATTTTTATCGAAAAACTGTAACTTACCAACTTTATTCTCCCCACGCTTCAATTACACGAACTTCTATTCACATAGACCTGTCATGTTTATAAAAAAGGGGAAACATTAATAATCATAATATTTTATCAAAATAATTAAACAGGAGATAATCCTATCCCTAAGCTGAAACTGTTCCCGTACCTTGGAAGATTAATATTGATTTTCTTCTTTATGCCCCCATTATGGAGACCTATCTCTTCATAGGAATTCTAAATCAGAAGCTAAAAAGTAGAAACATGGAAAACACAGAGTTAGAGGCCAGATTCAGTAGGTTTTCTCTGTGGTAGAGTACAAGTGTAGACTCAACTAGTTGATTAGGAATGCCATGAATACATCATGAACGCTTTTCTCTGCTTATTGGATTTCAGAAAGGATTTTGGCTCAATTACCCTTCACAGAATTTTTAAAGCTGTGCATAGAATTGGGATTAAAACGAAAAAATATATTAAGATAGCAATATATTTTTGTGGCTGTTCGGAAGCCAATATTTCAATAAAAACGAACGCACCTCGTCCTTTCGTTATTTGAGAGAAGTTCGGCAAGGTGAGTCATCATCATCATTTATACTCTTGCTTTATGTGCAGCACTATAGCAAAACTCGTTGAAGACGAGAATTTATATAATAAATAAAACTGATAATTTTAAAGGTTAAAATTATACTAAGAAATGTATTTGAGAACGAGCGAGTGAGAGGGAGAGAGAGCGAGAGAGAGAGAGGGTGAGAGAGAGAGAGAGAGAGAGAGAGAGTGAGAGAGAGAGAGAGAGTGAGAGAGAGAGAGGGGGGGGAGAGAGAGAGAGTGAGAGTGAGAGAGAAGAGAGAGAGAAAGGAGAGAGGGGGGTGAGAGAGAGAGAGAGAGAGAGCGAGAGAGAGAGGGGGGGGGAGTGGGGGAGGGGGAGAGAGAGAGAGGGTGAGAGAGAGAGAGAGAGAGATAGAGAGAGAGGGGGGGAGGGGGGGGAGAGAGAGAGATAGATAGATAGAGAGAGACAGATAGAGAGAGAGAGAGATAGAGAGAGAGGGGGGGAGGGGGGGAGAGAGAGAGATAGATAGAGAGAGAGAGAGAGAGAGAGAGAGAGAGAGAGAGAGAGAGAGAGAGAGAGAGAGAGAGAGAGAGAGAGAGAGAGAGAGAGAGAGAGAGAGAGAGAGAGAGAGAGAGTAATTGAGAGCCAAGGGCGAGGTAGGTGGATATTGAGAGAGGCTGTGAGAGGGACAGAATGAGACCGGAGAGAGAGTGTGAGTGACTACTGACAAGAGGGAGAGCAGAGGGCTAATGGCCGGGTCCTTTCCTTCCCTTTGTGTACAAAGAGTGAAAGAGATTCCTGCGGCCAGATGAAAGACCTTGTTTTCCTTTCACTCTCCGACATCTTTGGTTTCGTTCTACTACATAATCCCATAGTTGTGTTATATTCGCAAATACAAAACGAAACTACAATGGGAACTGAAGAAATTATTAATTAATCTATTGAAAGTGGTCTTGAATTATTACAACCCTGGGGAAGTTCATATCCATATTAACACTGAATGGTGGAGGTTCGAATCCATTTTCTGGATTAAAAAGGGTCGTTTCTTCCAAGGGATGAAAATTCCAATCAGCAAAGTACTTTTAATGCCTAAATGTACCAATCATCAAGTACAATATACAATGATAAGTGTTTTTTTCCCTGAAAGCCTCTGAGCTGTTCGCATTACATCAGCATTCTACGTCGCATTACATCGCCACCTTCATATACATCATTTTTTCCTATTCTTATATACACCTTAGTGCTGTATTAGAATTATTTAAACCGATTCATAAAATACTCTGGTGGTCATTAGAATTCTGCAATTATCACCAATCATAGAAGAAAGCCCTTTTCCTAATTCTGATAGTAGTGGAATCGTCATCAACGAAAGTTCTGTTCTGCTTCTCAGCTGATCAATAGGATCTGACAGGATTGTCTTAGAACTCCGCACATACTAACCCTTAACTGGCGACGTACGGGTCAAAATGACCCTAGCAAGAAATGTTTTGCCTTTCAGGATCAGGTATTTTCAGAGAGAATGCTGTTATTCGCAGTACCTTCCCCCCTTCCTACACCATCTCGCTTCAGTGTGCTCTTGGCCTTGTAATAGTTAACATATTTTAGTTATTCATCAGCTCGGGTCATTATGACCAAACCTCACCGTTTGTGAAACTTTTTTTTGTACAACATATTTGAAACGGCTCGGAATATTAGTGATTGTATGGAGACCCAAAGTACCCTAACTTGAAATGTGCCCTAGAGAACCCATTCTGTCCCTAGCTAAAGAGGAGTTTCTACAATGAAAGACTTCATGTAGTCTTCCGCACATTGATCGAAGACGTTCTTGCGTCTGATGCACGACAAGAACCTCAGAAGCCAATTGAGGCAAAGCGTAGGCTAACAAAAAGGAAAAGGTGCTACATTTCTCCATCCAGCAGTGGCCGGAAGGCATCCAGAAAATGGTGGAAAGTGTAAAATGCCAGTATGCAACATCTCTACCACACCTATTTGCAAAAAATATTTAAACCCATAATATTAAACTATTTTTTATTATATTAATGTTATATTATTAATTGAGAACTAAACCAGAATGATTTTAAAAGCACTTGTTTAATAAATAATATTATATGCTTATTATTGTAAAATATAAAAAAGACTAAGACATTCATTTTCATAATGTTTTAATATGAATATTAAAAATAATATTAATAAGTTAAGATTTTTATCATATACATAAGTCCTGGTTTAGTTATAATAAATATGATTATTCTTTTTAAAAAAATTATTTCAACGCCTTTTAAGCCCTTGGTCATTCTGACCCGACGTCACCAGTTAAGTTTCTCTACATGCACGTCACCAGTAGAGGGCTAAATTCAGAATGATCAAATATTACCTTGCACTCTGAGAATCGTTCTCCAGAACCAATCCTACCTTAGATATCTTGATTGCTAAGCAAACACTTGTACACACATTTCTTTGATGTGAAACTCCTCATGGGGAAACCATATCTTGAACTAATGGATGAAGTATGAGACTTCTGGTAGTTTTCAGAAACATGCACAAGGCCTTGAAACACTGCAAAAATCTTTAGACAAAATTATGATATTCCTCTACATAAAGAGATCTCAAATATAGTGTATTTCACATTGTTTTTGTTTTCTTATCGGTGATTTACAAGGTTGTTGAAAACATCAACCTAGTCATTTAATTTCATAATAATGGGTTATCTTATTTCTAAACTACTGCGAAAGCATAACTATATGACGAGATATTTGCATTTTTTAGTTTTCTGTCATCAGTAATCCCCCACTTGTACACATGTCAGAATATCAATAATATTGTTTTAAACAGACCTTTATTATGTGAGAAACATCCAAATTTGTTGTATGCTGAAGTCTTTAATCAAGATTGGACGTTCTTGTACGAAAATGTATATTTGACCTACCATACTCGACAATTAACCGTTTCAGTCAATACTAAAGGTCATATTTGTTATTGGCAGAAATCGGACATGGACTGGTGGGCGTATAGAGGGGGGGAGGGTCGAAAATTCATAATTTTTCCGTTATTATGAGATCGTAAAATGTTATAAAATCAATCTTGTTAAACTTTTGATGGCATACAATTGTTGTTCTGTGCATTTCTTCGTAACTCTAGTATGCTTCAGCCTTCAGTAATCCCTCCTGCCTTCTGCTTTTCGGTATTAACAGATTTCCCTTAAGGTAAATCAGCTATTGAGGTTGTACTCATGACGGAATTTTCGATATTTTTCTTCAAATGTCCATCAACCCTACCTAGTAGATAACGAAAATGAGGTCCGTTCAAAACTGTGTATATATATATATATATATATATATATATATATATATATATGTCTATCTATCTATATATTTGTCTGTTACCGCTCTAGCGGTCGAAATTTTTTTTTAATCGTTACCAAACTCGATATTTAGTCGTTTTATGTAAAACGAAGAAAGATCAAGTTCGTTAACGGCTGAAATCGGACCAGTGGGCGGGGGGGTTTAGAGGGGAGGATTTTCGAAAATTCGAAATATCTCCGTTACTATACGTCGGATCGAAAAAGTGTACAGAACCAATCCCAAGTGTACAGATCCGTCGCATAATAACTGAGATATTTCGAATTTTTAAAACTTCCCTCTAAACCCCCCTCCCACTGGTCCGATTTCAGCTATTAACGAACTTGATCTTTCTTTTTACATAAAACGCTTAAATATGAAGTTTGGTAACGATCAAACAAAAATTGCGACCCCTAGAGCATTAACAGACAAATATATATATATATATATATATATATATATATATATATATATATATATACAGTTTTGAACGGACTTCATTTTCGTCATCTACTAGGTAGGATCGATGGACATTTGAAGAAAAATGTCGAAAATTCCGTCATGAGTACAACCTCAATAGCTGATTTCCCCTAAGGGAAATCTGCTAAAACTGTATACCCGTATTATAATACATGTGCTCTATAAATAAGAGTAAAAACCAATGCAATATATATGATTAAATTGAAGTGGGAGCTTTGGATAGTACTGGAGCATATACTGTTTATCTATCAATTTTGGAGCACCAGAACTCCGAAACGACAGTATCCTACGAAATGTCAGCTCGGCATTTATGATATCCGTATTTTTTTTTTAACTAAATAGAGACTTTTCCATCCCACTAATGATAGGGTTGAAGCCCCTGAAGTACACAGCTCATTATTAGTTAATTAATGTAGTAACCTCATGTATATCACCGAACATCGTAAAATGTTGCTTAACAATAAACCCATCAATACATTGTTGCGAAAATTGCCTACTTAAAAAATTACGCAGAGTTTATCACGTATTTAACAAGTACGAAGTAAATGAAAGCAACCCTACAGGGCCGATAGCGCCAGGAGTGTTGAAGGTGACGCCAGTTTGCGACCTGGACCAGTCTCAATCCTTTTCCTTTTGATCTCGCCGCCCGTCTATAAAAGCAGATCAGATCGCTCGAGAGTTAGTTAGTTTCTCAGTTTCCTTTTAGTGAATAACAATAAGTTCAGTGCAGCTTTTGTGAAGAGTGTCTTTAGTTTTAGTACAGTTATTTATTTATTTATTAACGTCCACTTTTTGCAACTTAGGCTAATCGGGACGGGTTATCTACAGGTTACCACCCTTTTCTAGCCAGGGTGGGATTTTAGGACGTTATTTAATGAATTTCGTCACTAAATAATTTCCTTTGCCCAAGCGAGAATCGAACTCGCCACTCTAGGTTTACCATGTGAGATAAAGGTCAACGCTTTATTAGTACAGTTAAGTATTTGCATTTTTCAGTTTTCACCCTTCAGTGAACCCCCACTCCTACTCATCTCATATTAACAATATTCTATTATGTTATGAAGGCACTTTATTTGAAGCTTAAATACTAATTATTGTTCTCATTGAACTTTTAAATTTTGAGATAAATGCAATGGCGCACAAGGGAAATCTGCTTAGTTAACGCAGCCCCTGCGTGACGGACGTTTGTGAAGATTAGTGCAGTTTTGTGATCTTCAGTGATTCGCGTGATCGTAACTTATTGTAGTGACTAATAAGAAGTGAAGTTATCAGTGCATTTTGTGAAGAATAATTTAGTCTGTAGTGCATTTTCAAACAAATTGTGCAGTGATAATAACAGTTTGTGAGTTTAATTTTTCAATCAAAAAGAACTCTAATAATCAACTTATATTATTTTTGCAATAAACCTAACGATATATATACGCTTTTCAAACATCTCATAGTCCTGAAGATTAGAGGATGAGAGAGTTAGTTCGGCGGAACAGAGCGAAGAAGCCCTCTTAGACCCTTCATGATGTAGTTGTATGAGCCTTACCTCATAGAGCTGGTTACGGCTGTATCCAGAGGAGTAAACCCAACCTTTACAACCAACCATACAGGCCTACATGGCCCTTTTACGCCCTTCGTATTCTAAAAGAGCCGTCAGCTCTTAGGGGTTGTAAACCCGTATCAGTCCATGCACATATTGTTCTTATTTTTTATATAATAAAAATTTCGAAATCTAATTATATATATACGAGGGGAGGTCAAAAAGATCCCAGCCTAACAATGAAGGAGGGAATTAAAATAGACGACTTTGAGCTTGTCATGTTTACCTAATCCATAGTAATATTCACACAAATTTTTATAATCCTACTTACTATCACTTGTCTAATATATATAATACTTTTATTATCATCAGTTTGCACTTGTCTTTAAAATGAGCAACATTGAGTACAGAGCTGTGATGAAATTCGTAGTCAAAGAAGGCATAAGGCCTTCAGAAATTTTTGAACGCCTTAGGAAAGTGTATGGAGACTTGTCCCCTAGCTATAGTACTGTGAAATATTGGTGTAGTTTATTCCTTAGAATCCTTAGAAGACAACTCGCGACCATGAAGGCCTGTGGAAGCAACCACCCCAGACATCATCAACCGCATAGAGGACTTGGTGCTCAATGATGGCCGTCTAAAGAAGAAGCAGATCGCGAGGATGGTTGGTGTACCGGAAACTACCGTGCTAAACATTCTACACACCCACCTCGACATGTCAAAGGTTAGTGCACGATGGGTTCCCAGAAACCTCTCGTCAGCTCAAAGGAAAGTGAGAATCGATTGCTGCAAAGAATTTTTGTCTCTTTGTGGTTCAAATCCCATGAATCTTTTGAGCCGAATAGTGACTGGGGACGAGACCTGGGTCCACCACTATGATCCGGAATCTAAACAGGAGTCAATGCAGTGGCGTAGGAAAGGCGACAAGCTACCTGTCAAGTTCAAGGTCACACCCTCGGCAAGCAAGATTATGGTCACAATGTTTTAAGATTCAGAAGGAATCCTGTTGATTGATTACAAAGACAAAGGTGAAACAATCACGGGAGAGTACTATTGCAATGTTCTGACCCGTCTTAGAGAATCAATCAAGGAGAAGAGGAGGGGGAAGCTGAGCCGAGGAATCATGCTGCTTCATGACAATGCTCCCTTGCACACCTCTCGTAAAGTGATGACTACGCTTGACACCTTGGGCTTTGATTTGATCGGTCATCCACCCTACAGCCCGGATCTGGCTCCCAGTGACTACTTTCTGTTCCCAAACCTCAAAAAGGACCTAAGGGGAAGAAGATTTGTAGACGACATTGAACTCAAAAAGGCTATTGATGCTCATTTTGAATCCAAAGAAGAAAATTATTATTTGGGGGGGGTTTAGAAAAATTAATAAATAGATGTAATAAATGTATAAACAACAAAGGACATTATATTGAAAAATAATGCACGTTTTGTGTTTTTATTTCATTTCCTTATGGGTCAGGCCGGGAACTTTTTGACCTCCCCTCGTATATATATATATATATATATAGAATACATATATATAGGATATAGGATATGAAAACAATATTTGGTATTTAGGCTTCAATTAATATCTTTTATTATATAACGGAGCATGTAACACTAGTATAAGTGGGGGTTTACTGAAGGCTGAAAACTGAAAATGCAAATATCTCGGTTAATATTCAAGGTAGAGAATAAATTTATATAACATTATTTATAGTGCATTTAATTTTCAATACGTTTGATTCTATACACTTTTTCGATCCGACTTATAGTAAAGGAGATATTTCGAATTTTCAAAATTCTCCCCCTCTAAACCTCCCCCTCCCCCTGGTCCGACTACAGCCGTTAACGAACTTGATCTTTCTTTTTACATAAAACGACTAAATATCGAGTTTGGTAACGATTAAACAAAAATTGCGACCGCTAGAGCGGTAACAGACAAATATATAGAGAGATTGATATATATATATATATATATATATATATATATATATATATATATATATATATATATACAGTTTTGAACGGACCTCATGTTCGTCTTCTCCTAGGTAGGATCGATGGACATTGGTTCTTCGGCAAACATGCACATACCAGAAGGGTTTATTTTGTTATTAAGAGTAACTTTTGTTATATAAACGTTGGCCATATAACGAAGTATAAACGAGATATACGCTAGAAACCATAATTATTCATGAAATCACTACCAGAGTGTGCTAGTATCGCGGCGCTTGGGGATTAGCGGGAGTTTAGTCAATATATAGGTCTGGCCTCCCCTTGGGATGGCTAACGATTATGACTCTTAGATATCGGCCACTGGCAGGCTGACCTGGTTGAACTGAACGCTGGACCCACCAGGGTACAATAAGTCAGATCAATCAACTGGGGACAACTCATTCCAGGTTTATTGGATTTGCAAATCAAGATGAAAAATAGTTATTTATTATACAAGTGACGAAAGTAGATCATTTTACAACTCGAGTGAAACGTTTACCCACACGAGTGAAGCGAGTGTGGTAATTTCACGAGAGTTGTAAATTCTACTTTCGTCACGAGTGTAATATTAATTTTTTTCTGTAGTCGAGTAATACATGATCAGATCTAACCAGAATATGAACAAAATTAGGATGTTGTGAAGATTATGGTATGTTGTTGGTAGGTTATAAGAATGGTTGTGAAAGGTTATAAGCATAGTTATAAAACAACTAGTGATGATTGTGAAGTAGTGCAGGTTATAAACAAGGAAGGTAATTATTATTATATTTAAATTTTAAAAATATATTGATTATTTCCACCAATAATTCATTCATATTTCAATTTATTTTGTTAAAATAAATTCTTACATTGTTAAGAAAATGTTTCACTTTCTTCACTCATTTCAGTTTAGTAATGTTACCATTATTCAACGATTACAGAAAAAAGGCATTTTTGCTAATTTAAAAAGATGTGGAATTCCTATCTGAAGTACTGAACATCATTTTATAGCATAAATTATTAAATGTTAGGTGGAGCTTAGGTTAGCCATGTGAGTTAATACTTTGATCTCTATAGACTTGTTAAAAATAGATTCATGGGTCGATTCCCATGTGGGCAGTAGGAATTTATTTAGTGACAAGGGCATTAAATAAAATTGATATTCCCCCGAATTTAATATCCTGACTACAAAAGGGAGGTAACCTGAAGATAGGTTGTCCCGATTCACAACGCACAGTGGAAGTTAGTAAAAAACAAACAAATGTTAATTATTATAAATATACAGTTGTTTATTTTATTTATTACGTAGAGCTCCGCAACTTTGGCGACTTGGCTCTTCTGAAACATGGGAGAAAAACAAAACAAAAACAATAAACAAGTAAACAAAATAACAAAACAAAGTATCACAAAAGAAACAAGAAACACAAACGCAACAAAATAACAAGAAACATGTAAACAAAATAACTCAAAAGGAACAAGAAACACGAACACAACATAGAACTAAAACAGGTGGTAAATAAATAAGTGAAATGAAAACTTGGTGACTTTGAAAGAAAACTATTCATAAAAACAGGCATCATTCGAATTTAAACACGCCACACACACACATACATTAAACAATTTTAAAATATGGAATTAAATATTCTCAAACTGCCCAATTGTTTTAGTTTAATTAAGTTATTTCAAAGAATGTTAAATGAACGACTGCTTTGGTTTCTTGAATCATCAGGCTCTCTATCAAATATAACTGTTGTAATTCAATTTAAATGCGTCAAAATCCACTCAATGCGAGTACTGTCAATAATCAAATTAATTGTTTTATTATAGTACGGCGATGCTAACTCAAGTTTTAATATAGTCTCAGTCTTCCCTGAATTAGAGCCACTGAGGAATTAGAAAATGACTTTTAACATGTTCTATGACGTCAATTTATTTTTACTAACCAGAAATATTCAAATATGAGTTCATTCCTTATAATAATAATGGAATAATATACTTTACATGGGTAAAATGGTTGCGGAATAAAATGCCTACTATAAGGCAGTGATAAGGGTTACTATTGAAGAAAAGCCCCATATTTTGGCCGGGCCAGATCCCCGAGGGGAGAGCGAAGTGGCACTAAAACACTGGGATATCCTGTCTGGAAAACCTGGAATCAACCCCCTGACCTCCGACCTTTATATCCCTCCATTCCTAGGGGAAGGACAATCTTCATGCTCCCTTCTCAGAGAGGAAAAAAATTCTCTCATAATATGAATTCCCAAAATAATATGAATATTCACCAAATAAGAAAATAAAAGTTAATACTAAAAATTAATAGAATATATTAATTAATTTTATTGATTATTTATTTCTATGTTTATTGTCAGTGTTACGCTTGTAGCGATAAACACATTGGAAATCATCGATATAAATAATATCGATATGAATCTATAATTTAGATATAATAAATATATATATATATATATATATATATATATATATGTATGTATCTCTCTCTCTCTCTCTCTCTCTCTCTATATATATATATATATATATATATATATATATATATATATATATATATATATAGAGAGAGAGAGAGAGAGAGAGAGAGAGAGAGAGAACAATACATATAAAGAATAATAAACCTTTTTTTATCCTCCTCATAGTAACTCTATGAGGAATTATTTATTTGAATACATGTTCCATTACCACATGGCATATTACATGTATGATTATGTTTAAATACATTTTTATTTTACAATATATTCAATATATTGAATTGGGATATTTAATAAAAATTAAATTAATAAATGAAATGAAAAAATAAATAAATAAAATAAGAACAAAAAAAATCAATTAAAGTTAAACTCAACCGATGTTTAATTTGCGAGTCTATTTAAGGTAAGTATATTGAATTAGAATTCTCATTCCTCACAATCAACTTTACATTCTAATGTATTGTTGCTACATCCATCTCAATACTTTTGATAAACTTTATAAGTTCTTTATTACATTTGTTAAATATAATATGAGGTGGTTCTGGCCAATTTCCTCCTTTTTAAAATTATGTTCATTATTAAATTTGATCTAGTTGAAAAGTCATAAAGTATGTGTAAAAACGTTTGCGTTGTCTGTGAGTCGCAAGTACATTTGTCATTGTCTTGAATTTTAAATCTTGTTAAATAATGTCCTGTCTTTGTGTGCATTTGTGATGTTGACTCTTAATTGTGTTGTAGTTGTGAGTTATATTTGGTATGTATTGATGTAATACACCTTACGTGTCATCTATATTATTAAACACAACAACCATATTATTAAATATTACTAACGTTCGTAGTAGCTACTATTTTAAATGATAATTTTATAATGGGAATTTTCCTTTCTCAGAGAGGGGTACAATTTTCTGATAAAATGAATTCTGAAAATAATATGAATATTCACCAAATAAGAAAATAAAAGTTAATATTAAAAATTAATAGAATATATTAATTAATTTTATTGATTATTTATTTCTATGTTTATTGTCAGTGTTACGCTTGTAGCGATAAACACCTTGGAAATCATCGATATAAATAATATCGATATGAATCTATAATTTAGATATAATAAATATATGTATATATACAGAACCATGCATAAAATGAATAATACACCTCACGTGTCATCTATCAAACCATATCATTAAAACTTACTAACGTCTGTAGTAGCTACTATTTTAACTGTGATAATTCAGAGGATTTGGTGTTCAAATTGAAATTAGATTGCTTCTATTAATTCAATTAATATGCTATTCGATATTTAATTAATTCATATGTTGCTTTATTCATGGCCTCAAATGAGTTTATCTAGTACAGTGTTGCGTAAATACTGTGTAGTACAAAGTATGTATTTAGGCCATGATCACTCAGCCCTTCTGTAATGACATTTGACATTTCAACGTTGTCTCGTTTTGTGCAGTCAGCCAGAAGATCCAGAAGAAACTTTTACATTTCACGTTTCGATTGTGGTTATTCGATTAAAGCCATTAAGTGTCCATGTGTTAATTGCGAATGGCCAATCCTTAGGTAGCATAAAACCACCCTCTTCCATCATTATGCAAGCTGGATGGTAATGCATTCACTGTTGACTTTATCTGTGGGTGCTTATTATGTTATACGTCGGTGCCATGTATTTTGTCAGTGTTGAATGATTGATAAGTTAAGTTTTGTAAAGGTCGTTGGGTCCAGGTGAGTAATTAAATTAACATTTGGGCGATTTCTGTCATTGACATTTCTGGCGAATTGGTACGCTTTTGTGTTTTTACCCAGATTTCCATGATCTGATAGTCGGTATAATGTAATTTCTCTCCTAGAATTTCGCAAGTTGTGAATAGTGTCAAGCATTTTGGTAACAGCTGGACGAGTTCTGTACACAATGCCTCAATTTTCTGAGAAAGCTATATTCTCTCCGCCCATCAGGATGGCGAAGAGTTCGACTGTATATGTACTTCAATTTTCATTGCTGATACACCCACGTAATTGACTATTATGACGCATCAGTGTAAATGAACAGTTTATTTCTGTTTTCATGTTCATATTATATTTATTATGTCATTAAACCATTAAACAATCCATTGGTAAAAAACACGCCATATAAACCCTTGACCTGTAATGTACATAATTAATTTTGGACAATTGTTTCGCCATTAACATTTCACATTAAATGAAAATTAAAATTCTCTCTCTCTCTCTCTCTCTCTCTCTCTCTCTCTCTCTCTCTCTCACACACACACACACACACACAAACACACACACACACATACACACACACACACACACACACACACACCACACACTTAAGGAATTGATGCCAATAGATCTCCAGGTTAGTGTAATGAGGGGTGAATTGGCATCACAGAAATGGTGGCTTATATAGGTAAAGTCAATAAATATAAATATCAGAAGAAAACAATTTTTGAATATTAGACGAAAATGACTATTTTTTTCTGCAATAGATATCACCACATTCATTAATTTATTTTTCTTATTTTGGACCCAATATTTTTATATTGTCTTTATAGTTTAATGGAATTTTTCTTGCGTTAACTTTATTCATATTGCCCTACATGTTTCGTGGCTTACATACTACCTCTTCAGGAGGCATCCATTTCTGAAGTGCTCGATCCCTCTTACGTTCTTTCAAACAGGACCTTATTAAGAGTGGTAAGTATTTAGGCCTCGAAACATGTAGGGCAATATAAATATAGTTCACGTGGAAAAAATGTTTTTTATTTGGACCCTTGCTTTCTTCAACTATAAAGAACATATTAATATATATATATATATATATATGTTTCTTATTCTGGACCCAACATTATTTATATAATCTTCAAATTCTATGGTAAGTGTCCCCAATAAAAAACATTTTCTCGGTGTAAACTCCATGAAACCGCCCTATATGTTTCGTGGCTTATTTGCCACCGTCTCAGGGGCTTTCCCTTATAAAAAAAAAAAAATTATTAATAACATTAATTTAACACATCCCTTAATAATGCTTTTGCTGTATTTTGTCTACAAAACAAACACATCTGCATCTTGTATATCTATGATATATTTATTAATATAATTACAAATTGCTACTTACCAAATTACTATTTACATGTTTCTTGTTATTTTGTTGTGATCGTGTTTCTTTTATTTGTTTGATATTATTTCTTGTTACTTTGTTTTGTTATTTTGTTTACTTGTTTTTTGGTTTTGTTTTGCTTCCCCCGTCCCATGTTTAAGAAGAGCCAAGTCGCCACAGTTGCGGAGCTCTAAATAATAAATAAATAAATAATTACCTTTCTGAAGTACTCGTTTACCTTTTACATTACGTTTCGACTGTCCTCACGGAGGAGGACATATGATACTTAGAGGTTCCCGAGGTAGGTTAAGTCAGCTGACTAAAACTCGATTATTTTCGATTATTTCGCGAAAAGGTGACACCGGGAAAATGGTTTTATTGTGGACCTTTGCCATAGAATTTGAAATATATATATATATATATATATATATATATATATATATATATATATATATATATATATACACTCCTCATCAAAACTTTCGCAACACCTAAAAATATTCTCATTAATAAAATAATTTGTTCAGCAGGACTTAGGACAATGTAGATAAAATAAGTATAGTTAATATAAGATATTTATTGTTAAAAAATCAATTAAAAAATATACAAATGTACCAAAAAAAAGAAAAATTCACTTTTTAGAAAATTACATAAATTAAAAAATAAACAAAAAATCTAATAAATTCAAACTAATAGGCCGTATTACCTCCACGAGCCCTTATGACGGCCTCCATGCGCCGCGGCATGCTCCTAAAGAGGTCCTGGATGAAGTCCTGAGGAATGTTTTCCCACTCCACAAGAACCACTGTTTCCAGCTCCGCTAGTGTAGTAAGTCCTCTATTCCGCAGCCGAACTCTTCTTTTCAGAGAATCCCATAGATACTCTATGATATTCAGGTCCGGGCTTCGCGCAGGCCATTCAATTGAATGGATATGGACAGTATTTAGATAATCCATCACGCACCTTGCTTTATGTGGTCTGGCATTGTCCTGCATAAAAAGGGCCTGAGGCCTATAAAGGGCATGTATGGCATAACATGATCTTGCAGTATCTCGTCTATGTACCTGGTGCTGGTGAGACCTCTACCACGCACCACAACAAGCTCAGTACGTGCCTCCCATGAAATGCCTCCCCAAAACATGATGGAGCCTCCACCAAAAGCCACTCTTGGGGTTATACAGGCTTGGCTATGCCGCTGTCCACGACTTCTCCATACTCTCTCACGACCGTCTGGACTGTGTAAGGACACCCTTGTTTCGTCTGTGAAGAGCACTCTCTTCCAGTCCTCGATTGTCCAGTCCCGATGCTCAAGTGCAAATCTTAATCTTGACCTGCGGTGTTCCCTGGTGAGCAGAGGGCCCGTCATTGGCCTCCTCGATGCCAGACCAGCTTCCCTCAGTCTTCTCCTCACTGTTGAGGTCGATATTTGGAGGTTCCGCACTCCAGCAATAATTCCCTGGAGTGCTGTAGCCGATGATCCTCTAACTCGCAAAGCCTGAACCCTTAAATACCGGTCTTCTATTGGGTCAGTTACCCTTGGCTGACCTCCTCCAGGTCTTCTTGTGTGACGCCACGTCTCTCTATATCTTTTGAGGCACCTGGATACCGTAGAATGAGATACACCGAGTCTTTGGGAAATCTGACGGAGTGACAGGCCCTCCTCAGACAGAACGACAATCCGAACGGAATTTTCATAACGGAATCGTTCAGGATTGTTCATTATAACTTATTATTAATTAGAAATTACAAAAGTAGTGCGCACCAGAAAGTTATCTATCACATACTGAACACTCAGGTTCAATGGAATAATCCTTCAAACCTTATTTATCCTGAATACTGCTTATCACATGGCTTAATCCTCATTCTGTTAAGCTTAACTATCCTTCACAGAAGTCTACCACTCTCCTCTATCAGATTTACTAAGACCCTCCTTAATCCTGTAAGTAAAACTAAAGTTTCAATGGTGTTGCAAAAGTTTTGATGAGGAGCTTATATATATATATATGTAGATGTGTGTGTGTGTGTGTTGTGTGTGTGTGTGTGTGTGTGTGTGTGTGTGAGTGTGTGTGTGTGAGTGTGTGTGTATGAATATATAACTTATGTGTTAATGAAAATATACATATCCAATCTTAATAAAATACAATATTCAATACTGCAATAGTCAAATCTTTGAATGTATTTAACCACTTATTAAAAATATAATTTAGTTATACAATAATATTCCTTTCAACATTTTAACACAGTAAAATGCAATAAAGTGTTAATAACTTTAGTTTTAATTACTCATTAGCCGTTGTAACCCTGCCTACCTGAACGTAATTCCTTCTGTTTTGAGGTCGTTAGTTCATAGTGCATACTTGGAAAAAGATTGTTATTTGTTGACGTTCATTCTTTTAACGTTTTATTAGTGAATTCTTCACTAAATCAACTTCTCTTTACGAATGAGGGCATCTCTTACAAGATAGCTTCCGTAATATATATGCGTTGCTTTGGAGACACCAAAGACACATACAATGTATTATGTTATATGCCAGTTTGTAATGATCACTTATATGAAAGTTTCAATTCTAATTTCCAATTAAGAGTTTGTATACAGTATGTTTAATAATGATAAAAAAATAATTGTATACAGGCAGTAACTCAATAAGGAACCTAAAATGTGAGTTATATTGCAAATAAGAGAGAAATCCATATTTCAACAAGAAAAAAATTATGAAATGTTGGGAAAGCAGATGGAAAGGTAAATGGATGCCACATATGAGAGAGCCCATCAATAATCTGAATGTCGAAGTTGAGATGAATGGGATGTTGGATTAACCTGGAATCAGGCTCAGCCAATCCAGATAGCAGCCTGAACTTTTAACCTTCCCATCTATCTAGGATATAAGAAATTGAAACTTTAAGCCATATAGCTTAATTAATTCCAATTAATTGAAAATGACGATATTTAAAAGTCTAATCTTATATTGAGCTGGATATTTCAGTAATTATTCACTTATAATAACTGAATGATGTTTATAAATGTTATTTGGTTAATTTTTCCATCTAGGGATCAGCTGATTTCAATTCACAGTTTTATTTAATTAAATCATCTGTTTTTATATGTATTTTTTAATGTAACACATGTTTCAAATAAAATAACAATAAAACAGTTGAGTAATGACACCCGACCAAGCAACTTCTCAGTTATATCCTAGTTTGATTAATCTTAGAATACAGTGTCGCACCTCCGGCGCCTATAAATTCTTGAACGTATGTTATATAAATTAAACATTATTAAAAATGAAATAATAACATTCACATTTGAAAACATTCCTACAGAATAATCAGATGGCTGGAAACAAACTCACAGTGATGGTAGATTTTTTTTTGTGACTTGATGCCCTTCATGTTAATGGTTGTAGGTAGAAATTTCAAAATTAGGACTGATGTAAATATAAACTGCATATTATGTGAATTCAATTTCTATATATTACTAGCGGAACCGGCAGACTTTGTCCTGCGTGATATTTCAAGCGATTAGGATATTAAATTTAATAATATTATGTTTAAAACAAAAACTGCTTTTAATAACACAAAAAACAACTTTTGTTATGTGCACGATTGCCTAAAAAAATAGAAAATAAAATATCGCAAATATTTTATTCAGACGAACCTAAAAAATTTAATATAGCTTATAATCATGGAAGAATTAATGCTAATTCACGTATAGAGTTTTGTTAAGTTCGGTTCAATCGTTAGTGCCCAATAAAATTGTTGGCTCCCACTTTACTTTTTTAGTGTATATCTCGTTTATACTTTGTTATACGACAGCTGTAAATATAACAAAATTTACTCTAAATAACAACATAATCAATTTTTACCAGTGCATATTTGCCGAGAAACCAATAGGAAACGAAATATCGCTATTTTTAATTTTAGGCCTCCCTTACGACCCCCACTCCTGCTTCATCTCCCGGGCTGATTTGTGACGTTAAACCATCCAAGGCGTCACCCGAACGCCTACAACAAAATTCATTAAAATCGGTCCAGCCGTCTAGGGGTTCAGCGACATACCCACGTACAGTAGGATTTATATATATAAAGATTAGGAGGCCTTATACATCTGATTATATAACTTAATGCTAAAGATGGAGGCCTGAGTGACTGAGAGAACTAAGCGGTTAAAAATAAATATAAAACTCTGTGAAGGAGATTGACCGTTGTAAAACATTCATTGTAGAATATTACAATTTCAACAAGATGGATTACGTAATTTTTTAGCAGATTTCCCTTAAGGGAATTATAATATAAAAGTCAATCAACTCCAGTATAGGCATGAGTGGAAAAAATTCTATCCAATGCCGGAGATGTTAGATAGCCATCTCACCGTAGCCTGTAACCTGCATTAGCTGACTAATGATGGGCATTAGCCAATATGACTATGCAGACTACAACTTAAATCTACTCTCCAGTCTTGCATGTTGTAAATGAGAATTTAGACAGGCTGGGGAATATATATATATATATATATATATATATATATATACATATATATATACATATATAATTTATTTTCGGATCTTTCGCCTAACAAGAAACCACAGAGTCTCAAAGTTAAATCAAAAAGTTCTTACCAGGAACTCTCTCCGATTCCTTCCACTCTAAGGTTGATTGCTAATTCTCTTAGTTGAGGGGAAACACTTCTACGCCTGCTGGGGAGAGAGTCTTCTGAAACCATCAATGAAGGGAGAGTTTAAATGGATCTATCTCAGAGACTCTGGGAAAGCAAATCTAAAGTTCTTCAACATGTCTATGTGTTTAAACTAAAGTGTGGGAACTTTAAATGTTTGAAGAAGGCAGAAGATTTTATGGGCGAGTCCGGAAAGTAATTAATGAGTATCAACTCTTATTAGAAGTATAGAAGGAACAAAGCAATGAAAATGTCCTTTTAAAATTGGAACCACTTCGAGAGAGAGAAAAAAACGTCCAATTCTTCACAATTTGTTTAGTTCAGCCCTAAGCGTTTTCAAGGACTAATGTCTCCATCTTCAGAGCTACACATGGAAAACAATAACATTATTAAAAACTCTATACATTGCAACAGGGTAATTAATCATATTAACATCAATAAATAAAACACAAGATAAATATCTAACAATGAACATAATAAATGTACTTAAATCAAATCTTAAAATAAAAAACGGAGAGTGAGAGATCTATTGAGGTATAGAAATATATTACTGGCCTACTTGCACGCGCTCATTGAGAAAGACAGCAAAAGACTGGCTGGCGCGCGGGAGATAACATCGAGGTCCAGTACTCCCACCATTGCAGACTTATAACAATCGGTCTTTTTGTTCAAACAGGGACTACCATTAAGTTTCTTGTTCAATGCAATCTCCAGACCCTCCAATGCACTTAGTTTTTTACCTTTCTTGGCCTCATGTAATAAACACACTTCATGGGCTCCTTCGCTATGGCCCTCTTGTTCTTGATGGCAGAAAAATTAAGAATCTGAGCGATAACCATGCTCTCTACACCGGGTTCTTATCTTTCTTCCTGTTTGGCCGATGTAAGCCCCTTTGCATGTACCACACACTATTTTGTACACACCGGACCTGTCTTTTATATCGATAGGATCTTTAGCCCTGCATAGCATATTGCCCAGATTCGGTCCGCTCTTATATGCTACTCCCACTCCAATCTTACTTAGTACGCATCCTATTTTCTCTGAGAGTTTTCCTAAATATGGAATAGCGCACCAACCGCCCATAAGGGCTGCCCGGCAAGTTCCCACTCTGCAGACCTGTTCATGGACTGGCTGGAGTGCCGTTACACAATGAACTAAAAGAACTCATACTTTGGGAAGATACGGCATTGGGCACGCTTCGTAGACGACTGCTTCTGTTTATTTGAGGGTACGGAAGAAGAGTTGACGGACTTCTTTGAGTATCTGAACAGGGGACACAAAAACATAAAGTGTACAATGGAAAAAGATAATGGGGGGGCGTTAAATTATTTGGACCTGTGCATCATGAGAAGAGACGGAAATTTCACCTTTAACGTCTACAGGAAACCCACAACAACAGACACAGCAATAGATATGCATTCCTTCCACCACCCTAAGACCATAACTAACTAAATAACTCCTTTCATTTACTATATAGACCGGCTACTGATCTTACCGCTGTCATTGGAGGATCATCGAAGAGAACTCGAATTCATAAAACGCGTCGCCAAAACTAATGGATTTGAAACCTCCCTCATCCATGGCATTTATGAACTGAAGTCCAAAAAACTTACTCTCAATCAATCCTTCAGCCACTTCTCAGAAAATGCTAAGAAGCTCCGTTGGTGCGCTATTCCATATTTAGGAAAACTCTCAAAGAAAATAGGATTCATACTAAGTAAGATTAGAGATGGAGTAGCATATAAGAGCGGGCCGAATCTGGGTGATATGCTATGAAGGGCTAAAGATCCTATCGAATTAAAAGACAGGTCCGGTGTGTACAAAAAAGTGTATGGTGCATGCAAAGGAGCTTACATCGGCCAAACAGGAAGAAAGATAAGAACCCGGTGTAGAGAACGTGGTTATCACTCAGATTCTTACTTTTTCTTCCATCAAGAACAAGAGGGCCATAGCGAAGGAGCCCATGAAGTGTGTTTATTACATGAGGCCAAGAAAGGTAAAAAACTAAGTGCATTAGGGGGTCTGGAGATTGCATTGAACAAAAAATTTAATATTAGTCCCTGTTTGAGCAAAAAGACCGATTGTTATAAGTCTGCAATGGTGGGAGTACTGGACCTTGATGTTATCTCCCGCGCGCCAGCCAGTCTTTTGCTGTCTTTCTCAATGAGCGCGTGCAAGTAGGCCAGTAATATATTTCTATACCTCAATAGATCTCTCACTCTCCGTTTTTTATTTTAAGATTTGACTTAAGTACATTTATTATGTTCATTTTTAGATATTTATCTTGTGTTTTATTTATTGATGTTAATATGATTAATTGCCCTGTTGAAATGTATAGAGTTTGTAATAATGTAATTGTTTTCCATGTGTAGCTCTGAAGATAAAGATATTAGTCTTTGAAAACGCTTAGCTCTGAAATAAACAAATTGTGAAGAATTGGACGTTTTTTTTCTCCCTCTCCAAGTAAACATTCTTCACTTCCAACAAACACCGCCATGGAACCACTTCCGTTGCTTTAGAAGTATCACCTCTCAAGAAATTGAATGTTGAAGAAATTGAAGCACGAATAATATAATAATAATACAAGAAAACTGAAACTTTTGGCAAAATCATTCTTTTCGAATGAGACGCTTCGTGGAAGCAAAAAATAGTTTCAAATATTGTTACACGTCTATGAGCCTTCGATTGTCGTTGCGTGGAACGAATTTTTAATAGTACATTGTAACATTTTCTTTATACAGTTTATGGACAACTAAATGTTTGAAAAGAAAACTTGCCTGTTTATCATTAGGCACTCAAGCATTAGAAATGCATTAAGTAGGGTAATCCATTTTATTATTTCTTAATTGATTCAGTGGGAATTTATTTCAGTTTAGCAACCCTTAAACTCACATGGCTAACTTGAGTCTCTGTAAAATATATTTATTTACACAAAGAAGAAATTGGTAGTTATAAATCTCAAATATCTCTTCAGAAAAAAATAGTACAGATATTTTTTAAAACTTAATACACATTTCTCTCAAATAAAATAGTTTATATTCTTGAATCGTGTAGTCGGTTGGTATGGCATGATTTGCTGTCATTTACTTCAATTTTTAGAGTGTTTCTGACATTATCCTCTCCGATCTATACCTCTTGCTAAACAATGGAAGGCTCATGTGTGAATTAAAGGTTAAGACCCTCATGATACATTTACTGTTACATACCCAATTATTCTTGTCGTCGGTTGAATGAGTATTTTAAACGCTCTTTGTGCATATTTAATATTCAAGACTGCTTCAAGCTCTGATAAGCAAGCCTATATTTTAACAACCTCAGTATCCCGATTTGGATATCGTTTCCTCACTTATCTCTGATGACCTTCATGCCAAAGAAAGCTATAATAGGCTCCTGCCTTCTCTGGAAAACCCTGGGAATATCTCCTTTGGGGAAAAGTCTAAAAATAGGAGTGAAATCACTACCCATCGACGACAAATTTGGACTGTTTCATTCAAAAGTATTTATTCATGTGCAATAGTGTGGTAGAGCAACGGGAGGGAGGGGGAACGAGTGATAGAGAAAGAGAGAGAGAGAGAGAGAGAGAGAGAGAGAGAGACAGACATAAAAAAAGGGAGAGAGACGAGAGAGAGAGAGTCAGTGAGAAACAGACAGAAAAAGAGAGAGAGCGAGGGTGTGTGAGTGAGAGAGAGAGAGAGAAAGAGAGAGAGAGTGAGAGAGAGAAAGATAGAGAGAGTGAGTAAGTGAGTGAGTGTGAGAGAGAGAGAGAGAGAGAGAGAGAGAGAGAGAGAGAGAGAGAGAGAGAGAGAGAGAGAGAAAACCAAACCAATAAAACGCGTTTAAATGGCGTTAAAGACTGAGATAGGCTGTCAATCTAAATAGCTAAGATGGACGATACACATATGTTTATGTAAGAAGAATGAGCTTGTCCCACCTAACCCATGCTCCTGTAAATTTCTTTGCATTGTGAAAATTGTTAAATATGAAAATAAAATTTACATTAGTCATACATTCTCATATGTAAATGACAATCATGGCCAATGAACCCAGTAGATAGTTTCCGCCGAAAACTGTTTCCGACAGTGGTGTACAATGTGAATAACACCATTTAGTCAATAATGATACTGGTATGTAACAAGGGCTTATGGATCAGCCCTCTCGTCACAGGCCACATTTCCCAAATAATAAGCCTATTTTTAACATTTATAACATTTTAAGTAGATCAGAAATGTTTTGCAGGGTGAAAAAAGGGGAGAAATGTAAATTTTTTGAGGAAGGTTATAATACAGATGAGCATGGATGTTCGAGATACACCCAATATTATTACTTTCAAAATTGCCTTTAGTGAGGTATGAATATAATTCTCTGCCCAAGCTGAAATCCTAGATCAGAAAAATTATGTGATTCACTCAAAATGTATAATGCTCAGAAATTAGAAAAAAACATGTAGCACAGTGTACGGCAAGAGGGAAACATTCCAGTGCCAAATTCTTCTTTCTTGAAGGACTACGAATGGTTTTCAATGAGCTGCAATTGCTGTTGGAAACCATATTAATAAATTCGCTAGATATAAAAAGTGATTATATTTATCAAATCAATTTAGCAAAATGACTAATTAAGGTTGTGCTACTTCAAGGTATGAGTTATGAGGATGGAATTCAATGGGTTTCTATGGCATAAACCAGCTTATTCGACGTCCAATATCCCTGTTGGTTTCAGACAAGAAGCGGCTCTTTGAGCATTGTGAATGGCTGTAAAAATATTGCGAGGAACCACCTATGTCCGTTCTAGATTATGACATCATCTCTTGGATCTCGGGTTAACCATGTGAGTTAAGGCGTTTGTCTTAATAAAGCCGTTATACATAGAATTATGGTTTCAATTCATATGCGGCCAATAGGAATTTATTTAGTGACAAACTCACTAAATAAAAAAAAATTCTATCTTGGCTAGAAAATGGCGATGACCTGTCAATAACCCGTCCCGATAAGTCTCAATAGCACAATGTGAGTATTAAAAACGACTATCATTCAATGTCATATTTTCATATATATAATTCTACTGTACGTGTATATGTCACTGAACTCCTAAACGGCTGGACCGATTTGAATGATTTTTTTTTGTATTTATTTGGGTGACGCCTTGGATGGTTTAGATTCACAAATCAGCCCGGAAGATAGAGCAGGGAGTGGGGGTTATAAGGGAAGCCTAACATTAAAAATAGCGATATTTCGTTTCCTATTGGTTTTTCGGCAAATATGCACCAGATAAAAGTTGTTTTATTTTGTTATTTAGAGTAACTTTAGTTATATTTACTTTTGAATTAGCATTAATTCTTCCATGATTATAAGCTATATTAAATGTTTTAGGTTAGAACGGGAGTGGGGTTTATAAGGGAGGCCTGAATAAAAAATTCCCTATATTTCATTTTCTATTTGTTTTTATGCAAACGTGCACATAATGAAAGTTTCTTTTGTGTTATTCACACTAGTGTTTGTTTTAAACATAATATTATTAAATTTAATATCCTAATCGCTTGAAATATCATGCAGGAGAACGTCTGTCGGGTCCGCTAGTTATTTATAAAAACCCAATGGTACTAATTATAATATAACTAAGCATATTATACTCATAAAAAAAGGTTTGGTTCATTGTAGCTAAATTAAAAAAAAATTACACACTTGAAATTCGCTTAATAATGCAATATCTATAATATTTCCTCCATAAAGAGCTACATATGACTTCCACTTAAATAACCATGCTAAAGTACATATTTCTGTGGAGCCTACAACAGGGGTTACGTTTTTCTCGAATGTTCGGATAAAAAATAAATCTAAAATTAATTATTTAAAAAGTTTGACTTTAAAAAATTTACAGGAGCTAAGGACTTTATTGGCTGATATAAAATAAGTTGGATTTATAAAGGCACTTACCGTATTTTCTAATAAAATGTATTAGAAAGAAAGTAGATAAATTTTGGTTAAGGCGTTAGGGAAAGTAAGAGTGGGGCTTGAGGATTCGTTGGAGGTGGCAAGTGGTTTGTAAGATATATAGGCTGACGCAGCTGACCGCAGGGCTGCCTTTCCGTCTTGTTGAAATACTAATACTGCTTCTATCTTTGTCAATTTTCGCTGCCCTTTTCAAAGAACCTTTTAGTAGATATTTCATTTAAGGGAAATCAGCTACTAAGGTTGTACTCATAATGGGATATTCGAAAACCTTCCTCAAACGCTCACCGATCCTGATCATGAGGTGTGGAAAATGAAGTCCGTTATATATATATATATATATATATATATATATATGTATTATTATTATTATTATTATTAATTAACGTCCACTTTTTGCAACTTAGGCTAATTGGGACGGGTTATCTACAGGTTACCACTCTTTTCTAGCCAGGGTGGGATTTTAGGATGTTATTTAATGAATTTCGTTATTAAATAATTTCCTTTGCCCAGGCAAGAATCGACTCGCCACTCTAGGTTTACCATGTGAGATAAAGGTCAACGCTTTGATATATATATATATATATATATATATATATATATATATATATATCTTTCAAAAAGAAAGCTATATCTTGTTAATAGGCAGTAATACAAGAAGGCATCATAAAAGCGATGCTGGAAATGGAACATGATGGTGATGATGACACCATAAAACTTCAACACCGGTTAAATACATGTGTCTTTATTGCAATCTTGTATTACTGTCTGTTAATAAGATATAGCTTAATGAAATCTGTTCATTCTTTTTGAAAGGCCCCGTATATTTGCCTTTTATTAATGCTCTAGTGATTGTTACCAAACTCATTATTTAAACGTTACATAAAAAATAAACATCAAGTTCGTTAACATCCGAAATTTGACGAGTGGGAGAGGTGGATTTCGAAATATCTCCGTTATTATACGTCGGATCAAAAAAGTATATAAAAGCAATCTTATTGAAAAAAATTAATGTTCTATGTATATTTTATTTCTCGTTTTTTCATTATATTGATTATTAACCGAGATATTTACATTTTTTGGTTTTGAAATCTTCAGTATACCCTCACTTCTACTCTTGTCACATTAACAATAAGCTGTTATATCATTAAACACATTATTCCAAGCTTAAATAACAAATGTTGTTTTCATTGAACTTTTACTGTGTGAAATATGTAGTTTGATGACATCATCGATTAAGATTTTCCAGGCTTGACTCGAATGATTATTTGATCCATTCCATACTCAATATTTGTCCACTTAGTTCAACTCTAAAGTTCATAATCGTTAATCATTTAAATCGAACCAGTAATAGTGGGAGGGGAGATAGAGAGGGAGGTTCAAAATATAAAACTCTCTCCCCTTCAGTAAACTCCATTCCTACTCATGTAATATTGACAATAAGCTGTTATATCATGAACCTTTTTATTTGTAGCTTAAATACTAAATATTGTTCTCATTGTACTTTTGCTTTGTGAAATAAATGCAAATGCGTTTTATGAAGATGTCGTTAATAAAGGTATTATTTCTTTACTTGAAATGTTTATTTGATGTAAGCCATACGGTATTCACCCTTCAATTCAACAATAAACTTCATTGTCATTAATGGCTAAAATCGGACCAGTAACAAGAGGGGGGGGGTTAGAAAAAGGAATTTCGAAAATTCAAAATATCTCCGTTATTATTAGTCGAATTAAAATATGATATAGAATCATTTTTGTTAGACTATTGATTCTCTAAAATTATATTTATTTTGAGGTAGCTTAAATATTAAGAGTGATATGCGCATTTTTTTTCTTTTCAGCTGTCAGTAAACCCCCACTTATGATGAATGAATGGTTAGATATAGAAAATATATGGACAGAAGAGATTAATAGTGTGTCATACTAGCACATGAGAAATCTGCTTACTTAACTCAGCCCTTGCGTGACGGAGTTTTTAGTGTGTGAGCTACCGTGGTTATTTCAGTCTTCGCCAGGATGAATGTATTCCATTTGCCAGTGGGTCATTTTGATGTGTTTGATATTCTTTCACTATTATGAAGGCGATCAGAGAAGATAGGGATCTAATGAGCATTTGCACCGACTGACAAACTGTTATTAAAGTCATTGTGTCCAGTCCAGTGGAACAATTCAGAAGTGAATAGGGGCAAGAGAGAAGGGTTAGATTCTGTCAAACTGGCTTGCCATGAACAGCATTGAAGTCCAGCGCCAAGCAGAAGACTCAAGCGAAATGATAGCAGGTCTAGAGCTAAAGAATTACAGGGCATACATAGATTTATTCATAAAAACTCTTTTCAAAAAAGAAGTATTTTATAATGAAGGTTTTTAATGTCCTCAATATATATAGAGTTCATTTATAGTGAAAAATATTACCAGAACATATTTCTAAGGGATTTCTTTCTTTTCTCAAAAAGCTAACGTAGTTGCTATGATCTGAAGCTTTTCTCTAGAAAAGCTCAAATCCTCTTTTATGATGTGGCGAAAATTGCGTACTTGAAAATTTAAGCAGAGTTAATAACGTATTTATCTAGGCGGCGGCCTGTCTGGACCCTTTTCTTTTTTTTCTTATACGTCCACTTTATGCTACTTTGCTAATCGGGACGGGTTATCTACAGGTTACCACCCTTTTCTAGCCAGGGTGGGAATAAGGAGTTTATTTAATGAGTCCCTCATTAAATAAATTTCTACTGCCCAGGGTGGGATTCGAAGCCGCCACTCTAGGTCTGCCATGGGAGATTACGACCAACGTCCTAACTCGCACGGCCAACCCGAGCCCCGCGAACCCTTTTCTTTGTCTGCCCGTCTATAAAGCGGCTGAACTCACCCGAAAATTACTTCATTCTGGTTTCTGACAAGTGAATAACAGTGCGTTTAGTGGAGTGTTTTTTAGGTTCAATGCAGTGCAGAGTTTTTGTGAAGACCAGTTCAGTGTCATGTTCTTGTGAAGATCAGTGCAGTGCCGTGTTTTGTGATTAGCACACACTTCAGTGATACGCGTGATCATGAGTCATTGTACTGTTCGATAAGAAGTGAAGTTATCAGTGATTATTGTGAGTAGCAGTGAATAATTATTTACCAAGAGTGCAGTGCATCGTCAAATTGTGCAGTGATAAAAACGCCAAAGTTTGTGCTCTTTTTGTTTTGTTTTTTGTTTTTTTTTTGTTTTGTTTTTTGCCCTCCCCTAATACCCCCTAATAGAACCCTAATAATCAACGTTTATTATTTTTGTAATAAACGTAACAATACATTAACACTTTCTTATATCCCGAGGTTCTTGTAAACTTTATAAATATAAAACTACGTAAAACAGTTTTAAACCAGTAAGTTGTTCCAAGGTGTAAATGAGAAAATAAATCACGATCTAGTTGTTTAATAGAAAAACTTAACATTTAACATTCAACAGCAAGAATAGCACTGGCAAAAAGCAAATTTGTTAGGAGAATAAACTATTTCTTAAAGCGGAAGAATGGCTTTCTGACACAGCGTTCTGTAAGCAATTAACTCACCAAATTTTCAAACTTTCTCCATTAGGCTTTCACAAGACCATGACTAGCTCTTATCACCATTTCAAGTCTGACAAAACTAGTAGAGCATTCATAAATTTGCAAATGGCATTATCTATTGACCTCTGAAAAAGAATGTATAATCGTTTTCTTTGACTTCAAAGAAGTTTTATCAAGGAATATAGAAACATACCATGTTAAAGGAAGTCCGTCACGCAGGGGCTGTGTAAACTACGCAGATTTCCCACGCGAATGTTTACAATAGATAAATATACATACAGGTAACACCACCGCAAATACAAACGGTAATGAGAAATCAAGTTAATAATTAATTCAGTTACAAGTTAATAACTCTACAACGGAAAGCACCTAAATTAACAGGGCTGCTAACCAGAATCCTAGACCGGAAAGAAAAACCACTAATGAAATATATCTGAATATAACACATTAATTTATTGAAAACTGTTTGTTATAGCTAATGCTGTAATTTGTAATGAATCAGAATAATTTTAATCTCAATTAATTAAATTTTAGTAATCCAAGAACAAAAGAACGGGGGAGATCAACAGAACTTATTTGCATATATCTCACAAAGTAAAAGTTCACTGAAAACAATATTTATATATATATATATATATATATATATATATATATATATATATAATTTTGAACGGACCTCATTTTCGTCATCTCCTGGTTAGTATCGATGGGCATTTGAGGAAATTTTTCAAAATCGTGTCATTAGTACATCAATAGCTGATTTCTCTTAAGGGAAATCTGCTAAAAGGCAACTGTAATAATATTATGGATATATGTTTTATAATTAAACAAAAAGCGGGTAACTGATGAAGGATAAACTGAGTTTCTCAAGTCTGGCTATTTGTGAAATCACTCAAGATATTAATTTTAATTATCTAAGAGAGTGGCTGAAAGCAACCTGTAATATCTTATTCCTTGGTTCAATTCCATTTGGACCCGGAGGCCAGATGGTTCGGCAGACATTTAATTCCTTTCTCTACTCAATAACACAAATAAAGGGATTGTTGGCTCTTGGCCGGTATAGGCTATATGAATTAAACATTAATATAGAATTGAAATTATATTATGCTTTAACAAAAATGTTATTTATTAATGCTTTTCGGCTGTTCGGCTAATCAAAGTGTATTATTTGCAGGTAACCACCCTCTTCTAGCTAAGTGGTGTGACTAAGGATTTTATTCAACGAATCATTAAATAAATAGGAGGAAATCGAACCTTTACCTCTAGGTTTATCAACTTTATTAAGAACAAAGCCTTAATTCGCACGACTGAGCTGGGACCCAATAATAAATAAAATAATGCGAGGACTACTATTCCAAGATAAAGAAAGTTTTGAAGTGTTTCAAATACTGATTGCTGGAGAGAGTTATACATATGGGGACTGTTTATGTTATAATAGTCTGTAAGAGTAAATGAATCAATAAACTTGACTGAAGAATCAATTTAGGTAGTTTTATTATATATTCATCAATAAAAGAGTCGTGGATTTGGTCATTGCAAAGGCCCGAAATTTCTTTATTGAAAAACTCACTAAACCCTTAGGGGGTGAGTTATTCCTTGTCTAGAAAAGTGTTGTATGTTGTAGATAACCCGTCAGCAAAATAAAGTGGACATTAATAAAGAACATTTAACGATATTTTAATAAGTAAGTTCTCTCACCAGCGCATAAGACTTAGGTTCCCGATTGGGTTAGTTGTTTTTGTAAATATTAACCCATGCAACTAGCTAGAATAGGAATAGGAATTTTATTTGAATAAGATTCCAATGCTCAGGCTGGAATTGAACTCACAACTCAAAACTCATCATAGCACAAACAACACATAATACATATAGATAACATGAGCTTAGATAAACCGAAGCAGTTTCTGTCTAATAGCATCAAAATTACATAACCTATGATTGGTCCTATAGTTTATTTTACGACGGCATTGAAAATATTTCATAATCCGTTGTAAAAAAATAAATATTCTAGCTTACGGAATAAATCCATATATGTCTCATCGTATAACCAAAATAAAGCCTAACACAATCTATGAATAACGTATGGACGTATTTTATAGGTAACGCTTGTTGGCTGTACCCTTTCTCGTGGTGGAATGTTGAACAGATATTGTATATATTCCAGAATAATTACAAAATGATTTTTAATAAATGCCTTATAAAAGTGAAATCAAAATGGTGAAATTTCAACCCTTAGGGTAGTAAAACATACGCACATTCCAAGTAGGTAATACAGGCAGAAAGCTAAAATATGAAATCAAAAGTTCCTGACTCAGTTCGTTTCAAATTCATTTTCAACCAGATCAAGGCAACCAGCTTTTAATGGGCGATGCATTTAGTTCAACTACATTAGATTTTGTGAGGTACAAGTACATTTTAATAAGTGTCATAGAAGAGAAAAGTTGGCTTTTTTTAGAGGTTTGAATGCTAAAAGGTTTCAACGTGTTTACCTTAGGGTATTGCGGTAGTACGAATCACACATTCGGAAAAAAAATCTTTAAATGGCCATAGATTCTAACCAGAAGAAGATGAAATTGAGGTTCGTTAAAAAAAGTGTATATGTGTTTATATATATATATATATATATATATATATATATATATATATATATATTTATATATATATTTATCAATAAGTGTTAATGTTTGTTTCATTAGTTTTAAGGCTAGGTCCTAGGTTTATATTTTATCAGGTTTAAATTGTTTCAAATTATTATCATTTTGTTCTAACCTATCAGAAGGCCCATTACTATAAAGTTTATGTATATGCTATTACTCATTCAATATATTGTGACTTTTTGGAGATAGTGGCTTGTATTATTCGCCCTCATCTTTCCAAGAAAAGAGTAAATACTTCGGTATAATCAAGGTGAGGAAATTATCTCTTTTATTAATTTTATTTCAGTCTAATGCTTTCTTATTATTAACACAAAGGCTAACCGCGCGCCCTAACAATAACAATATTTGGTATTTAGCCTTGTAATGAAGTGGTTCATGATGACACTAGTAGGAGTAGGGGTTTACTGAAAGCGCGCAACTAAAAAAATCCAAATATCTTGGTTAATACTCATTATACGGAACATATGAAGTCAACAATATTTATCGTAAATTTAATTTGCAATAAGATTGTTTCTATACAATTTTCCGATCCGACGTATAGTAACAGAGATTTTTCAAATTTTCGAAATTCCTCCCCTCTGAACCGCACCCTCCCCCTGGTGCGATTTCAGCCGTTAACAACTTGATCTTTCTTTTTACATAAAACGCCTAAATATCGAGTTTGATAACTATTAAACAATAATTGCGACCGCTAGAACGGTAACAGATATATATATATATATCTATATATATATATATATATATATATATATACATATATATATACATATATAGGTAGGATTGATGGACACTAGAAGAAAAATTTCGAAAATCGCGTCATGAGTACGACCTCAATAGATGATTTCCCTTAAGGGAAATCTGCTAAAAGAACATTTTCGAAAAATCTTTTCATCACACATTTTCGAACGAAGCCAATATTTAACTTCATGCTTTTATCAAATTCGTCATGTTTATAAAATGGAGAAAGCTCTGCAAAGACGTTAAAACAGGAAGAAGATGGAAACGGAAGGGGAAGAGAGCAGAAGTCGTTTGACAGAATGTTAAAGGCTTTTAGAGAGACGTTAGGGGAATTGCTTCCAGAAATTGGACACCCTATATGCTGTGACAGCCTCTTAAAGGCCTCTCAGAGATATGTTCTTACATGACAAATTATGACTTGTTTATTTTATACTTGTCACACCTACATTTTAAAACATTCGCGTTTAATTACGTAGAAATAAGTATGTTTAAAACTTTTGTTCAAAAAAAAACAAAAGACGAGAGAAATCACTTTATTGCATAAAGTTATATACAGTTTGTGGAGCTGCTCAATTACATTGCGATGCTGAAGCACACAGCAACTGAAATCAATCCCTAGGACAATACCACTACTAAATAAAACAATACATATTGTATCTAGGCAGATAAATAACTAAAATATTTTAACACGATCAGCAACCTAAAAGGTGTATGTCACTAGATATAAATTAACAAACTCTATTATTTGAATATCATGATCCGTTGATCTATAATAAGATCACTGGTCAAAGTTAAAGTTAAAATATATGGTGGGAAATAATCCCTAAAGTATCAATAATGATACCCTCGACCAAGGTTTGAAGAACCTTCTTGTCTATTCCCACCTCGTGAAAACATTTCTGAGTATGCTTAGGGGCCATCCCTCGGGCACCGAACCACAAGCCAATCACTAGAAAATCCCGCTCACCAAATGTTTCCCTGAATTTCTCAGAGTAAAATTTAATACAATTCCCATAAATATTTTTCTTTTCCTCTTGTATCTTCTCCGCTTGATCAGGGTCGTTACTCTCGTACCTTAGCGTTGGGTCCAGGATGTAGGCAAATTTACAATTTTCTTAGAAGGCAGTGATGTCCGCGTACCCCGTTGACCCTGCGTCATCGACAGCGTACACCTCTTCAAAGCATGTGAAATTCTTTGCTTTCAGTAGCTCCATGATAGCGTGCTTTACCCGGTGATGTCGCCTAGTGATCAGGAACATGTTATGTGGACAATTCCCGACCAGATGGGCCTGTGTTTCGGTCTCCCTGCCACACCTTCGAAAGAGGGGTCCTACATCCGCTGATTTCGAGACAACTCCCGGAACACTTCGCAATGGGGCGTAATTTATTTTCAGTTTGACAGAGTTTGTCCATTCTGTAGCAGAGAGCAACTGTTTCTCGGTCATATACTTGTTCAGTTCTGAGTTTTCTTTAAAATGGCGAATTCCACCATTTTAAAGAAAACCACCATTGACTCATGCATAATTTCACGAGACAAAAATCAACCTGCAATTTAAGATTGGAAAACATAATTGTTAAAGTCTTTATTGAAAAGAGATCTGAACATGCAACATTCTAATCATTAAAGGGTCTGCCTTTACATTCCTGTCTGGTCGAAACTCATCCTATATACTATACGGTACTTATCGATTAACAGGAGGCCACCCAGTTGAAGGCGATAATTAAATGAAAATCACTTTATTATTCATAATGACACTAGAATTATTCATAATGACACTAGAATTTATAAATGGCGAAATGATTAACAGGAGGCCAGTTATTATTTACAGATAAAATATTAACTGGTTAAAAACCCCATATCGCTATTCCGTGTTAATTGTTTTCGCTTTAGGCTGTTCATACTTGACTAGGTTATCTTGGTCGTACGTACTCTTTCTTTAGTAATCAGAAAATGGGTGATTGTTTATTAACAACACTTAATGTTTAGTAACACCATTTGGTGTTTATTATGATTATTATTACGATTACTTGATGATCGTTTATTACTACACCACTAGGATAGTTACCTTGATGAGTTTATGTGGCAGAAATCGGCCGGGGACTGCAGCTGTATGATGAAACTCCACAACATCGTCCTGTTTAGGGCTAACTCTAATTTATAATTACATTTAGTCATTCAAATAAAATATAATAATCTATATGTGTTACTTTAAATAATAAAGTTTTTTTTTTTTTTTAATATGATAATATTGTTGCGAAAATTACATGAAAAATTAAAATGAGATAGTCACGCCTTTGGGAAGTACGGAGAAAAGCAAAGGGTACCGCCATATGGTCCCGCTCGTCCTCGGCAATACCAGTCCAGATCTCAAAGAGTCCAGACAATTCCCTTTGATGTTTCCGACAAGCTTTAAAAGGATCCGGCCTCCGCTAGTTCAGTTAGTTTGTTCTCAGCTGTCTTCAAGTGATCATCAGTGCGTTCAGTGCAACAGTGTGACTTAATTACGTTTTATGTGAAGAACAGTGTTGTGCCGTGACTCTGTAAAGAACGGTATAGTGCCGTGTTTAAGACAGTGCAGTGCAGTTAACTTCGCTGTGTTTTTGTGAACTTCAGTGATCGTGAATGAGTTATTGGACTGTATAATAAGTCGAACAGTGAAACTATCAGCGCATACTGTGAGTAGTAATTAATAATAATTAACCAAGTGTGTAGTGCATTGTTAAGTAAATTGTGCAATGATAAAAACTCTGAAGCTTGTGTGTGTTTAATTTTGCAATCCAAAAGAACTCTAATAAACAAAGTTTATTCCTGATTTTGTAATAAACGAAACAATATTATAACTCCATATTAGGATAATATTTATAATATATTCATGTGGTTAAGCACTTTCGTGGGACCATGATCCCGGTTCAAGATAAAATAAAAGAGTCATAGCGTTTCTTGGAGGATTTTGTATAGAATCGTTTTATCGATACGTATGAACGTAAACCCTTCAGCATCCGTAAGAATACACGTAGTTACGTTATAAAAGAATTGAAAAACTCTCGGAATATTTTCCCTTAAGACATACAATACTCTTCCTTGGGATCAAAAAGAAAACTACTGTTCTCTCCTCAACTACCAACACAAAATTGAGACGTAAAATCATTTTTATCATACAAGAGAATTTCATTTCGCTAAAAATGTCACAACCGTTGGCTCAACAGTTGTCTTACAAGGAAAGGGATATGCTAAAAAAGTGTCTCAGCAATACAGTATTCTTGAACCAGATCTCGATGCAATTGGTAAGATTTGACAAATATTGCATCATATCAACTTAAAAGCATCCAAATTTGCATTGATTCTTCTCGATGTTCTCCCACAAAGCCACACATTTAACAGTGTATGTATGAATATATATTTACTAGCCGTGTTAACGGCCGTTGACTGGTTTGAAAAAGAAACTGTATATATATTTCTTTTGGAAATATAAAGATTGGAGGAACAAAATCATCCAGACATATTCATCAATAAAACAAATGTCCGGTAACATGTACACTAAATCAAAAGTCATTCATTTGTTTTGCCTAATATTTTAGCAGTTAGAAGAAATTTATGTTTAGAATTGCTGTTAACCAGAAGCAAATTAATATGATAATGGTTTCCCATGTCGTAATATAAAGATTTGATTAGCGGAAGCCTAAATAATGCATTTATTACCATGTAATTGGACGAATATTGACGAATTTATTTTCGCCCTTGGGATCAAATAAATCTAATTTCTCGTCAAAATTAAACAGTTGTATAATCTCACCATCCGGAAAAAAATATGATAAAATATTGTTCAGACTTTAATATCAGAGAAGAATGTTTGAGGTGTTGACTGAAGTTGGAAGCAATTTGAAACTTTACCCGTTACCCGTCTTTGTCGATTGATAAAAAATGGTTTCCCCTGGAAATATATTTAAAACTATTCCAATCTCCCTTCTTAACAAAGGTAGAGAAGCATAATAGAGCCCACGTTGACAGCATTTATTCCCTAAATAAATATGAAATAAATTCTCATAACGTTTTATGAATATACATCAAATTTCATAATTTGTTTGAGGCATTCTTATGGAATACTATTTAGCGGTCAAAAGTTAGAAGTCAGAGTTTTTAAATTAATAAATGTAAGGGACGCATTAGAAAAAAAAATACATTTTAAACGCAATTTGCTGTCTACATTTTCCCGATAACATCAATATTAACGGAGATGTAGCGTACAGTAGTTTTGAATTCCAAGTAACCCCTCCTCCCAGTCGATGATAGTAATGAATATATTAGCCCATAGTGAAAATATTCATACCTTTGTCACACATACATAAAAAAATCCCAATTATATATAGACAACTGTCTTGGAATTTTAAATATAATATTTTAGGGATGAAATTGTTATCTAAACACATTTTTTTCCCCATTTTCTCGATAAATTCAATATTAACAAAGATAAAGACAAAAATGTGTTTTGAAGACTATGTAAACTCCAACTCCTAGTTGAAAATTCGAAGTCTCATATAATCTATGTTACACCTTTTTTTTTTTTTTTTTTTTTAAATAAAAACAAAAATAAAAAAGTGTTAAGGTAGTGTGACCTACCGGAGGTAAGAATGATAGTTCCCCTTTGTATCTTCAGTTACTCACAAATATAAAAGTTCATAGAAATCCTCTCAGCGATGGTTACGGGAGGAGGAAAACAAGATTTTCAACGTAAAAGAAACTGGTCTGAAACGTGAAGTAGATACCCCGCCGAATTTAAATAGAAAATCAGACAATCCTTCGCGTTATATATAAATATATATGTGAGTGTGTGTATGTGTGTGTGCATTCTTTACGAAATTTACGAATTTGGCCAAGCTACAATATATTTTTTGCAAAAACAGGACATGGTAACACAGAACATATTATAATAGCTTGCCAACAAACGATGATCAAGAACAGTAAGTCTGTACTGAAACACACTTTCTGTGTGAAGGTACTGTAGCACTAACTAACCGCATTCTAGAACAGAAAGAAGTACTGTTAAACTTTTAAATGGATAACCACCATCGCAGAATTAAAACTCCCACCGAAAATGGTAAACAACACACTGAAATACTAGACGAGATTAACGATCGGCCGAACTTGCAATTTAATAACCTAGGTCAGAAAAGCCTACTTCTAAGCGCTGTAATAAACACTATAAAGCAATCTGACATCCCTCAAGACTTGATGTATGATGTAAGACTGAATCACTTACAAACAAGTGTCAATAAAATTACGTGAATTTTCGAATTTCTTTAAGAAAATGTTATAATGTTAAATTTGACAAGCATACTACTAAATCACGGACCTTTACGTGATTAGTACATTGAAATCCTTCAATTTAGTTGAAGCTGGTGGGGATAAATGCTAAACATACGATATACGAGCGATTTAAAAAAATAAAATAAGGAAGTACTACATTTATTTGTGTATTCTATAAATATCTCTTAAAAAAGGTCTCACTTCGTCTAAATGAATGTCAATCACCTAAATAAATAAATAATAATTGTAAAATGTCTATATTTAGATTTTTCTTAAATATTGTTGGAAGTTCTTCGCGAACTTCAAGAAAGTTCAGTATACAGGGTCGATGGTTATAAAAAAAGAATTTCTTTACTAACTGAAAAACATAAGTTTGAAAAGGAGTTGTTGTATAAATGAATTTAGAGCCCAGGACAGCAATCTAAATTTTTAATATATCTGTATTTTTATTAATAAAGAGTCGTCAACCTAGAAGAAAGGGGTTATTTACATATTTATGTGTATTTGCAATTCAGCTCATCTATATGAAAATGACTAATAATTTCTTTGTTGAAAAGTTTTAATGAAAGTGTTGTCTGGTGCTGATTGAAGGGAGAGCATAAAGAAGTCGACGGGTCCTGGGTGGGACAGAGGCCGGGAGTCAGCTGTAGACAGTATTGATTGCTGAGAACTCGAGCTATGTATAGGCCAGAAAGGGTGGGGCAGCCCCAGAGTCTAGGCACTATTCTCATAAAATATAGCCATTCATTAATCGGCGAGTAGCCCACGTGGTCCAGGGCCGATTGCTCGGCTCACACGCACAGGGGGAGGGGAGCTACGCAGCATCAACTATTCCCAGTCTGACAGAAAGGGTAACCATCGCTTATCGATTATTAAGGAACAGAAAGTCTTAGAGGTATCAGATACAGAGAGGCTGATTGGAGAAATTTTGAAGAAACGATAAGAGTTTCTTCTTTTTTTTCGATTTACTTAACCCAAAGCTGCTTCATAGGAGGTTCGGTTGCGAGTTTCTATATCCCATGTGGTTTAAGGATGGTATGCAAGACAGCGAGTGGGAGAACGAGAGAGAGAGTCAGAGAGAGAGAGAGATGGATGGATAGATAGATAGAGAGAGAGAGAGAGATGGATAGATAAATAGGTAGATATAGAGAGAGAGGGGGAGAGAGAGAAAGATGGATAGATAGATAGAGAGGCACACACACACAGAGATAGAGATGGATAGATAGAGAGAGAGGTACACAGAGAGAGATAGAGATGGATAGATAAAAGAGAGAGGTACACAGAGATAGAGAGAGAGGGAGAGGGGAGAGAGAGAGAGGTAGAGAGAGAGAGAGAGAGTGAGGGAGAGGGGGAGAGAGAGAGAGATAGATATATAGATAGATAGAGAGAGAGAGAGGGGAGAGGAGAGGAGAGGGGGGGGGGAGAGAGAGAGAGAGAGAGAGAGAGAGAGAGAGAGAGAGAGAGAGAGAGAGAGAGAGAGAGAGAGAGAGAGAGAGAGAGAGAGAGAGAGAGAGAGAGACAGACAGAGACAGACAGACAGACAGAGACAGACAGACAGACAGACAGAGAGAGAGAGAGAGACAGACAGACAGACAGAGAGAGAGTGAGAGAGAGAGAGCTTGTATGCGTGTGTCTTGTACGCGTTTATACTTATGAAATCTATGGAGTCGCATTTGCGTTTCTGGTAGTTCAAAACTTAAGTTAGACGTACTTAGAAGAAAAAGTTTGGATTTAAAGATTTTATTCAAAATCAGCAACTTTTGCCTGTCAGTCCTCTGCTTTGTAACTATTTCGAGTGATAAGCAAAGTAGGAGTAGCTGATATTATTTCGATATTGAAGCTTCTGTAGGATATGTGACCATATTTTTTTAAGGCGTTTCTTTAAAAACTCCATCCTTGTGAAGTGTGATCCGTGGGAAGACTGCATGTAAAAAAAGGCTAGAGTTACTGCATAACACACTAAATATTGTTGCGAAAACTACGTACATGAAAAAATGTACACAGACTTTATCACGCAATTAAAAAGTTCGAAGTAGATGGAAAAAACTGACATATGAAAGCGGAAGGTCCGCTGGCTCCAGTTATGTTCTAGGCGGTGCCAGTCCCCACCTAGACCAGTCTGTGCCCTTTCCCTTAGATCTCGCCGCCCGTCTATAAAAGTGGCACAACTCGCCCGACAGTTTAGTTTCTACTCAGTTCTCTTCTAGTTAATAACAGTGTGTTCAGTGCAGCTTTAGTGAACAGTGCATTTTAGTTTCAGTGAGGTACAGGGTTTTATTTGAAGATAAGTGTAGTGCCTTGTTAATGTGAAGAACAGTGCAGTGCCGTGTTTACGTGAAGAACAGTGCAGTGCCGTGTTCTTTGTGATCTTCAGTGATTCGCGTGATCGTGAGTTAATGGGCCACTGTGTCCTCATTAAGTGAAGACAACATCTAAAACTAGTTTAACCAAGTTTAGACTTTATTAACAACCTCTTTTTTTACCCTATATTCTTTATTTCCTTCAGTGATCTGCTACTATTGTCCATGCCACAGTGCTCAGTGCTCCACAAGTATAATGCATTTTAAGTTTATATTCTATTATTCTTATATTTTTTCTTACTGGCGATTAATTTGTAGTTTTACCCTTCATTTTATATTATTCAACGGCATTATCATAAAACAAATAATTAATTTATAGATTAAATCTTATTTTTCCTATCCAATGAAAATATTATACTCTCATTATAATCGAGTAAAGTAATATGTTTGGTTTTGTATTGCACCCTTAAAAGTTTTAAGGCAAAATTGGAACTTAAGTTTGAATAAAAATAAAGTTGGTTTGTATTTTATTCAGTTTACCTCCCCCTTTCCTAGGAAATAAAGGTAAAAATAGTAGCCTGCAATAACAGGTAACAGTAACTATTCATAATAGATAGATGGATTCAGATAGACCCTAATGATACTCATAAAAACAAAATAACAAGAAGCAGCAATGGAGAAAGAAACGGTATTGCTGCACTTTACCAAAAGAGGTAACTCAACAGAAATAACTATAATTCAAGGATAAGAACTTCACTTTCTTATCAAAAGTTAATGTCATAACAGATAGTAGCTGGTATTGTTAAGGATTAATCAGGAGTATTACTGGAGAAAAGGCGGTTTTCACTTGATAGAGAATCTGATATAGGGCCGAGCGGGCTAAGGCGTGGGTTCAACTACCACTACCGTCAGCAAGTCGAAGGTAAAAATGGGTGCAGGTTCGATCCCCGCCAAGGGAGAGTATTAGTTCACGATATCATTAACAGAGCGCGCTAGTGTCCCAGTGCTTATGGATCAGTGGGAATCTAAAGAGTATATACGGCTGACAGCCCCTCGGGATGAGTAACGCTTATGACTCTCTTAGCTCCTGTCCACAGGCAGGCTGGCAGAGTGAACTGGACACAGACCCTCCAAGTAAAATGAGGGCCGGCATTCTAATGGAGACAACTCGTTCCAGCTCCCCTTGGATATAGGGTGTTGTACGTCGAGTTGATCACTCACTAGGTAAATAAAAGTCCGTCACGCAGGGGCTGCGTAAACTAAGCAGATTTTCCACGTGAAGTTATACAATAGAGAAATCTCCATACGAGAGCCGAGCAGTTACGGCAAATGTCCGAACTAGTTTTTGGCGGGAAATTCAGTCATCCGTTATCGGCCCACAATTAAAAGAATGCAAATATCTCGGTTAGTATTCAAGATTGAGAATAAATGTATAGAACAATATTTTTAGTAACTTTAATTTACAATAAGATTGGTTCTATACAATGTTTTGATCCGACGTATGGTAACGGAGATATTTCTAATTTTCGAAAATCCCCCCCTCTAAACCCCCCCCCTCCCACTGGTCGGATTTCAGCCATTAACAAACTTGATCTGTCTTTTTTCATAAAACGTTTAAATATCGAGTTTGGTAACGATCAAACAAAAATTGCGACCGCTAGAGCGGGAACAGACAAATAAATAAATAAATAAATATATATATAATTTTGAACAGACCTCATTTTCGTCATCTCCTGGGTAGGATCGATGGACATTTGAAAAAATTGGTCGAAAATCGCGTCATGAGTACGACCTCATAGCTGATTTCCCTTAAGGGAAATCTGCTAAAACCTACGAATCTCTCAAGTCCATCTTGGAGGCGATATTAAAAGATCCATTATGCCAACGGGGAAAAAATATGGAGTTTATGTTAGTTGAGTAGGACTGGAGGTGGACTTGTAAATATCAAGTCGTGTAAACGCCTCGGTGAAAATGCCGTGCTTTTCAGGATTTTTTTTCTTTGGCCCTATGTGTAATGACGTGACTTTTTTTAGTACTTGACTCTCAGAAAAATATGGGGGCTCAAGTTAGCCATGTGAGGTAAAGCGTTGCCTTTAATCTTACATGGTAAACCTAGAGTGGTGAGTTCGATTCCCGCCCTGGGCAAAGGAATTTATTTAGTGACTGAACTCATTAAATAAAATCCTGAGTGTCACCCTGGCTATAAAAGGGTGGTAACCTTTAGATAACCCGTCCCAATTAGCCTTAGTTGCAAAAAGTGGACGTTAATAAATAATTTAAATTTAGAAAAATGTTACTTCTGATCTAAATTCCTTCCGATTTTAAAACTGCATGTTCTCTTTTTTTTTGAGCACTCGAAAATGAGGGTCTAAAGATGATGTCTAACTTGACTGGTTATAAAATATTAGTTTTCGTAGAAAAATTCTCATTTTACACTGACGTGAAAAGTTAGCAACGAATCATTTCTAAATCCATTCTTTTTTTTAGACTGTCTATAGGTTTTTACATTTACGGCATACATAAGTTCAGCTACAAATTGTTTATTTTTCAGCCATAAGTTATACAAGTGTTCATAAATGCGAAACTATAGTTTATCTCTGTTGGATCTATTTTGAGGACGTAGGAAGCTACCAGGCAGTCACTCCTCGCCTATGTTTTGATATCGAGCCAGAATGAGAGCGTGTAACGCCTATCGATTTGTTGTCCAACTGATTGGAGTCGGACTAACGTAGAGAGATTTGAAGCCATGTCCTGTCAAGGGAACAACTCGTTGACTTCAATGTACGGCTTGCTCTATTTATTCCTGCCCGTAATAAATAGGGCAATGATTTAGCTCTCATAGTTTATCCACAAACCTTGAGAAATAAACAAGGAGACTTCTTGTTCATTTTGGAATATGGAGCGAAGAGTTTTTGTGACGACAGCATCACCATCTTGAGACTACTGGAGTGATTTCTCAAGAGGGACTTAACTCCTCGCAGAAGCCCAATAGTGCTACCAACTGATAAAAAAGTCCGTCACGCAGGGGCTGCGTAAACTAAGCAGATTTCCCACGTGAAGTTTTACAATAGAGAAATCTGCCTACTAATAACAGTAGTAGTAACGAATCTCTAAACCAATTCACAAGGGACGAACAGTTACGGAAACGGCCGAACTAGCTTTCGGCGGAAAGTCCCGAATATAGCCGACTTCTGCCGACCACACACAAAATACGAATGCAAATATTTCGGTTAATATTTAAAATAGAGAATAAATGTATATAACAATATTTATATTAACTTCAATTTTCAATAAGATTGGTTCTATAAACTTTTTCGATCCGAAGTATAGTAACGGAGATGTTTCGAATTTTCTAAATTCCCCCTCTAAACCCCAACTCCCACTGGTCCGATTTCAGCCGTTAACGAACTTGATCTTCCTTTTTACATAAAACGATTACATACCGAGTTTGGTGACGACTAAACAAAAATTGCGGCCGCTAGAGTGTTAACAGACAAATATATATATATATATATATATATATATATAGATATATATATAAGTGGTGTTGTATGTTGTGTGTGTGTGTGTGTGTGTGTGTGTGTGTGTGTGTGTGTGTGTGTGTGTGTGCGTAGTGTGTGTGTGTGTGTATATATATATATATATATATATAGAGAGAGAGAGAGAAGCTTTGAACGGACCTCATTTTCGTCATCTCCTGGGTAGGATCGATGGACATTTGAAGAAATTTTTCGAAAAACGCGTCATGAGTACGACCTCAATAGCAATTTGCTAAAACATATTCTTGCACGAAAATAATAATTGTTTTAACACTTCCCAAAGATAAACCTACTGTAGCCTTGCTAATTGTAAATACGATCAGTTGTATTCTATTTGCCTTAATAGTTTATATTTAATCCGCTTTTTAAATACATTTTCCATACTTCAAGATTTATTTTACATATATCAGCGTGTTCATTATTAAAGAAATGGTCATAATTCACACATACAATGCTTACACGCATGGGATCACTATCATCTTAATATTGGTTTAATATGGCAATATATAAACATGAAGTCATAAGTAAGTTTAAAATACGTTTAATATTCAATGTCGTCTTTCTCTTCCACCAGAAGTGCAAGTGTGTTATCAACATAGTAACATTCAGTCACTACTAAAATAGCTGATTTCCCTCAAGGGAAATCTGCTAATAAGGAGTAGCGTACTTTGTTAACATTGGTAAGTACAGTCAGGCAATAAAAAGTCCGCCACGCAGGGGCTGCGTTAACTAAGCACGTGCGTCACGTATTTACATTTATCTCAAAAGTAGATGTTCGAAGAGAACAATATTTGATATTTAAGCTTAAAGTAAAGCGCTTCATAATATAACAGCTTATTGTTAATATAACAACAGCAGGAGTGAAGGGTTTACTTAAGGCCGAAAACTGAAATATGGGAATATCTCGGATAATAATGAAGATAGAAAAAATATCTACATAAGAACATTTATATAACATAACATTTGCATTGAGAATGGTTCTATAAAATTTTTCGACGTGACACATTATAACGGAGATATTAAGCCTTTTTGAAATTCCTCCCTTCTAAACCCACTGCCACCCCCCCCCTACCACGGTTCGGATTTCAGCCATTAACGAATATCTTTATTATCTTGCAACCAAAAATGGCGAACCTCTGTTAGCGGTAACAGACAAATAATATATAGATAGATAGATATATAGCAATATATATCAAATTTTGAAAGAACCTTATTTTCGTCATCTACTATATAGGATCGATGGAAATTTGAAGAACGTTTTAGAAAATCGCGTCAAGAGTACAACCTAAATAGCTGATTTCCCTCGAGGGAAATTTGCCAAAATGAAGTGAGTCAAAAGAAAAAGCGATTATAATCTCAGAACTACAATACTTTATCCAAGAATTATACCTATATGTTAAGTTAGATTTTCCGAACAAATAAAACTAAAATTAAAATAGAATTTCGATCGTTTTACACGAAAGAGAGATTTATCAGCAGTTCACCTTCAGCGTTTTACAGGATTAGTCAAATATCCCTGATGGTAAATCCATTAATGCTGGAGGTAGAGCAAAATTTTTAAATCAAAAATTGTAGTGCACTACTTTATAAATAATTTTGGGTTATTTAGCATTTTTTGACGTTATTTTTGAAATATTTATAGACATTTTCTTCGATCCTACGGAGAAGAAAACTAAAATCAATATACTTTACATATACTTACACATTTATATAAAAAGCTAATAGTTTATGGACGAAATGGGACCAATAGAAATAAGTTTTATAGAAGAGGGAAAAAGTGTGATTATAAATATCGCTATTATTATAACTATAACCACACTTTTTACCTCTTCTCTAAAACTCATTTCTATTAGTTCCATTTCGTCCATAAACTAATATATTTTTATATTAATGTGTAAGTATATTTAAAGTATATTGATTTTAGTTTTCTTCTCCGTAGGAACGAAGGAAATTTCTATTAATGTCCAAAAAATCCCTTCATAAGTACAATTTGAAAAGCTGGCTTCCTGTGAGGGAAACACTTAAATTGAATGAAGTCCCATAAAAAAAGATTTCGAAACCGTTTGCCGATATAATGAATACATTGCAATACTCTAAATACACCGGAAATGTTGCCACTATTTAGAAATAAATGGCTGTGCAAGATATGTAACTCTCGAAAATGTGCTGAATTCAAGAAACGGCTTTAATTTCCTGAAATATTTTCACTGTTGTCGTAAAATTTAGCAAACGTAAAGCGAAACAATAAGTTAGAAATTGAGCTCGGGTTCCATTATATATTAGGTAGTAAATTCATACCGAATGGTAGCTATAAAGGAAATGATATTTTATCGGAGCACTTGCCACTCTTGATACCTACCTTCTAACACAAACAGACGTCAAATGTAATTGTCATAAAAGCAGGAAGATCGATAAACCAACTAAATGTTTTTATCAATGTTATCTTTTTCTATTATCAGTTTATGTTGAGCTTTTACTTTTAATAGCATTTATTTTATCGACTTTTGGATATTACACTTAGCAGATTTTCCACGCGCTAAACTTACACACTGATGGCGTCAATTATATCATCCGTAATGAGTAGCTTATGTAAACAGGATTTATTTTAAATTAAAGCAGGACAATAAAACTATCAAATTTATCAATGGGCTTACTGATAGAATCGATTTAAGTAAAAATCGCATTAGTAGAAATAGAAATTAAGTGAAATTTGACAAAAAAAAAAAGTCCGTCGTGCAGAGACTGTGTAAACTAAGCAGATTTCCCACGTGAATTTTTGCAGTAGATAATTCTGCATACTCGTGACACTTAAGACCACCGTGAACATTAAATGAACAAAGACAAATGATAACGAGAAATCAGTCACTCAATTTACATTTTAATAACCTCCAAAATGGATAAATACAAATATTCTTAACCTGAAAGAAAAACAATTACTGAAATATTTCTGAATATAATATATTAAGATTATTGAAAGCTATGAAATATATATAGTGCTGTAATTTATAATGCACCAGAATAGGTATTATCTCAATCAATCACATTTTAGTAATCCAAGAATAAAACAGGAGAGGGGGGGGGGTTCACCAGAACATATTTGTATGTATCTCATGTAGAAAAGATTTGCTAAACACAATGTTTTTGGTATTTCGCTTTTAAATAAGACGGTTCATGATATGTTGGCTTATTCTTAAAGTGCGATGTCAAAGAAGGAAGGTTTAGTACTTAAGGCTGAAAACTATAATACTCGGTCGATATTCATAGTAGAGAAAATATGTACCGGGTGTACAGAAAGTTCTAAGCCTGATTTCAACTTACATATTTTTATTTTTCAATATAGTCCCCCTCAACAGCAACGCACTTATTCCACCGCTTTTTCCAACATCTGTAACCCGGTGGAAAAAAAAATTGATGTCAAAACCTTCCAAAACAACCTTGACAGCTGAGGTATCATAAGTACACAAGGCTTAGAACTTTCTGTACACCCCGTATATAAAAATAGTTATAGGTAATTAACATTACAATAAGATTGGTTCTATAACATTTTTAGATCCGACTTATAATAACGGAGATATTTCAAATTCGAAATTTACTCCACCCCGCTCCAATTGGTCCGATTTGAGCCGCTAACGAACTCGATCTTTAGTATTAAGTAAAAATAAAAAGAAAATATCGAGTTTGGCAACTATCAAGCAAAAATACGACCGTTAGAGTGTTAACAGAGTTATACATACGTTAACGGGCCTCATTCCCGTCTTCTCCTGGGTTGAGTCGACGGACATTTCAGGAAATGTCACAAAGTTCATTCAAGCTTATTTCGAACAATGAGCTGTAACACCTGGAATAGAGCTTATATTGGTGAATCATCGCAACTGATGAATAAAAGGTTAAAGCAAAACGTAAAAAGTATTGAGAATAGTGATAATAAAGCTGCCTTCATGAACCACACCAACTCCAAGAAACACACCTTCAATTTTGAAAAAGTTCAAATAATCTGTTAAAAGTTTAAATAATAAATATATCATGTAAAGCAGGCACTTACCAATAACGTATCAAGTAAAGAATTATCATAGGGTTGTGTTAAATTAATGACATTAATTTATATATATATATATATATATATATATATATATATATATATATATATATTCGGTTGGCATTATAGAACTTTAAGATCTTCAGCCGCCTATAAGCTGGACTCTAGGGATTCGTGATCTGGGCTTTCATGAATTGAGTGATTAACTGTACCTAGGAGAGTCAATGTCTTTCGTCATACTGACGGGAAGCCAGACAGATGTAGGCACACTGACAGTGAACCGATGAAATAACTCTGTGGTCACCCTTTCAAGTGCTGGCCGTGCTCGATGTTGCTACCCTTCGATTTTCTAAAATTGGACGCTCTACGACTGATCTAAGGCGCCTCATATATATTTAAATATACACTCAACCGCAAAAAAAAAAACCGGACACTTCATTTTTGTCGTATTAAAAGCTAATTTTCAGCAATTTTCTTTATGCGGGTATTCTAGTTATTACAGAGAATTTAGAGTCTAAGTCCATTGAACTAATCCCTTCAGGATTAGTAAACAATTAGATAAAACTCAGATTAGATTTATTTGTCGTGAAGCTGATCTATTCTAAACTGTAAGTAGTTTTTCGTATATTTAAACATCTTTAATTATTAACCAAGCATTTTCTTTAATAAATGTTTTATTTTTATTTCGGTCCAGAATAATGGGTCTCTCAAACTTAGATGGAAGGCCGGAGCTTACGTTACATTGCCGAAACGCTTGGGGTAGCGAAGTCTACCATTCACTATAATAAAAATGATGGATAATTTTTTTTTTTTTAATGTGTTAATTTATCTTTTTCTTTTTTTTTTATTTTGTATTTTTTTGTAAATAATCAATAAAAATTATTCTTTTTTGGCAGATTTTGTTTAAATAACCTATAGATTAACCAATTATTTTAATTAAAAAGATTAATATACATATATATTAAGTATTTAACAAAATTATAAGACTAAATCTAAGTGTCCGGTTTTTTTTGCGGTTGAGTGTATGTACAAAATCCTCTCTATAATGCTACAACCTAGCTCTCATCTGATGAAATCGTTGCATTGGAAAATATTTATGAATTATGTCCTATACCGTGACACAAATTGACCTCCATTGCTGGTTGTAGAAATCCAGGTATATACATAAAGACCTCACTCTGAAAGATTTCAAAATGGGTTCATGGTGCGTGAAGAATGTCTTATGGAGAACGTACACTGGGTATTATATTCCAAAAAATGTACGGTTAGTAATAATTACTACTAGCTTAAGCTACTAGTAAGAAGAATTGTTGCTTTTCACAAGTAGAATTGTTTGGAATAAGGTTAGTTCTAACGTGATGCAGATCACTAGTTTGTACAATTGGAAAGTATATGCTCTCAGATAAAATGCCAGTAAGTAAGCAATGAATGTTCTTTATTTGCAATCGCTCGCTTATCTATTCCCGGCTATTCCTATCCGCAGGGCATATCGTTTTAATTTTTTTTTCTTTTTATTTTTACCGTAATTCAAGCTAATGCCATTTTATGAAGCCTTTATATTTCAGAATTTAACGCCCCCCACTCTCACAACACATGGGAATATTAACCCAGTAAATCCGTTGTGCTAATTTATTCAGGGCAAATAAACCTCTTGATTCAAAGTGTGAACGTGAGGAAGTCTTGTAATCCTAGGATTAGTATTACTGAAGCCGAGGCCTAGAATTCCAACGAGTAATAAGGTGAATTATTACATGCCTCTATGGCACACTCCATTTTCCTCTTTCATAAACCCTTTTATCCAGTCTGACGTCACTGGTCTCAGCCCCCTAAAGAATTTATTCCTGGAAATTCATGATGTTATGAACTTCACATCGGCTTAAGGTTTTTTCCTCCTTTTTTATATGTGAACCTATCAAAAGAAGGTAGGATATATAAAATTCCCTCGGAACGGAGGAGCGTTCACATGACTTCGGTAAGTTCTAAATTGAATTCTTCCCTTAATAATTTAATGAAGAATATTAACACTGAAAACGAATTATGGAAAGAGTGGACTAAATAATACATTTATGTACGTACAGATGGTCCCAAAAAACTTATTTATCTGAATTATTTTTGGTCAAAAAACTGAACTATTTTTTAAATTATACCTTTCAATACATGTGGACTGAAGTATTCTCTAAAGGATAGTTATTTATTATACAAGTGACGAAAGTAGATCATTTTACAACTCGAGTGAAACGTTTACCCACACGAACGAAGCGAGTGTGGTAATTTCACGAGAGTTGTAAATTCTACTTTCGTTACGAGTGTAATATTAATTTTTTTCTGTAATCGTGTAATACATGATCAGATCTAACCAGAATATGAACAAAATTAGGATGTTGTGAAGAGTATGTTGTTGGTAGGTTATAAGCATGGTTGTGAAAGATTATAAGCATAGTTATAAAACAACTAGTGATGATTGTGAAGTATTGCAGATATAAACAAGGGCAGGTTATAAACAAGGAAGGTAATTATTATTATATTTAAATTTTAAAATATATTGATTATTTCCACCAATAATTCATTCACATTTCAATTTATTTTGTTAAAATAAATTCTTACAATGTTAAGAAACATTTAAAAGCATTTGATTTCCAACTTCAAATTATTTTTTAATTTATACTTATTAATTAAGAAGGCAATTCACTTTCACAAGTGAATAATGTGATTACTTTCTTCACTCTATTGCAAAATGTTTCACTTTCTTCACTCATTTCAGTTTAGTAATGTTACCATTATTCAACGATTACAGAAAAAATATTTTCAGTTAAAAGTACTCGTGGATTGAGATCCATTCTTATAGAAACATTTGAAAAAAATACTATACTACTCTACAGAAAAAATTATAGAAATTCTACTGAGGATTTGTTAAAGATTTCATTAGTTTTACACTGAAATAATACCTTCACAAGTTAGCCCCCCTCCAGTCTATATCAAAGAAAAGAAAGACTACACCAGATGGACAGTCGTACTATCGTAATAAGCAAACGAAACGACAAAGGATATGGCATAAAGGTACATTATAATTAAACACAAATAAAAAATATATACGAATAATAATAAATAAATAAAAAGAAAATAAGAATATTTGTAATAGTGATGAGAAACACATTTAATATTGAAATTGGAATTTACCCCTGTGTCAAAAGACAAGGAGAATAATTCTACATTCTATTAGTAAACCCTGACAGTGTGACAGTAACTTTGTCAAGCAGGTGAGAAGCAGGACAAATAGTGTGGCCAAAGTTTCTACATTTAGAGCACTGAGGAGAACACAGACTCACTAATCACTCCAAGAACTTCTGACTTTACTCATCTGGCTGGTATAAATTGGAGGAGGGTGATTTAAACAAATGTTGGGATTGAACTTCACCAAGAAATTGAAACTCATTGAATTCAATGTGTTGAATGAAGTCAATAAGAAATAATTGATTTAAGTGCACTGTAAATAACAGGGGGCGTATGCATACACCTAAAAGGCGAATAAATACGATAGAAAAAAAGTCTATCATGCAGGAGTTGCGTAAACTAAGCAGATTTCCCACAGCAGGTTAAAATTTTAAAAAAAAACTATTACATATTGAGTATGGTACAGATCAAACAATCATTTCCGAGTCAAGACAGGAAACTCTAAATTGATGACGTCATCGCCCTACATATCTGTATGTATCTCACACAGTGAAAGTTCAACGAAGACAATATTTGGTATTTAAACTTTGAATAATAATGCCCATTAAAGTCGCTGTATAACAAATTATTAATATGACATGGGTAGGGCTGGGAGTTTACTGATGCTTGTGAACTAGAAAATGCAAATATCTCGGTTACTAATCAAGATCGTGAAACAACATATATGACAACATTTATAAAACATTTAAGTTGCAAAAAGATTAGTTCTATTCAAGTTTTCAATCTGTCACTTAATAATGGATATATTTCAAACTTTCTAAACCCCTACCTTTGCACCCCCTCAAAGAATATCCGATTTTAGCCATTAACGAACTTGATCTTTATTTTTACATGAAACATTTAAATATCGAATTTACTGACAATCAAACAAAAATGCCGACCTCTAGAAGGTTAACAGATAAAAGTATAAATCTATATATAAGATCTATGCATATATATATAAATATATATATATATATATATATATATATATATATATATGTGTATGTATATATATATCCTTTTATTTTCTATATTTGATACCATTGTATAATTTCATGTGAATGTATAAGTAAGTATGTGACAGTAAGTCAGGCTAAATTCGCAAAGGAGGGAAGGGAGGGGGTATGGTCGGGGAGAAATTCGAAAATACCAAATATCTCCTATGAGTACCAAATATCTACTATGAGTTGAATCGAGACATCATATAAAACGGATCGTTAGGTAAATGGAATTTTCCATAAATTATTTTCTACACATTTTTTCTTTATCTTGAATATTAACCGAGATTTTGTCAATTTTTTAATTTTCAGCCTTCAGTAATCCCCAACTTTTAGTCACCTATCTTCAATGACAAGAAAACACATCATGAAATGTTTTATTCCAAGCTTAAATACCCAATATTGTTTTCAACAAGTGTTTGTTAGATGATATATATATGCAGATAAGTTGTACGCTGTCAAGATTTTATTGACCACCCATTTTAGGAGATTTCCCTTAAGGGAATCAGCTATTGAGGTCGTACTCATGACGCGATTTTCGAAATTTTTCTTATAATGTTCATCGATCCTACCTAGAAGATGACGAAAATGAGGTCCATTCAAAACTGTATATATGTGTGTATGTATATATATATATATATATATATATATATATATATATATATATTTGTCTGTTACCGCTCTAGCGGTCGCTGTGTTTTTTTTATAGTCACCATCCTCGGTAACATATCGTTTTATGTAAAAAGAAAGATCAAGTTCGTAACCGGCTGAAATCGGACGAGGGGAAGGGGGGGGGATTAGAGGGAGGGAATTTCGAAAATTCAAAATATCTCCGTTACTATACGTCGGATGGAAAAATTGTATAGACCCAATCGTATTGCAATTAAAATGATCTATAAATATTGTTATGTACATTTTGTCATTATCTTCAATATTAACAGCGATATTTGCGTTTTTTAGTTTTCGGCCTTCAGTAAACCCCCACTCCTCTCATGTCATACCAACAATAAGCTGTTATATTATGAACCACTTTATTTGAAGCATAAATAACAATAATTGCTCCTATTGAACTTTGACGACATGATATAAAAGCAAATACGGGACGCAAGTGGGAAATCGCGGACAATTTTCCCCCTTATATAGCCTCTTTTTGGAGCGTTTCCACTACATAGTCTATTCCACTAAGCAGTTGTCGTTTTTTATCCCCATTTTCAGTAAGGGTGACATATTTCTATTTTGATAAAGATCTCTACAATGAGAATCAATTTATTAATTTCTGTTTTACAAGAGGAGACGTCGGAAAGCCATATAAAATAACTCTGCGGGAAATTACTATCAGTTGAAAACCTATATATATATTCTTATAAAAGGCGGTTCAAACTACGTTCATTTCTTGGGCTGAAAGAGAAATGGCCGAGCGATAAATTGGGTAAAACACAGACAACCTCACTGAGGCGGCCATTAAGACCTGCCGTTGTTGGAGCAAGAGAAAGGAGTTCAACCTAGAAAATTAACAAGGAGTTCACAACGGCACTCTGGGAATTGGAAAAGCCTAGCTCAATTACAGGAAACTAGAGTAAAATGCCTTCTTCTATAAGAGGTTTCCCTTTGGTTTAATTCTGGCCAATAAATATATATTACATTGGTTGTATTGCTGCAATTTAATATTGTGTGTGTGTGTTTTTATATATATATATATATATATATATATATATATAAAATAAATGATAACTTCTTTGTTTATTCCCATACGATCTCCTATTAGCAATGAAATGGGTTGTAATGAAGGACTGAGATGAAAAATCACGATACACCGTTTCTTGTTCGTTTTATCGACCTAACAAATTTTCTGAATGAACATACTAGTCCTGCTTTCCCAAACAATAGGTTTCTTACGGCAAAGTACACTTTCAGAGCATCAGCTCCAACTTTTGTGCTGAAGGCAATAAAAGCCTTCAACGTCAAACTCAAAACAATAATTCATTTAAGGAGCAAACATATAATACCGTAGGATTAGATTGCAATATAAAATCGAGATTAAAATGCATTGTATTACTCATATCAAAACTTTAAAAAGTCCCTTACGCAGGATCAGTGTTAACTAAGCAGATTTTTTCATTTATGTCAAAACGTAAAAAGTTCAATAAGAACAATATTTTGGTATTTAAGCTTCAATTAAAGTGTTTCATAATATATCAGCTTATTGTTAATACGGCATGAGTAGCAGTGGGGGGGGGGGTTACTGAAGGCTGAAAATTAAAAAATGCAAATATCTCGGTTAATAATGAAGACATTGAAAAAATGAAAATAGCAGCTCTTTTTCAATCCACCACATAATAAGGAAAATATTAGGAATTTTCGAAATTCCTCCCCTCAAAACCTCCATCCCACTGGTTGGATTTCAGCCATTAACGAATCTTTTTTTTTTTTTTTTTTTTTTTTTTACATAAAACGATTAAATATCGAGTTTGGAGACGATTAAACCATAATTGCGACCGGTAGCAGCGGTAACACACACACACACACACACACACACAGATATATATATATATATATATATATATATATATTTGGGATCGATGGACATTTGAAGAAATTTTTCAAATATTGTGTCATGAGTACAACCTCAACAGCTGATTTCCATTTATATATCAAAGAAGGGAAAACCGTCACGGCAGCAAACTTATATAAAAATGCTTATTTTACACTAAAATACCAAATCTAAGTAGTAAAAAATGCTAAAAATATGTTCCTATGTTCAACATTTGTATATTTGAAAGCTAAAAGCACATAACATTTGAAACTAGAACATGAATCCACAAAAACAACTAATATATAATATATAGGGAGCAAGAGAGAGGGAAGAGATTTATTAATATACGTAATACTTTATTTTAGGATTCCGTGATTTAAATTGAAATGTTATCTGTTTTTGACTTTCAAATTTACATATTAATGTTGAAAATTTGTACAACTGGGGCGTTGAAAGTGCATTTTGTCGTAATGAAATTAGAGTGGAGGAAAACCGGCCTATTGATTCATTCCTCTACCAACCAGCATCCCTGGAAAAATTTAAATAAAATGTTATTCCTTAAAATAACATTTTTATATGCAATTTTGATACATAAATATACACTTGTGTGTATGAAAAAATTTATTCCAAAAGCAACCACTGGCAGTACGAAGGTTAGTCGACTACGAAGCATTTAAAAATAAAATAAAATGAAATAGCTCTCATTAGTTCATTATAAAACTTTAAACGAGAGAACATTTTTCACTACAAGTGAAAGAAAAAAATAGTTAAAGCCAATAATTAAATGCAGGTTCATCAAGAGGGCCCATTCTGTTTTTGAATAGAAATATAGAATACTCAAAGGCCCGGTGCCGCAGGACCTTTTCAGTTTATATGAGAAAAACCCTCTCTGGGGGAGAGTTTTTTTCCCAGATTAATCCGGTCTCTTTTTTTTCCATTTATTATTTCATAATTTCAAACCTCTCTTTTCTATCTTGGAAAAAATTTAACATTAGAGGGCTTGAATGTAAAATGGAAGAGGTGTGATAATGTAATTCAGTTTTCTTTTTATTCTGTTTTTTTTTGCATTCTTTCTGACAATGATCCTTATGAAATTAATGAACAAGGTTATTACATATTTATATAGCCAGAAATACTCTTCAGAAAATAAAAATTCATGCATTTTAGGAAAAAGAAATTATTCCTTAAAAACATTTAAATTAGAAGGGTACGCAAATTATTAAAAAAAATCTATTCATATAGAATTCTGATACAAAATGTATTGAATTTAGCTAATGATACATTATTTTTTTTCACTGAGGCTAATCGGAAGGGGTTATAAACAGATTACAGATTTTATCTAAACCCGAGCTGAATTAATGATTGTACATTAATTATAAATAGCTAAATAATTTTTTTAATGAAACCCACTACTTGAAGGCTATCAAAGAGCATTAAGCCAAACGCCTTAATGAACATGGGTGCGCAGAGCCCCTATTAGCGGATTTTCCATAAAGGACATCTGCTTTTTACTTCGTACTCATGACGCGATTTTCGAAATTTGTCTTCAAATGTCCATCGATTCTACCTAGAAGAGGACAAAAATGAGGTCCGTTCAAAATTGTATATATATATATATATATATATATATATATATTTGTCTGATGACGCTCTAACGGTCGTAATTATTGTTTTATTGTTACCAAACTCTATATATCTGACTAGGAGAAGGGGTGGGGGTTTAGAGAGGAGAATTTTGAAAATTCGAAATATCTCCGTACGTTGGATCCAAAAGTTGTATGAAACCTTTAGTATTGCAAATTAAATATACTATAAATATTTTTAGGTACATTTATTCTCTGTCTCGAATATTAACCGAGATATTGTCATTTTTTTAGTTTTCATACCCTTAGTAACCCTTAGTAAACCCCCACTTTTACTTATGCCACATAAACAATACTCTGTTATATAATAAAGCACTTTATTTGAAGACTAGATACTAAACATAGTTTTCAAGAAACCTTTATTATACGAGACACATGCAAATATTTCTGTTGATGCCCTCCCCCACCCCATTGTTCTTGGACTGCTAAAATTTGAGTGATTGAGATAGAAATTATTCTGATTCATTATAAATTACAGTACTAGATAGGTATAGTAAATAGTTTTCAATAAAATTAATATGTTATAGATATATTTCAGTTATTGTTTTTTTTCCGGAGAAGAAGAAAGGGAATCTGCATAGTTTATGCACCCGAATAGCGAATTACAATTTCCGTTTTCCCACTTCTAAGCCCCCCCTTCTCTTTCTGCTCTAATTACAGCCGTTATTGAACATGAAACGATAACCTAATGAGTTTGGTAACGATCAAACAAAAATTAATACCGCTTTAGAGTCTGAGTAGCTGATATCACTAAAAATAAATCTGCCAAAATGGGGGGGGGGTAAAAGTTCAAAGTCTGAAACTAGGTCGGGTGCCTAAATCAACTAATAGAACATTTAAGCAAGATATTATGTCTTAATAACCTAGGAACTATTCATGATATATATAAAAAGAGTGAGCATTAATAATGATGTAAGTATGAAGTACGGATGAAGTAAATGTGTCATTTTTTGCCATTACTCTTATCGAGGGGTGCGAGGCTTAACGGAATTTTTTTTATTAAAGAAGTGGTAATGCTTAATAACATTTCATAAGATCAGTTGTTTCTATACAAAATTCTACTGTACGTGTGTATGTCACTGAACTCCTCCTAAACGGCTTGACCGATTTGAATGAATTTTTTTGTATACGTTTGGGTGATGCCCTGGAAGGTTTAGATTCACAGATCAGCTCGGCAAATGGAGCAGGAGTGGGGGTTGTAGGGGAGGCCTAAAATTAAAAATGGCGATATATCGTTTCCTGTTGGTTTTTTGGCAAATATTCTCAGGATAAAAGTTGTTTATTTTCTTATTTAGAGTAACTTTTGTTATATTCACTTCTGTCGTATAACAAAGTATAAACGAAATATACACTAAAAAATTAAAGGGGAAGCCAACAATTTTATTGGGCAATAACGATTGAACCGAACTTAAAAGAACTCTATATGTAAATTAGCATTAATTCTTTTATGATTATCAGCAATATTAATTTTTTTTAAATTCGAATTAGAGTTGGGGTTATATTCGCGATATTTCATTCTGTATTTGTTTTTAGGCAAACGTGCACATAACAAAAGTTGTTTTTTGTGTTATTAAAAGTAGCTTTTGTTTTAAACATAATATTTTTAAATTTAATATCCTAATCGCTTGAAATATCATGCAGGACAACGTCTGTCGGGTCCGCTAGTAAAAAAATAAATTTCAATAATTATCAGCTTAATGTTAGATTTAATATTGATAGCGAAACAACGGCCTAGAAAATAATATTTCTTTATAATCCTTATAATCGAATTGTTTCAAATTACTCAGTTGCAGGTTATATGCAAGGCCACACCTCGGCCTAATCTGTTTCGCCTAATAAATTGCTGAAGGTCTGTTGGAAGGCAGTGAAAAACCGAATGAAGAAGCCAATGGCCTGCCACTGTTGATTAATACACTCTTAGACTTATGGCCTTCGAGAAGAACAGCCAATTCCGCGCCATTTAAGCCTTACACACTCACGAAATTGTTTCACAGTTAGTACAAGTCATGTTTTTGTCTATTGAGTTAACAGCTTCAATATAAGTTTAGAGAGAATCTATGGAAAGAATATTTTATTCTATTATTTGAAACCAAAAACCGATTTCTTTGAAAGCTGTGTAGCTCAAACCGCTCAGCAGATATTCGCGATTGAGGTACCGTTTTGTTCTTCATGGTAGCGTTTTGCTTTGAAAAATTGTCGGATTTGATGGACCACCCACTCCCCGCGAGATAAGCGCTTCCGAACCTCCACCATGTAACATAAAATTCGGTATTTTTCTGGCTGTTTCGAGTATCGCTTTGTCGATCCGGGGAAAACTCTCAGATACATCTCCTCAAACGACACCCGCCCCCATTTTGGGCCATTTGGGGGTTGCAATTTCATTCTGGTTTGCTCCGAGCGACAGATATTTCTCCTTAGAAAAACCGTGAGAAATTTTTCTAAAGCTAAAAATTCCGATTTTTCCAAAGGATTTAAAAATTAAAAAAAAAGCATATAAGAGTCGAAATATGGAGAACAATAAAATTCGTTGTGATTTAATTAAAAATAAAATAAAAATAACCATTTCATAACTAAATATAGGAGAAACAAATAAGTTAAAATCCCGAAAGGATTCTTCTTAATTTAACTACAATGGAAAGTTTCTATTTTCACAAAATAATTGATTTATCTTAAGAATTGAATGAATTTCAAATAATATGATTAAGATTTAAAAAATATAGATTATTTTGGGTCTAATAAGAAATAAATAAATACAGAAAAATGAAGACTACAGTTTGGTGATCGTGAGGGCGAAGCCCAAGTAGTCGTAAGGCGATCCCGAAGGCATCGCTTGTTTCTTTATATAAGTGATAATTAAGCGTTACATGTAAAACTAAAGTTCACGTTCGTTAAAGAGTGAAATAAAACTAAGAATAGGGGGAACAACTATTCGAAATATCTCTGTTATCAGAATGAAAATTATTATATAACCAATATCATTATAACTATGATTTCCAACAATTTTAATTCTTCCATATTTTCTCTAAGTCTAAAATTAACAGAGTTTTCAGTTCTTTTAGTCTTCGCTCTCAGTAAACCCTCACTCCTACTCATTTCACATTCTCATCACAAATCGTCTTATTTTGACCTTTACGGTTTATACGTATTATAAGAAGGTATATACGTTTAGTTCTCATCGGAATCCAAAAAAGTAGATCTAGAGAAGGGGTGAAATTAAAAACTTTAAATACCCTCATTATTATGATTCGGATCGAAACTTATTATATCACCAATCTAATTCCAGATTTAATGTGACTACAATTGTTGCTCTATGTATATTTTCTCTAAATGGAATATTAACCGAGATACCAACATCCTGGGGAGTCTTGGAACATGTCATTTCCTTCCCTATATTGTCCTCCAATTAGTAAATTTAAAAAGAAATAAACAATCTTTATTTCAATGAGTTTTCTAATAATATATAATGCTAAACATATTGAGCGTGTGTTTATAAGCTGGATCACAAAATGTCAATAAGAAAACTGTCATGACAGCTAGAAGAAATACATAGAATCTCGTTTATAATTGGGGTGTTCTGTTTCCAAAATGCTTCAGAGTTTCAGAGTGCGTCATCAACATTTATATTAATTGTCACGTTATGAGTTAACTTTATTGGAGTGTTTTTATATATATATATATATATATATATATATATATATATATATATATATATATATCATGTGTGTGTTCCCACCTAAAATAACGGGAATTTAATTTTATGAAAGCGAGGAGTGTTAGAATCGTATTTAGTCGGACATTTTGAGTAGTAAGGTTTCATCCACCTGCCAGTTCACAAGGAAATCCATACCAGCTGATTCAATCTTCTATTACGTTACCCTCCATTATTATTTAATGGGATTTTCCTGTATTTACTCTATAAATAAATAAACAAATATATATATATATATATATATATATATTCATAAAGATAATTAGAATTCAGCAATTAGAGATAGAAATTCTTAATAAAAAAATGCTTGTCACACCAGGGCTGCATTAACTAAGCAGATTTCATACGTATATGACTTTATCTCAATACGTAAAAGTTCACTGAGAACAATATTTAGAATTTAGGCTTCAAAAAAAGTGCTTCAAAATATAACAACTTATTATATAGGGCAAGAGTAGGATGGGGGGTTTCTGAAAGCCGAACTCTAAAAAAGTCCGTCACGCAGGGGTTGCGTAAACTAAGCAGATTTCCCACGTGAAGGTTTACAATAGAGAAATTTCACGAGAGCCGAGCAATCAAGGAAACGGCCGAACGAGCTTTTGGCGGGAAAGTCACTCTCGTCCGTTAGCCGTCGATTTAATAAAAATGCAAATATCTCAGTTAATATTCAAGATAGAGAATAAACGTAATTTTCAATAAGATTGGTTTTGTACAATTTTTCGATCCGACGTATAGTAACGGAGATATTTCGAATTTTCAAAAATCCACCCCTTTAAACCCCCCCCCTTCCATTGGTCCGATTTCAGCCGTTGACGAACTTGATCTTTCTTTTTACATGAAACGACTAAATATCGAGTTTGGTAACGATTAAACAAAAATTGCGACCGCTAGAGCGGTAACAGACAAATAAATATATGTATTTACAGTTTTGAACGGACCTCATTTTCGTCATCTACTAGGTAGGATTGATGGACAGTTGAAGAAAAATTTCGAAAATTCAGTCATGGGTACAACCTCAATAGCTTATTTCCTTGAAGGGAAATCTGCTAAAATGCATACATTTCGGCTAATATTTATATATAATATTAAAGATAGTGAAAACATGTACATAACAACATTTATAGAACATTACATTTTCAACAAGATTTGCTCTATACAATTTTTCGATCCGACGCATAATAACGGAGATATTAATAATTTTCGGAAATTCTTCCCCTCTAAACCCCCCCCCTCCCTCTGTCCGATTTCAGTAATTTACGAACTTGATCTATTTGTTTGCATAAAACGTTTAAATATCGAGTTCGGTAACGATTAAACAAAAATTACGCCCGCTAGAGCATTAACAGGCCAATGTGTATATTTGAGGAAAATTTTGAAAATTTCATCATGAGTACAACCTCAATAGCTGATTTCCCTAAAGGGAATTCTGCTAAAAATTTCACATGGCTAGTTAATGTTCAGCACCACACAATATTCGAGACTACGAAATTGTACTACTGTGTTCATTAATTAAAACTGGTACTTTAGTTCAGATTTAAAACGAAAGGGCGAGTAACAATATGTTTATTTCAATACTATGTAACAAAATTAAAAATTTAGTTGTTTTTCTCTCCGAACACAACTTAATTAAAAAATTGTTATATTAGTCCGTCTTATCCTTTGAAACAGTTTCAGTTAACTACCTGTTTTATCAGAATAGGGGAGTTAGAGAATTGAAATAGTTTTGTAACTATGAACGAGAAGAGGCATGGTTCTGGACTATTCAAGATGAATCTGTGGTTTGTGTCAGACCTGTCAATACTGTGTCATTCACAGCCTCCAGTGGAAGGTCAGTAAACTAAAGCCGTGGAGTGGAACAGCTGGTGTATTAGTATACGAGTTCTGTAGTCTGACGACAGATGATCTCATCAATAGCTGATCGGCACAGATTTAGACAATAGTATTTATTGTACAGAGCGTTTGCCTGACGATCATTCTAACTCCTCCTAGGTCCTACTAGTTTTGGATTGCCGAATTGATTTTTCGTTGATGTAAAAGTAGCATGCGTGCTTTTTAGCAGATTTCTACTAAGTGAAATCAGCTATTGAGGTCGCATTCATGATGCGATTTTCGAAAAGTTTGCTCAAATATCCAACAATCCTACCCTGCAGATAAAGAAAATAAGGTCCAATAACGAGATATTAAGGATTTTCGAAATTCTCCCCTTGTCGGACTTTAGCTATTAAGGAACTTGATCTTTAGTTTTACATAAAAAGTTTAAATATCTAGTTTCGTAACGTTAGAACAAAAATTGCGGGTGCTAGAGCGTTGATATATATATATATATATATATATATATATATATATATATATATATATATATACAGTGGAGCGTCGATTATCAGATAGTCAAATATCGGATCGATTGTCGGGACCAGTTTTTTTTTTTTTTTTTTTTTTTTTTTTTTTTGTTTAATGTGTAATTTTAATTTCTCATTTAATTTAACTTATTGGTATGTTATAATTATTGTTACTTTTTGAATACAATTAAACTAAAAATAAAATTATTTTTCTCAGAACGTCTATAACGGAAGCCATCATTAATTATTTCTCTGAAACTGATTCGTCACATATTTGTATCTGGTTCAATGTGTGTTCAATGAAATTAGACATTGAATACACATTGGTTTACTTAGAACTGTATACACTACCTAATTTGTTCATTGCATTAGATTCTGTGAAACCCTTTCCGTTCATATAACTGGTTGTGGATAGCTTACTTTCAGTTTCAAACCGTTCTTTGCGAGCTGTACACTGTATTTGTATTGTACATGTAACTCAATTAGATAACTTATACATATGTATGTATGTACATATTTCATAACACTCGTTTCTTCACTATGCTCATAGATACTATGTTTATATAAATAAACAAACTTGTTTTGTTTTTTTACGAAGTTATTTTAGATCTCCCATTTCCTTATTATTTATAAGAAAATAAATAAACACAAAATAAATAAAAATTTAGATTATCCGAACTTTTGATTATCCGAACCACCTCTGACAACATTAGTTCGGACAATCGACGCTCTACTATATATATATATATATATATATATATATATATATGTGTGTGTGTGTGTGTGTGTGTGTGTGTGTGTGTGTGTGTGTGTGTGTGAGTGTGTGTGTAAACGCTCTAGCAGCCGCAATTTTTGTTCTGTACGAAATTCAATATTTAAACTTTTTATGTTAAACTATAGATCAATCCTTAATAGCTAAAGTCCGACAATGGGAGAGTTTCGAAAATCCTTAATACCTCCTTTAATATGCGTCGGATCGAAAATTTTATTGAACCAATCTTATTGAATATGTAGTTTTCTATAAATGTTTTAATGTACGTTGTTTCACTATCTTTATTACTAACTGAGATATTTGATTTTTTTTAGTTTTCGCCCATGAGTAAACCCCCACTCCAACTCATGTCATATTAACAAAAGGCTGTTATTTTTTAAGCACTTTATTTGAAGCCTAAATACCAAATAATGTTCTCATTGAACTTGTACGGTTTGAGATAAATTCAAATACGTGGGAAATCTGCTTAGTTAACGCAACCTCTGCGTGAACGACTATTTGGGGGATACCGTCGATTTTACAACATTCTCCAGCATACCTAACTGGGGCATTTCAAACGGAACGTGACATTTTATATGACGGATTTTTCTGTAATCTCACAAAAGAATTTGAGGTTTCCCAATTTTCACTCTCTCTCCAAGTACACAATATTCTTCACTTCCAACAACACTGCTGTGAAATAAAATGAAAGTCCGTCACGCGGAGGCTGCGTAAACTAAGCAGATTTCCCACGTGCGTTGCGTATTTGCCTTTATCTCAAAACGTAATTGTTCATAGATAATAATATTTGGCTTCAAATAAAGTGCTTCGTAACATAATAGCATATTGTTAATATGAGATGAGTAGAAGTGCCGGTTTGCTGAAGGCTGAAAAATGCAAATATCTTGGTTAATATTCAAGATAGAGAATAACAAGAGAGTATATAACAATAATTATAGTACATTTAATTTGAAATAAGATTGGTTCTATACAATTTTTCTATCCGACATATGATAACGGAGATATTTCGAAAATCCTCCCCTCTAAACCCCCCCCTACCACTTGCCCGATTTCAGCTGTTAACGAACTTGATCTTTCTTTTTACATAAAACGACTCAATATTGAGTTTGGAAACGATAAAACAAAAATTGCGACCGCTAGAGCGGTAACAGACACACACACACACACACACACACATATATATATACACACACACACACACACACACACACACACACACAGAGTTTTGAACGGACCTCATTTTCGTCATCTCCTGGATAGGATCGATGGACATATGAAGAAAAATTTCGAAAATCGCGTCATGAGTACGTCCTCAATAGCTGATTTCCCTTAAGCTAATACTAATTTCAGGCTATGATGTCGAATATAAATTGTTCATTCACTTAACAAATTATAAATGTTAACACCAATCTTTTTAAAAAATTAATTCTCTACAATTGTTGTTATATAAATTTCTTCGCAACTCAAATATTAACCTAGTTGTGTTTTCAGCCTTCAGTTAACTCCGTTTTCTATTTCTATTCAGCTGATTTTAGCAGATTTCTCTTAACGAGATGACGACAATGAGGTCCGCTCACAATTATATATATATATATATATATATATATATATATATATATATATATATATATTGGTCTGTTTACGCTCTAGCGGTCGCAGTTTTGCTTGATCGTTAACAAACTCCATATTTAAACGTTTTATGCAAAATAACAGATAAAGTTCGTTAACGGCTGAAATCTGACCAGTGGGAGGGGGTTTAGAGGGGGGGAATTTTCGAAAATTCAAAATATCTCCGTTACTATACGTCGGATCAAAAAAGTGTATAGGAACAATCTTATTGTAAATTAAATTTACAATACATATTGTTCTATACATTTATTCTTTAGCTTTAATATTAACCGAGATAGTTACATTTTTCTTAAATGTGGGCCCATAACTGATGAGTGGGTTTCCCGCCAAAAGCTAGTTCGGCCGTAACAGTTCGGCTCTCGTATGGATATTTCTCTATTATACAACTTCACGTGGGAAATCTGCTTAGTTTACGCAGCCCCTGCGTGGCAAACTTTTTTATTTAGAAATAGAGAATACAGTGTGAGAAGAGATGAGTAGTGTGTCGTACTAGCATGTGGAAAAACTGTTTAGTTTACGCAGCCCCTGCGTAAAGGACTTTTATATTTTAGAAATAAGGTTAGGGCTGTAGGACTTGAACTTAGGCCCCTTCCCACTCTGGCTGAATTCATCTAATCAACCCCTGATTCCCCGCTTTACTATCAAAGAATGTACCCCGTCCTTAACAATTCCATTCATCTTTATGAATGGACTGGTCCTTTCAACCCTTGAACTCTCCCGAAAGAGAGCCTTATCACTTCTTATCAGTGAATAGAGAAAGTGTGTGATAAGCTATCATAAGTGCTGATGCGGGATAGAAGAGAGCTGTCGGGACTCCTATCGATTCAGCCGACGGGCCCGCTTTAATCCGGTTTCCTCCTGGATATTCCATTAAAATCCACTCTCCATCTCTCTTCCTCCTCCAGGAACAGGGATGAGGCCTCATCGGATTACCAACTTTAAATCCAACAGCTTTCCGTCGTTTGAGCAGAATTGCCGCACCGCCGAGAGAGGGAAAATTCTACTTAATTCCAGCATACGCTTGAGAAAATATTATAAAGTTATACCGAATATTATTATGTATGTAGCAAGATTATGGGGATGACCTAATTAAATCGTGGCTAGTTGTTGAAGAATGTACCAAACAGGGCCTTATCTTCGACTAAGTGTCTGTTAACCCAAAAACTTATCACATTTTCAAATTACCCTACTGCCAACACTGTAACTGTAGACTTACTATAAAATGTATACTTACTGACTGCTATCTATGGACTCACATAGACCTACCATACACTTTGACTGAATTACTACATGACCGTTGCCGTATATAGACCGGATTACACTAGTTGAAATTTTTTGAAAATGTTGTTATATTTTCAAAAGATTATAATGTAGGATAATATTGAAAATATTTTCAGAAATGAGCATACTTACGTAAATATAAATGATTATAGGAATTTAACTGATTCATCACTAAATCTCCCTAGTCGCGAAATGCGATTAATGTAAGAATACATAAAAAAATATTTCCAAATTACTTCAACTTTATTCTTCCTCGGAGCTGCACCATTAAATCAACTTTAAAAATACTTTTCCTATTATTCTTTCTTAAAATGTAGGTGCGATTTCAATTGACTAAAAGTTGTAAAGCACATGACTTCAATAAATACCGCAGAGGCTCAGGATTGGTTCAATTTATGGTGTCATTCAATCTGAGATCAGCTGGTCTTAAACATACTTTATTAATTCATTGACGTAATGTATGTCGTGGGACAGCCCAAGAGCGGGGCACTGAGTTGGTAGAAACATGATTTTGACACTTCGAATGGTAGTGACTGTACGTTCTTTTTCCAAGAGTGGTCAGGATTAGGTAATCAACTTATTTTGGGTTCGTTTTTATGGTAAACTCCTTTTATCGAAATTATCACTCCTATTCCATCTTGAGATATTGTTTATGTTAAATTGATCTTACACTAGAGTATGTCAGCTGGTTGCCCATAGTACATAAATCCAAGAGTACAGGGCCTGTTTTATAAAAGCCTCCTTGGAATTTCGTTGGTTGACAGTTTAAACCACCAACCTTCAAAATTGTGTGTGGCTTGATTACTTAATTCTTTGACTGAATTTGGCACTCATATAAATAGACAGTTTAAAATATGTTTTCAGATGTTCTTTGATAGGCGGTATAAGATGTTGTTTTATCCAGATGCTACTTGATAAACTGTTAAAGACAGTATGTTGTCCAAATGGGTTGATACAGCTTTAAAGACGAAATGTGGTCCAAATGCTCTTGATAGACTGTTAAAGATCGTCTGTTATCCAGATGATCCTTGATAGACTACATAAAATGATGCCATATCCAGATGCTCCTTGATAGACTGTATAAGATGATATCATATTCAGATGCTCCTTGATAGACTGTATAAGATATCATATTCAGATGCTACTTGAGACTGTATAAGATGATATCATATTCAGATGCGACTTGATACAGTGTTAAAGACAATATATTACCAAGATGCTCGTTGGTAGACTGTATAAGATGATATCATATTCAGATGCTCCTTGATAGACTGTATAAGATGATATATTCAGATGCTACTTGATACAGTGTTAAAGACAATATATTATCAAGATGCTCGTTCATAGACTGTTTAAGATGATATCATATTCAGATGCTCCTTGATAGACTGTATAAGATGATATCATATTCAGATGCTAGTTGATAGACTGTATAAGATGATATCGTATTCAGATGCGACTTGATACAGTGTTAAAGAAAATATATTATCAAGATGCTCGTTGATAGACTGTATAAGATGATATCATATTCAGATGCTCCTTGATAGACTGTATAAGATGATATCATATTCAGATGATCCTTGATAGACTGTATAAGATGATATCATATTCAGATGCTACTTGATAGACTGTATAAGATGATATCATATTCAGATGCTCCTTGATAGACTGTATAAGATGATATCATATTCAGATGATCCTTGATAGACTGTATAAGATGATATCATATTCAGATGCTCCTTGATAGACTGTATAAGATGATATCATATTCAGATGCTCCTTGATAGACTGTATAAGATGATATCATATTCAGATGCTCCTTGATAGACTGAATAAGATGATATCATATTCAGATGCTCCTTGATAGACTGTATTAATGATGATATTCATATTCAGATGCTCCTTGATAGACTGTATAAGATGATATAATATTCAGATGCTACATGATAGACAGTATAAGATTATATCATATTCAGATGCTCCTTCATATACTGTATAAGATATCATATTCAGATGCTACTTGAGACTGTATAAGATGATATCATATTCAGATGCGACTTGATACAGTGTTAAAGAAAATATATTACCAAGATGCTCGTTGGTAGACTGTATAAGATGATATCATATTCAGATGCTCCTTGATAGACTGTATAAGATGATATATTCAGATGCTACTTGATACAGTGTTAAAGACAATATATTATCAAGATGCTCGTTCATAGACTGTTTAAGATGATATCATATTCAGATATCCTTGATAGACTGTATAAGTGATATCATATTCAGATGCTAGTTGATAGACTGTATAAGATGATATCGATGCGATATGCAGACGAAAATGCAGTTGATAGACTGTATAAGATGATATCGTCTTCAGATGATGACTTGATAGACTGTATAAGATGATATCATATATTCAGATGACCTTGATAGACAAGATGATTTAATATATTCAGATGATCGTGATAGACTGTATAAGATGATATCATCATATTCAGATGATATTCATATTCAGATGCTCCTTGATAGACTGAATAAGATGATATCATATTCAGATGCTCCTTGATAGACTGAATAAGATGATATGTTGTCCAAATGCTCCTTGATAGACTGTATAAGATGATATCATATTCAGATGCTCCTTGATAGACTGAATAAGATGATATGTTGTCCAAATGCTCCTTGATAGACTGTATAAGATGATATCATATTCAGATGCTCCTTGATAGACTGTATAAGATGATATCATATTCAGATGCTCCTTGATAGACTGTATAAGATGATATCATATTCAGATGCTCCTTGATAGACTGTATAAGATGATATCATATTCAGATGCTCCTTGATAGACTGAATAAGATGATATCATATTCAGATGCTCCTTGATAGACTGTATAAGATGATATCATATTCAGATGCTCCTTGATAGACTGTATAAGATGATATGTTGTCCAAATGCTCCTTGATAGACTGTATAAGATGATATCATATTCAGATGCGACTTGATACAGTGTTAAACTCGATGTTATCCAGATGGTACTTGATACAGGGTTAAAGATGATATGTTGCCCAAATGCTCTTGATAGACTGTTTAAGATGATATCATATTCAGATGCTACTTGATAGAGCATTAAAGACGATATGTTGTCCAAATGTTCTTTATAGACTGATAAAGACGATACGTTGTCCAAGTTCTCGTTGATAGGCTGTTTGACATGATATGGTATCCAGATGTTGCTTGATAGACTGTTTATTTTGTATTGCAGAAGTCTGGACGAGACGAGGAAAGTATCCAAGGGGCAGCTGATCAATAGCCAAGTCCTGGACTTCCCACTCAAAACAACTGCGGCATGACAAGGATACCGAATCAGATTTAATCCATATTTGTGAAAATTCATTGAAAGTTCACGTGAAGTTTATTTAATTTTTCCTTCAGAGCATGTACGAAACTAGTGACCAGTAAAAGTTTAAGAGATCAGTAGAAGAGAAATGATTAAACTCTAAAGATAACCACAATCAGTTTAAAATGAAAATTTATTCAATTTCAATTATTTACGGGATTTAGTTTATAATGTAAGTCGGGTCTCAATTTTTCACCCTTCTGTAATGAAGAAGTGATTAGTAGATTTTATAGTCTTTTCAATATAGAGAGAATCACTTCATTGTACAAAGTTATATACAGTTTGTGGTATTACAGTTATATTACACTGAGATGCTGAAGCACACAGCAACTGACATCAATACCACTACTAAGTAAAACAATACATATTGTATCTAGTCAGTTAAATAACTAAAATATTTTAACACAGTCAGCAACCTAGAAGGTGTATCTAGAAAGAACATAAAAACTCTATTATTAGTATAACATGATGCATCAATCTATAATAAGATCACTGGTCAAAGTTAAAATTAAAATATATGGTGGGAAAATACTCCCTAAAGTATCAATAATGGTACCCTCGTCTTTATTAAATTCAGAAAAAAACAATTATTTCAGTATTAATATTTCTTTCTGATAATACATTCCTACTTAACACAATGGCCAAAAACTCTGAAAATCTAAAATTAAGCTGAATATAACCTCAAAAAAGAAAGAAGAAAATTGAGGAACTGAACATTTACTGAGAAATATAAATATAAATTCCTGAAACAAGAACTAATCTTGAGAAGCAATTTCCTCAAAAAGTGCTTTAACGGAGCTTGTGATACTACGAACGGTTCATTCGCGGTCTCTTTGAAGTTTATAAACCTCTTTTTATGAAAGCCTTACGTTTCTTAGAAGAGTTGTTGGCCCCGTCAAAGCAAGTGAACGATATTTTCTAACTTGAAAATAACTTCACTTAACTTCTATTTATAATTTGAAATATTGATGCTAAGCCAGAAAAAGTTCGAAGAACCTTCGTCATTATTAAATATGCATATCAAAACCGCTAGAGCAATTAGGCAACGATTAGTAATTAATACAATATTCAGTGACAAAAGTCCGTCACGCAGGGGCTGCGTAAACTAAGCAAATTTTCCCACTTGAAGTTTTACAATAGAGAAATTTCACGAGAGCCGAGCCAGTCAAGCAAACGGCCGAACTAGCTTTTGGCGGGAAAGTAACTCTCGTCGCCCAGATTTAATAAAAATGCAAATAGCTCGGTTAATATTCAAGATAAAGAAACAATGTATATAACAATATTTATAGTAAATTTAATTTGCATTAAGATTTATTCTGTAAAAGTTTTCAATCCGATGTATAGTAACAGAGATATTTCGAAAATCCACCCATCTAAACCCCCCCCCACCTCCCACTGGTCTGATTTCACCCGTCAATGAACTTGATCCATCTTTTTACATAAAACGACTAAATATCGAGTTTGGTACCGATTAAACAAACATTGCGACCGCTAGAGCGTTAGAGAGAAATATATATATATAATATATATATATATATATATATATATATATATATATAGAAATTTATTAATTTAACTTAAAATTCATTAAATTAGAGATAATTAACTAAGATGTCCTATTATCTCTACGTTAAAACGTTGCGGATATATATGAGAAATAGGACTAAGTATGGTATGTAATGAGTTTAACATAAAAAAATAAATCCTATAGCCTACGTGGGAATCGAAACTACAACCGTAAGCTTACCAACCTCCAAAATTACAGAAACAGTAAATTTAAAGTCATGAATCTACAGCTAAAAACACTGTTGACTATAACAAGTTGGATAAGCTTACAATTAATAAATATATTACCTCTGTCAATATAATTGTTATGATCCTTTAAAACGAGTGGAAAGAAAATTCTTATAGAAGAACTAATAAAAATGCCATAGTGAAATGGGTCCAGAGAAGATCATAATGGATATTTAAGTTGAAATCTGGAAATTAATGATTTTCGTGATTACAATACTTCCTTTAAATTGTATAAGTGTAGAGAGTAACAAGGGACAAAAAAATATTAATTTTTCTGCTAATACAAATAATTAAGAAAATTGATTCGATGGTCATGTCGTGTGTAAAATAAAACCATCTAGAGTTTGTGTACCAATAGGTAGAATTAAAGGTGCAATAATAGTTATTTATTATACAAGTGATGAAAGTAGATCATTTTACAACTCAAGTGAAACGTTTACCCACGTAACGAAACGTTGGTAATTTCACGAGAGTTGTAAATTCTACTTTCGTCACTAGTGTAATATTAAATTTTTTCTGTAATCGTGTAATACATGATCAGATCTAACCAGAATATGAACAAAATTAGGATGTTGTGAAGATTATGGTATGTTGTTGGTAAGTTAGAAGCATAGTTATAAAACAACTAGTGATGATTGTGAAGTAGTGCAGTTATAAACAAGTGCAGGTTATGAACAAAAAAGGTAATTATTATTATATTTAAATTTTAAAATATTTGATTATTTCCACCAATAATTCATTCACATTTCAATTTATTTTGTTAAAATAAATTCTTACAATGTTAAGAAACATTTAAAAGCATTTAACTTCCAACTTCAAATTATTTTTTTAATTTATACTTATTACTAATTAAGAAGGCAATTCACTTTCTTCACTCTATTCCAAAATGTTTCACTTTCTTCACTCATTTCAGTTTAGTAATGTTACCATTATTCAACGATTACAGAAAAAGTAAATTTGATTAGCACTTTAAATTGAATTCTATTATTTGTATTATTTAAGGCAAATAAATTTTCTCAGACAAGAGCGTCGAATAAATTTCCTTAACTATTTGCATTAGCAGGATAATTAATATTTTTTGTCCCTTGTTACTCTCTGCACTTATACAATTTAAATGAAATATTGTAATCACAAAAATTTCCAGATTTCAACTTAACTATCCATTTTGATGTTCCCTGGACCCATTTTGACTAGATTCCGCGTTCGCTTCAATTTATGTATGTAAGTATCTCATATACCTAAAAAATAAATAAGAGCCTAGCTTCAGAATGTTGAAAAGTCATATTCGGCTTTTTGTAACTTCTAGTTTTCCACCTTCCCTTATGAATGAAATCGACTAAGAAGGAGTGGCGTTTATAGGAGGGCGGAAATAAAAAATAACGAATTTCTCCATACGTCTTAGAGATAGAAAGAAATTGTATAGAAACTTTATTGGGAATGAAAAAAAAATATCTATAAATTATGGCCAATACCATTTTTCGATCCGATCCATTAGTACGGAAATATATCATTTTGGCATGAAATAATTTTAAATGAAGTGTACCTAACATTTCCTTAGTTTAATTTAATAGGAGTAAATTGTATGACACTTTAACATCTTTACCCCAGCATAAGAAACAAGTCAGAATTACAAACTCCACCTTCCGACTACCTCTTTTAGGAAGGAAAAAAAAGTCCGTCATGCAGGGGCTGCGTAAACTAAGCAGATTTCCCACGTAAAGTTTTACAACAGAGAAATCTGCATACTGGTAACAGTAGTAGTAACGAGTCTCTAAGCCTATTTCATGAGAACCGAGCCTAAAAGGCATGAATAGAACCAACATCAGCCTCGTCTCATCTCGTCTGTTATCCGCACGCACTTAATAAAAATGCAAATATCTTGGTTAATATTCAAGATATAGAATAAATGTACATAAAAATATTTATAATAAATTAAATTTGCAATAATATTGGATCTATGCAAGTTTTCGATCCGAAGTATAGTAACGGAGATATTTCGAATTTTCGAAATTCCCCCTCTAAACCCCGCCTCCTCGTGGTCCGATTTCAGCCGTTAACGAACTTGATCTTTCTTTTTACATAAAACGATTAAATACCGAGTTTGGTAACGATTAAACAAAAATTGCGACTACCAGAGTGTTAACAGACAAATATATATATATATATATATATATATATATATATATATATATATATATATCATATTCGTCATCTCCTGGGTGGGATCGATGGACATTTGTAGACTTTTTTTCCAAAAACGCGTCATGAGTACGACCTCAATAGCTGATTTCCCTCTTTTTCGCTCTTTGGTGGTATGAAAGATTGTTAATTTATCAATGAAAACGGGGTTATGAGTTCTGATTTAAAACTGAATTATTATCCATCTCGGGAAGGGAGAGAAGCCAGCTGATATGATACTCCAATAAATTTCATCATCCAGGAATATGACCCACATCTCCATACATTTCACGGATAGCTGAATCGCATCTGCATTTCACCTTCCCAAGAGGATGGTTTGGTAGTTTTATCAGTTCAACTCGGAGTTCTGAATTCGAAATGAGATCTATTAAGACTTCATGCATTTTGAAATACCAATTCTCATAAGATTGGAATATGTGAGCTTGAAAGGATCTCAATTTCCGTCTAATGTGAAATAAGTTGACTGTTCCATAAAATTGCATCTGGAAAAAGGACAAAGTGATGACTTAATGTCTACCAATTCTTATTCAATGATAATTTTATGTTATGATAAAATATAAAACTATTTTGTATTCAATTGATTTCAAAATATTGTCAAGAGTTTTTATTCTGTGTATTCAAACGAAATAGACCATAATAGATTCTAGTCTTTTCTTCTGAGTTAAACTTTCACAAAATTATTGAAATATATTTAACATAAATTGTAAAATTAGTCACTTAGTAAACAGTAAAATAAAGTGCCATCAGTTATTTTATTATCTTAGTTCTTCTATGATTAAATTAAAAAGACAAAAAATACACCATTTTTTGTTTCAGCAGAGTTAAATGTTTAACTTGAAAGTACGTTCATGATATTCGAGTACACCAAGATCACTAAATAGTTAAAATTAAAGTAGGTTTCTGAAGCATTAATTTTTTAAAGAACATTGATAATGAATAAATTTTCATTTTTTGATTAATTAAATTTAAATTATTTATCAGCGTCTACATTTTGTAACTAAGGCTAATTGAGACGGGTTCTCTACAGGTTACCACCCTTTTCTAGCAAGGGAGGGAGACTAAGGATTTTACTTAATGAATTCCGTCACTAAATAAGTTCCTATTACCCAGGCGGGAATCGAACTCGCCACTCTAGGTTTACCATGTGAGATTAAGGTCAACGCTTTAACACACATGACTAACCTGATCCCCTATTTTTTAGGGCTTAATATTTGGTCTCTTCGGTTGAACTCAGTCAAAGGTTAAAACTTTTACTGGTTGCCTTTGTCAACCGAGAATAAATGTCGGTTATTAATCTCCTCTTTATGCTACTAGGGCTAATATGGAATTGGTCTAGAGGATACAACTCTTTTCTTGCCATGGTGGGACTTAGGGTTGTATTTATTCAGTTCTTTACTAAATAAATTCCTTTTCAGATGAGAAGTGAACCCATGACTATAGGTTTAGACAGGGCATTTTGATTAACGCTTTAACACACATGACTAACTTGAGCGGGCGGAGAACTTTGAAAAATATTTAATCAGTTTCTCTTGTGAATCTTAAGACCATTTTATTGATCAAAACAATTGAACTGGTAATCGTTGTGGCCAATTTAATCTAAGCTAAGACATTGGATTGTTAAAAGAGTGAAGTGTTAAATAAAAGCTGTTGCCCCTAAAATAGAAGCTGGAGCTAGAGAGTCAAATAAAGGCAGGTAAGAAGTGAAAAGAAGTTGATAGATGGAAGGGCTCCTCCTTTGGGAAAAGAAAAGAACAGAATAGATCCAAGATTGGATCTCCACTCGGGACGTATCAACTTTAATCAACATGGTGAGACTTCTCTTCCATTCGGCCCAGTTGTATTTTCTGATTCCCTCCACTACCTCTTTCGGCACAATAACGACGTATAAACTATTTACGTTCTCTCGAAGTGTACCTGACGCATGAATTAATTCACGGTCCCTGACAGTGGGTCTTAGATTTCAAGAGAAAATTACTCATTTATCAGGTGCTGGTTCTGAGAACTACGAAAATTAACGTATGGCTTAGGATATATGTTTGTCGTCTCCTCCTTGTTTAAAGTTTCACAAGCAAAATATCGGTTGAAAAGAAAGGTACAATAAAAATGCAGCCTGGAAACACATTCTGGCCACTGCCATTTTAGTTTAGTCAGCTTAAACAGTTTACAACTTCCTGGGGTCCTTATCGATGGGAATTTTTCTAAACCCTTCTGAAATATTGACCAGCATTTAATTTCTTTTATTTTTCAAATTCTAAAAGCTCTGCCTAAACTTTGCTCCGTTAAACCCTTCAATTCGTCACTTGCGTAGATGTCAGGCATTTTAATTATTTATCATATTTCACAAGATCAACTACCAATAAATGAATTTTGGCTTTGGCATCTAATTTAATTATGAAAATAATGGGCATGAAAATAAATGGAAAAAAATAGAAACAAAATGAATAGTACACTGTAGCACAAAGTTCCCCTCTGAATAACTGAAATGAATTTATGAGAAATCAGTTTTATTAACTACTTTTGGTAAGAATACGAAAGCGCTCACCATCGTTCTTTGGGGGGAGGGGGGGGGAGGATACATGAACATATGTACAGACAAATACAGATAAATTCTTGCAACACTAGAAAATTCCATAACCTCAATTCAAAGTGAGAAATTTGATAAAACGTGAAAAGTCTTTAGTTTACATTTGATTAGTGACAGAATAGTTCACTTAAAATTATACTCAACATCAAGAAGCAAACGGTTTGGGGTTACACGTAGGCACCAGAAAATACATATTTCGTAAATTATTTTCTAAGACATGATCGGTTTGCTTTTCCTGAAACGTGGATCTAAAGTTCAAATGCAAAAATTAGATCACGTTTATCAGCCGGGAATAGCTTTTGGGAACCTCACAAAAATTTTATAAGGGCCCATTCACAATTCAGCAGGCGGGAGTATGCGGCACGAAGCGGTCCTTCCTCGCAAATATACAAAAATTTATTTTCCACCAGTCTCAATCCGCCTTTTGAATACAAAGTGAGTTTGAGAATTTAGTGTTTCAAACGGGGACTGTGGTGTGGTTTGGAAAACGGTTATAGCTTTAAAATTAAAATGTCTCGTAAATTATTGCCTATATTTTACTAAAAATAGTCTTCTAAGCCATTACCATTCCATGAAAATCAGCCGATATCAGGTGTTTTGAAGCAACAGATATGAAGTGAAGTTTATTTGAAGATATTATGACTTTAATACAAAATAACAATCAATCAACTCTCAAAGGATTTTAGATTGAAATATGAAGCCAAAGAGGCCACCTTCGGATACGTTTACGTGTATATAGGGATCATGAATGTCAGAAACCTTGTAATATATGATGCCATGAATCCTTCTCAAAGAAAAGTCCTTCACAAAACGCAAACTAAGCTTATTTCCCCATGTTACAATTACAAGATGATTAAAACAAACTTCCACCGTAATAAGAAGCCCATGTAAACACAACTTCTTCAGTGTGACAGGAAATGCTTTGTAATACAGTTAGTTTATATGAAAGTTTCAAGAATGGTGGTTAACTTAGGGGTGAAAACTAAATAATTCAAATATTGTGGTTACTATTCAAGCTGGAGAAAACGTCTAAACCAAATATAGAAAATTAAATTTTCAACAACATGGGTTATATGGCATTTTTCGGTCCGAACCTTAGAGACGTATATTTCGATTATTTTTAATTCCCTCCCCATCCTCCAGGTCTGATTTCATCAATTTGACGAGGTTGATGTTTAGTTTTACTTGTAACCAACCCTTAACATATCTGGTTTTATAACCCTACATAATTTGGACCAAACAATTGCCTTAAGATCTCTCAATCTTATTTAATACTGCAAAATTTCAAATCATATAAAATCATATCTTCTCAAAATTCTCTTTCCTGAAATATTTATAGAGAATGAATGTTTTGATTTCTTATTAGTCACTCAGAAAATATGCCCAACCATATCTCTCCAACCGGTAAAACTTTAAAAACTTCATTAAATCTGAGTCGTTGGGTTCGTTTAATGCTTTGGTAAAGGGTATTTATTCAGTGAAGCAATCACAGTATAAAATACCTATTTCCAGCCTGGTTAGAATTTAATTCCACTTTTTGCTAGTAAGACTAATATGTTCTAGTTTTCTACAGGTTATCTCTCTTTTCTATCTAAGATGAACTAAGAATTCTGTTTAAGTGATTTCATCACTCAATAAAAATCTATTGCCAATGTGTGAATGAATCCATTACATTAAGTTATCTAAGAGGCTAGTCTGATCCCCAATATAAAGTAAAGGCAGGTAAGAGTTTTCATTGTCTCGAAGACCTTAGAGAGTCCTTCGGTTAGGAGATATATTTCTCAACTGTATTTAGGGCTAAAGGACCACTGAGTATATTCCCATTAACGTCGAATCTGTAGAAGAGAAAATAAATACTTCCCATAAAAGGTTAGCCTTTCAAATAAAAATACATTTCTTAAATGTATCGCTGAATAGTTCAAATAAAATTAAATGCTCAATACATAAAAAGTATTTTTTCTTTCTCTCCAGGATAGGTACGGAAATTTGATGTATCTTCGCATGTTCCACTTGGAGCAAAACCTACTAGCAGAAATTATTTAGGGAATAACCAAATCCCTTGGTACCTCTCTCCCCTGCCAGCCATGTTTGGAGTTGTTAACCTGAGGCTCGTCTCACCCCCACCGTTACTTTCTAAACTATCGCACAATGCAGCTTCTCTTACTGAGTTAAATGCTGTAAGTGCTTCCTTGTACTACTGTGTTGTCTTTAATCAGTTCTCACTAGGTTGAGTTTATAGTTTGCCTTATAGAACCTCTCCTGTTACTTCCCAATCTCCGTCCAAATGCAATAGTCCATTTTTCAACTCAGTTTAGGCATCTTTACCAGCAAATCTTATTATTCATGACTGTAACTCGCGTTGTTTCAACTGTTGTCAACCCTTCTCCATCAACCTCTACATCAACCCAGCAAACCTCTACATCATCTCTCATTAGACGATCAGTATTGTCACTATTCTCTTCTACTTCGAAGGCAACAGTATCTTCAACTTCAACGTAACCTAAACGAAGTGTAACATGAGTGTTTAGCATATAAGGTCCATCCTCTATTCGAGCATAACAATGCCTTTCATCTCTTCGAAGCTTCAACTATTGCAACTGGCAAAGTGTCCAAAGCTTTGTTTGGGAGTGCTAGCACAGATCCATTAACATTTCCACTACACATCTTTCAATTTTGGAAGGCCCTTGAATCAGTGTGTAGTACGTCTTTTAGCAGATTACCCTTAAGGGAAATCAGCTATTGAGGTCGTACTCATGACGCGATTTTCGAAACATTTCTTCAAATGTCAATCGATCCTACCTAGGAGATGACGATAATGGGGTCCGTTCAAAACTATATATATATATATATATATATATATATATATATATATATATATATATCATTGTGAGTACCTCTGTCTGCTTAGAATATATATATATTTGTCTGTTACCGCTCTAGCGGTCGCAATTTTAGTTTGATCGCTACCAAACTCGATATTTAAACGTTTTATGCAAAAAGACAGATCAAGTTCGTTAACGGCTGAAATTGGACCAGGGACGGGGGGGGGAGTTTGAGAAGAGGATTTTCGAAAATTCGAAATATCTCCGTTACAATACGTTGGATCGCAATATTGTATAGAATCAACCTTGTTAAATGTAGAATCAAGCAAATTAAATTTACTATAAATATTGTTATGTACGTGTATTCTCTTGAATATTAACCGAGATATTTGCATTTTTATTAATTGTAACGGTCGAGGTGAGATCGGCTAACTTCAGGGCTAGTCGTGAGTTTCCGTCAAGAGCTATTGCGGCCGTTTCTGTAACTGTTCGTTTCTCGTGAAATTTCGCTATTCTGCGCTGCTTAGTTTACTCAGTCCCTGCGTGAGAGACTTCATTTTAATAGTCAATAGGGATCTTAATGAAATTTCTCTATTTAGCTTATAATAGCAATAACAATAGCAACATTTAATCCACCTGTATTATATCGCCATTATCATTATCTAATCCTTTAACACCTTTGACAACAATTACTGTAAACCGTACCATATTGCACATAAAGCTACATCGCTTCCTATTTCATCCGGCATCGGTTTATCTCACATTCTCCCTCTAGTGAAACATCAACACCTTTATCATCTGGTGTTGCAACTTCGGCAACAACCTCTTCAGATTTCAGACAGCACAAAGATTTGGCACCTCAATCTCTGCTTTTAAGACCCATGCTAGCTATTCTACTAGTTCATTCAGCGATATCGTCTTATTTCATGACGCCAATCCCTCTCTCCTTTCCTAGTTGGATTGATAACAGCCTTTGCACGTAATCAGGCAGTTTTACCTGCCATTTCCTCCAGAAGATTTCATCTGCTGTCAGGATTCTGTGTACCCAGAGCGTTCATGACACATTATATACTTATGCCTTTTAAATACTTATATACTTCTCAGGTAAGAAAAGAAAAGCCTCGGTCCAGCACAGTAGTTTATTCTATGCGACAGAACGCTCCTATGGAGTCACAGGGAATCCTTGGTTCCAGTAACATCTTTGCGAAGAGGGAATTGATGATGGACCGTATGCTCTGAAAGCTCTCTGTCGCATCGAATAAACTACTGTGAAGGAACGTGGCCATTCTATTCTAACCTGAGATAATAATTCCTTCACCATCCAGCACCTCAAAAATGGACTTATATTCTTATACCTATTATATTGTACTATTATCTTATGGTACATTTCTTGTGAGCTTATGTTTTTCATATTATCTTCAAATTTTTGTGATTCACCATTATTTTGTACTGATCCCTTATGTTAAATGAGATACTCGTTCACGATTTGGGGCCCATCAAACTTCAAGCCCGCGATCCCTTGCACCTCCATTGGCCTTTTTTCAGAACTTGGCACAAGTTATGTATTCAGCTCCATATACTTTTACCCTGCAGCAGATTCAGCCACTTCTCCAATTTCCTGATTTACTCCTTGCCATTCGACTTATATATTTTTTTTCGTGCAAATATAGATGAAGCCTATTTCCCTTTGCCCTTTATTTGCAATCCTCTTCACTCTGAGGCTGGCATAGGCAAAATCAAATCATTTCGTCTGTATTTCATATTTCTGATCTCTCTAATTTTTTCCCTACCTCGCTTATTTATATACATCAGAGAGCGTTCATTAAAAGTGTTTTCAAAACAAATATCCTTGGCATTATGTGTATAGAAGAGCCAATTGAAACTGATTGTAGCAAATATAAAACCCTTAAATTTAAATGAGCATAATAGTGATAAATATTTAGATATGGACAAGATCTGGCCCTATCTACTGTAATATTCAGAAATGAGTTTGCTGTTAATATGGAAATGAGTAACGAACTTAATTAGACTCTGGATTTCAGAACGTAGTAATGAAATCGGTACCCAACTCATTTGCTTTCATCTCCGTTTAATATGAAACGATCAGAATTACGTATATATTTGACTTGATAAAACATAAAAATAGAGAAGAGAAATTGAAAACCATAAGTTTATTAAGGAATTAAATAAATGGATGAAAGGTGAAAATAAATCAACTGAATTTAAAATTCAAATGAATCCCAATGTAAAGAGGGATTTTGAAAAGCAAACATAGTTGGTCTGATTCCCAATCCGGTATTAAAATTCATATCCGCTCCCATCCACTTCTCTTCCTACCACAACTAAATAACCAGGTGTTTAATTCTTGGTCTGCTATAACAAACATATGATAATGTCTTCTGGAATGTTATATTAACTCTATATGTATTCTCTTCAATTTATATTCCTTTCAATACCAAGTGGCACTAAAGAGGTACGATTAGCATCATTCCCCGTAGACACTAAATTAGTAGGTATAGGTTTTACTTACAACTAACTTCTAGTAGAAGCTGTCAAAGGAAATTGGATAAATTTTCACGTTGAATATATTATCGGAGTATCTCTGAGACAGATAGTCTTCTTCCCAATCAGAGAGAACCCTGAGGATAGTAGAAGTATGTCTAGCGAAACGTCGGCCAGAAACATGAACGGTCAGCACACGAAGACTCAATAGAATGTATTTGCATATACCTCACTAAGTAAAAGTTGAATGAAAACAATATTTGGTATTTAGGCTTCGAATAATGTGGTTTATTATATAACAGAGTATTGTTTATGTAATACTAGTAGAAGTGGGGGCTTACTGAAGGCCGAAAACTGAAAAAAGCAAATATCTCGGTTATTATTCAAGATAGAGAATAAATGTATATGACAATATTTATAGTTCATTTAATTTGCAATACGATTTACTCAATATATGTATTCAATCCGACTTAACAGTTAACGGAGATATTTTGAATTTTCAAAATTCTCCCCCTCTAAACCCCCTCCACCCTGGTCCGATTTTAGCCGTTAACGAACTTGATCTTTCTTTTTACATAAAACGACTAAATATCGAGTTTGGTAACGATCAAACAAAAATTGCAACCCCTAGAGCGTTAACAGGCAAATAAATAAATATATATACATATATATATATATATATATATATATATATATATATATATATATATATTTACTAAAAAATAGTATTATACTGATTAACTCCATTTTTTTTCTCTGCTGAAAGTACGCCAATTTAGCAGTGACACAAGGAAACTACGGCGCTTAATATAAAGAAAAAAATAAATTTCTTGTAGTTTTGCGTGGAATTGCAACGTGGACTTATATCGAGGAAAACAAGAGTGGCCAATTGGTCTCAAAGGCAATAGTTGTTAAAAGGCCTTTTGAGGCATGAAACGTATAGACGTCATATAGATGACCAGCGTCTAAACACACAGGGCTGACCCCAGACCCCAGAGATTCATTTCATGGGAAAATAACACCACGGTGTAAGCCTTTCTCGAAACATTTATAAAATCAATATTTATTTAACCATGAGCTGAGAGTTGATAGATGCTTTCCCAGAACAAGAGCCGAATATTTCCACGGAGTGCAAATACTTTTCGAACTTCTCTATTTATATCGTCTAGGGTTAAATCTCAAAGATTAATTTTAAGCCTTAATAACGTGATCCATTAAACTAATATGTGGATTTCAATGGCATTATTAAGAGAGCTATTTTTTTTTTTTAATATGTGTGTTACAAGGCAAAGAATAATCCAAAGTCCTTTTAGCAGATTTCCCTGAAGGGAAATCAGCTATTGAGGTCGTACTCATGACGCCATTTTCTTCTTCAAATGTCCATCGATCCTTCAAAGGAGATGGCGAAAATGAGGTCCGTTCAAAAATTATATATATATATATATATATATATATATATATATATATATATATATATATATATATATATTTGTCTGTTAACGCTCTAGTGGTCGCTATTTTTTTTAATCGTTACCAAACTCGATATTTAGTCGTTTTATGTAAAAAGAAAGATCAAGTTCGTTAACGGCTGAAATCGGACGAGTGGAAAGGGGGAGGGTTAGAGGTGATTTTTGAAAATTCGAAATATATCCGTTGTTATGCGTCAGATCGAAAATTTGTATAGAATCAATCTTATTACAAATTAAATTTACTATAAATATTGTTCAATACATTTATCCCCTACCTTGAATTTTAACCGAGGTATTTTATTGTGTACGTGGTCGGCAGAAGTCGGCCATATTCGGGACTTTCAGCCGAAAGCTAGTTCAGCCGTTTCCGTAACTGTTCGTCCCTCGTGAATTGGTTTAGAGATTCGTTACTACTACTGTTGTTAGTAGATAAACTTCACGTGGGAAATCTGCTTAGTTTACGCAGCCTCTGCGTGACGGACTTTTTTTAATTTCTGTCTTTCAATTGATGAATTGGAATAGTTACTTTTGCATTTTCGTCTAATCTTGATGAAAGATTACGACATATGTTATGCCAATGACAACATACCTCTTAAGTTATAAGTTGTTAGTTGGTTTTGAAGTCCGTTTTGTCTACTTTAAATCAGACTTTTTGCAAATTCGACATATCTCTGTTACTGTACGTCGGATCGAAAAAGTATACAGAACCAATCTTATTGCAAATTAAACTTGATATAATTAGTGTTATATATAAAATTATTCCCTATCTTGAATATTTACCCCCCCCCCTTCTAAAGTTTTTTGACTACTTAGATTTGATTGATTGAGATAAAAATAATTCTGATTCATTATAAACTGTAGTACTAGATATAGTAAATAGTTTTCAATCAAATTAATACGTTATATTCAGATATATTACAGTAATTGTGTTTCTTTCCGGTAAGAAGTTGGCAGAACGTTTGGTTTACATTTCAGATGCTTTCCGACGGGAGGTTTCTTATTATCTTTGCATTTATTCACTTAATATTCACGGGCTGCGTAAACTAAGCAGATTTCCTATGTGAAGTTTAGCAATAGAGAAATCTGCATACTGGTAACACAACACCACCATAAGTAAATACAAACGGTAATGAGAAATCATTCAGTTAATTTTAATAAACTCCCAACTGAAACGGCTTATAATTGTAAGAATAATTTATATTTTAATAACTCAAATTTTAGTAGTCCAAGAACTAAAGAAGGGGGGGGGCGGATGAACAGAACGTATTTGCATAAATCTCACAAAGTAAAGAAGGTTAGGTAAGGTTAAAAAGGCCAGGTTAGGTTAGAAGCTTCCTCCAGAGCCGAGCACGGCCGTACTAACCCGAACAACACCCGACCACAGACTTCATAAAAATGGAATATCTCTGTTAATATTCAAGATATAGAATAAGTGTATATAACAATATTTATAGTAAATTTAATTTGCAATAAGGTTGCTTTTATACAAATTTTCGATCCGATGCATAATAACGGAGATATTTCGAATTTTCGAAAATCCCCCTCCCTCTGGTACGATTTCAGCCATTAACGAACTAGATCTGTCTTTTTACATAAAACGGTTAAATATCGAGTTTCGTAACGATCAAACAAAAATTACGACGGCTAGAGCGTTAACAGACAAATATATATATATATATATATATATATATATATATATATATATATATATATATATATAATTTTGAACGGACCTCATTTTCGTCATCTCCTGGGTAGGATCGATGGACATTTGAAGAAATTTTTATGAGTACGACCTCAATAGCTGATTTCCATTCAGGGAAATCTGCTAATAAATATTCATGAAATATCGGCATAAACTAAGATTTTTTGCACCCACATTGACCAAAACTCCAAAAACAAAAGCAACATCATATATAAATATAACCTGGTCGAAAACATCAACACAATTTTATATATATATATATATATATATATATATATATAAAAAATTGTATATATATATATATATATATATATAGCTTTGAACGGACCTCATTTTCGTCATCTCCTGGGTAGGATCGATGGACATTTGAAGTAATTTTTCGAAAATCGCGTCATGAGTACTACCTCAATAGCTGATTAAGGGAAATCTGCTAAAATAGTTCATATCAATATTTGCTACGGATCCTCATGCCATGTTATTTGAAGTAAATAAACATTGCTGTTCTTCATAACTTCATAAGACATGTTTCCTTTTCAGGAGCTAGATAGTGGGTATTGCGACACTCCATGACCATCCTTTGATCGACATGAACCTGAAATCAGGATGTACAAGTGCCCTCAGAGAATTGTCAACACACGTCACGTACCTTCCGAGTTCTTCTATCGCCGTCTCAGCCCTTGTGGCCATCTGCTCTTTAGGCTTCTTCACACGTCTCCAATCGCCCACTTTTTTCTCTTCCATTTCTGAAGAGATCCTTCTTCTTCTAGCAGTGGACTTTTGCAAAAAGTCTGATTTAAAGTAAACAAAACAGACTTCAGAACCAACTAACAACTTATAACTTAAGAGACGTGTTGTCATTGGCATAACATATGTCGTAATCTTCCATCAAGAAAAAATGAAAATGCAAAAGTGGCTATACCAATTTATCAATTAAAAGACAGAAATTAAAAAAAAAAAACTAGACAAATCATTTCTGGAATCGTCTTATCCTCCTTCGAGTGTCATGTCCAATTGACGCCTCATCTGATACACTCTTGAAGAGATACCTGTAATTTGATAATTAATTAGCATAACGACTGCCCTGACAGAAGATTCTCCCTAGGACATGTAGTCAAAGTAATTTTAATGTGTGACGGATTACTTCTTGATGCATCACGGCTTGTATAGAACATATAGACTACAGCATTAATAACCTCATTGTTGGTATTCTGGCAGGTAGAAGTGAATTATATTGCAGGTGAAGTAAGATGGCCACAACTCAACAATAACTACATATTGACAGAGCGCTTTCGAAGCAGTGCATCATCGTCAGTGCCCGGTTCTCACGCTAAAAAAAACCGATGTGAAAGCCAGTCTGGTCCTTGGGCCCTTCAGGTTCATCCATGACGTTAGGTAGGTTAAGGAGAGTTTTCCTCTGTCTTCTTCACTCTTTCTATAATACATTTAAGATATTGTTTTTATTCTTTATAGTTCGTTGTCTAGGTTAAATACTGTTGAAGTTGGCACTCTTCAATGGTTGACTTAAGGATTTATTTATTTATTATATTTGACTGTTGATTTTGTGGATGTTTTTTTTAATGACAAGATATTTAGTTTTAGGAATAATATTTTTTATTGTTTTATGTCGCTTTTAAGTACTTCACATTTTAATATTTTTCAAAACTGTAATAGAGATGTGTTCCTTATTGTGTGTCAGCAGAGCACTGACGAAGATACACTGCGTCGAAAGTGCTCTGTCGCTTCAATAAATTATTACTGTGGAAGTGAGGTATTATTCCTCAACCTGCAACATTAATAAACTCATTTTCTATAATATTTATTATTGAACCTAGTCCGATCAATTTAACTAATGATTTAATATAAATAAATAATCCTTCAAGAATTAAACTATAAATATATCCTCATGTTGTTGAATAATCCTGTGAGCCCCTTATCCTGCTTTGGATAAAAAAAATGTTAATAAACTTTACTTCTTTGCTCATAATTCATAATTCATCATTTTCTCTCTTCTCATTTGAAGAGTGTTGCTTTTTCTCAAACTATCCGTTCTTCCATGATTAAAAAATATTGGTTACATTTAGTGCAAATAAGGCGTTGGCAACATTTCATTAAAATATTCATAACTTCATAGTAATGAAATAGAATTTGAAACCATCTATGACATAAGGTAAGCTTTAAAGTAAACTTTTTAAATCAGTTTCATTACTTCCGCGATATTTATACATTACTAAATTGTTAGTATTTCCGGTATGGTTTATTTATCTCCTGGCTTGTGGCCAGAGATATTAAATAATAAATAATTAAAATATTAAAACGCAATTTAATAAGGTATGTGAGTATGATTGATGGGAAAGACTTTTGTGTTAGTCACCTTCGACTAACGTGTAATTTCGAATACCAGTCGACCACAAATTTAAAATTAATCCTAGTAATAATCGTGATACATACTCATTATTCAGTATTTAAAGATTTCTCGAACAAAGCCTACCTACTTGTTCAGTCGAAATTTTGATTTGAATTTCCCGCTCTCGCTGAGTACACAACCCCGCCACACATATGCAGATCACAAAGGCTGTGGCCTACAGCGGAAACTACTTTTGCAGCTCAAGAAGGCATCGGCTAGTTACAAGGATACAGTCAGTTGGTCTTAGACGCTCGCCGGGGTCGTTTCTACGGCCAGTGGGGCCTTGCCCCTCTCCCTCCGCTACAGATCCCCGCTTTATAGAGAACCGCTTCATAGATAACTGCTTCATAGATAACCGCTTCATAGACAACAGTTCAGTTGGAATTCACCCGTGATAGAGTTGTGCGGATCACCGCAACTGGCTGGAAATCGGATCTTCTACGGAACATAGAACATAGCAGCGAAGGAGGACTCCACTTCTAGGAATGTTTTCGATTCCCGCAGGTACATATTTTAATAATGCTAGCATTATTTGCGTAAATTATCAAATGAGTACTCACACAATATAGGACCTATCGCTTATTCTATGTATATATTTATATTGCCGACAAATTTGTTTATAAAGTTTAGTTCTTTCTGTTTCTTGCTCAACCTCTATTTATAACGTGTATTATATGTAGTTTTAATCAATTCAATATACTTGATTCTTAGGAGAACTCAAATTGTTATTTGTGTTATTTCCCCTCATCTTTCCACTAGAAATACAAAATGGTTCAGTCTAATGCTCTCTCTTATTCTCGCCTTTAAAAGCTTCCCGCCAAAACATTTTGGTGCCGACATTTTCTATTATTACCGCAAAAGCTAACCGCACGCCCCTACACTACTGCTTGAGTATAATTAAACATTCTAAGAGGTGAATAGAAGAGGTTCGTCCCAATTAAATTATTAACAAGCTATTTTGGAATTTAAATTAAGAACATTCATAATTTACTGATGCAAAATAACAGTCCTACGGGCCTACTAATTACAAATTTAAAATTATCCTACCAGCCTTCAGTCACGTACTTTCTAAACGAAAGCTCATTTGGATTTCTGTATAAGAGAGGAAGATTTCTTTTGATGTTCTTAATAAACTTTTCTAATAGTGAGTGACTTCCTTCACTCGTGTAGACAATAAATCATTTTTAATAAATACTGCAATTTCAGTCTGATTATTTTAAGTACTATGTTTATAGTTTGCCTATCCAGAGACATTTCAAGATATTTTCAAAGAGCAGTTTATTCGCAAACATCATCAAACGTTTTAAGGGTAAAATCATTTGTCTTAAAAAAAGTCCTTCAGGTAAACGTTCAACGAGAACGAAATTTAGGCTTTCAATAAAGTGCTTCATAATATAACAGCTTATAGTAAATATGACATGTGTAGGAGTGGGGGTTTCTGAAGGCCGAAAACTGTAAAATGGGAGTATCACCGTAAATAATCAGTATATGAAAAAACACACATAAAAACATTTATAGAAGATTACATTTTCAATAAGGTAGGATTTATACAATATTTTAATCCGACGCATAATGACGGAGATTTTTCGAAATTCCCCCTCTAGACCACAGGTCGGATTTCAGCCGTTTACGAACTTCATCTTAAGTTTTAGATAAAACGTTCAAATATCGAGTTGGGTAACGATTAAATAATATGTCTATATATATATATATATATATATATATATATATATATATATATATATATACATATATATATATATATATAGTTCTGAACGGACCTCATTTTCGTCATCTCCTGGTTTGGATCGATGCACTTATGAGGAAATTTTTCGAAAACCGCGTCATGAGTATGATCTCAGTAGCTAATTTCCCTAAAGGGAAAATGCTAAAACCTCTGGTGAACGGGTTAGTGTGTTAATATTCTTTTGGCAAATTTATTGGATCCGATTTTGGAATGTTTGGTAGCCCCTGTGGCGTCAAGAAAAACGTCGAATATTTGCTCACGACTCGGACGATGTCTTTTGAACATATGGGAAATTTGAAAGATCTCAGCAACATTTATAAGATTCTTCCAAGATTGGAGATCCTTTTTGGTTCGTTGCTCCAAGTTGCGTTTGAGAGATATCTATGTGGGTTGACCACTTCCCTGAGCCCGCAAGGCCATCATCATTACCTAATGCTACAGATTGCAATTACAGACATTGGGTTTTTTCGGAAACCTCCCTTTTCGTAACCAAAATCCATAAGATAATTGACACCTTAAAGAATGACTTCTTAGGCTTCCCTCTTCCTATGTGCACAATAACCTTCTCAAATCTTGCGTTGAAAATAAAATAAGACTTTCGCTCTATCGGAAATATAAAGATATGCTTAGGGCTGATCAAAGATAAAGAGATAATGTGCATAAGCGAAGAGATAGGAATATGTCAAAACTTACGTTGACATACAACAGTTATTGCAGTATATTTTTTCAGGCAGAAATCGTAACTTAAACTGATGCAAATATTGAATAATTTATGGCAAACATATACATATTCATTTTTACCTCTAGTTATACGTATTTCGATAGTAGTGAAGTAGCAATGACTACTTGCAAGCTCCAACTCGTTCGACAAGTTATCGTAGAGTCGGTTGTTCTTCAATTTTTCTTGGCTGCGTAAAAAAGTGTCAAGTAAACATGGATGGAAAAAAAAAGTGGTTAAATATTGAAGAGGATGAACTAACTAATTATTTACATTTACATGATACTGTAGCACCAAAACCAGCCTATTCCTCTCCTAATGAAAACACTCCTCCCGATGACAATTCCTATAATATATTTCTTCTAATGACTATAATAATTGATCATTATATGGATCTAAAGACGTTCATTACGTTGCGAAACCCGGTCATAATGCCGACAGTGAAGGAGAGGGTGAGAGAGCTTGCCCTTAGAAATTATCCTTTGTTGAAACTCACCCAACTCAAAAGCCCTTGTTGGGTTTTCCTTCCTTTCATGAAGCCGGAAATAATCCATTGGAGTTGATCCGGTCGTCAAGGCTGTTCGTCAAAACTTGATGGAGAAAGTTTCTTTTTTTCCCCACATTAAAAATAGATATCATATTTTATGTTGTTGTTATAGGGTTTTCCGAACGAATGATTTCAGTGATAATGATTCTATAATGGAACCAGTGCATTTGTGTTTCATAACATTATTAAAAATCAATTATAAAAAAATTGTATCAAAATGATTTCCAATAAGTAGGCAACCATTTAGGTTATTCATAGTTAGTCTACACGTAGGTTATTTATATTTATCAATAGGAAGTATCATTTCGTCTATCTGAAACATCTGATGTTCCACCTAAAATATCTCGCTCCACAAAAAGCATCTCAGATTAGCAGGAAATCTTACAAGACAACTCAGTCACAAGTCTATTTATTCCTAAGATTTCCAACTAGCAGGTACTCGTAAAGGACAATTGACTGTTGAAATCCCTAGTAGTCGCAGGAAGGTCTACCGAAAAGATCTCAGATTGCCAGGCAGTTGAACACGACAACAGTGATTATCAGAAGTTTGAGCAGGTCGGTCTATCCATAAGATCTTCAAATAACAGGTATTCATTTAGAACAACTATTTACATACTTCGTAACATCAGGTCAGTCCACGTAAAAGATCCGAGGATAGTAGGCAAACGTACATGACAACAGTGGTCGCCGCAAGTCGGTCAATCCGAAAGATCTTTAATAAGCAGGTTCTCATCCTGGGGAACTGTTCATATCCGGAGTAGTCGCAGGTCGGTTGACCAAACAAATCTAAGATTAGTAGGCAATCATACAGGACAATTGTGGTCATCAGTAGTAGAAGTAGTAGATAGGTGTCTCCATATGATCTACAATTAGCTTTGATGCTGCTACAGGAAAACTCTTCACGACGGTAGTAATCGCAGTTCGCTCCACAGAAAAGATCTCAGATTAGCAGAAAATCTTCCAGGACAACTCGGTCGGTAGGCACAAGTCGACCAATCCCTAAAATGTCCAATTAGCAGGTACTCGTAAATGACAATGTTGAAATCCCTAGTAGTCGCAGGTAGGTCTACCGAAAAGATCTCAGGTTAGCAGGCAGTTGTAGGTGACAACTGTGATTATCAGTAGTTTGATCAGGTAGGTCTATCCATAAGATCTTCAAATAGCAGGTACTCGTACAGAACAACTATTCACATTCGGAGTAGTCGAAGGTAAGCCCACGGAAAAATCTCAGATCAGTAGGAAAAGGCACAGTACAACAGTTGTCATTAATAGGAGCCGCAAGTCGGTCAATCCTAAAGATCTCCAATTAACAGGTACTCGTATTGGGCAACTGATCGTATCCGCAGTAGTTTCAGGTCGTTTGTCCAAACAAATTTAAGAATAACAGGCAACTGTCCGGGGCAACTTTGGTCATCAGTAGTAGATAGGACTCTCCATATGGACTCTAATTAGCAGGTGCTGGTACAAGAAAACTCTTCACAACGGTAGTAATCGCAGTTCGGTCCAAAGAAAAGATCTCGGATTAGCAGACAATTGTGCGTGACAATTGTGTGTTCTAGTCACAAGCAGTTGAGTTATTCATCCAAAAGATCTAATTCCTCCAATTTGCAGGCAATCGTACTGGGCATCATTGCTCTTGGTAGTAGTCGCAAGTTGAACTATTCATAAGATCTTCAATTACCTCGTATTTTCACTGGACAACTGTAGTCATCAGTAGGAGTCGCTAGTTGGTCTATCAATAAGATTTCCAATTTGCGGGTACTCGTTCAGGACAACTGTTGTTACAACCTTAGAAGTAAGAAGTTGGTCCGCCGAAGAGATCTCAGATTACCAGTCAATCGACAACGACGACTGTGGCCATCCGTTGCAGTCGCAATTTGGCCAATTCAAAGCCTCTCGGTTTAAAAGGCCATAGACCAAAACCAATTTTGGTCATTCATTGTGGATGCAATCAGTCAATCCATAAGTACTTAAATCAGTGAGAAACAGTGCACGTCCCAACAACCACTCATCACACAATTTGGACAATGAACATTAACATTATTTTTTAGTTAACGTAAACTAATTTTTTACTATATATTCTGGCAGATGATGCGAGCGCTCTTATTGTACAAACATTTATTTTTGGGCCCAACTTTACCTTTTTTAGAGAGAGTTATGTGGATGTCCAGAATAGCCGCAGAAACATAGTTAAACTCCATAAAATAATAAGAAAAAAACAAGTTAAATGCAATAAATTGTTAAGGTATAAGCACGCAAATTATTAAAAAAATTAGATTAAAAAAAACGAGGCCTTCATTTTTGAGATTAGGTGAAAGTTATTTTGAACCAATTTAGTGATGAGTAACAAAATCAAAATAATGTTGAATCTGGAAGGATCGCGTGATGGCATCGGAAGAATTCCATTAGCCGAGGCGTGGGATACATACTACATCTTCTATCTTATGTAGACCAAGGCTGCCAACACAAACAATGCCACATCTCTTATCCCGCAGAATATTGTAGAAAATATATGATAAAAAGGAATGTACAAATTGTATCTCACTTCAGCTGATTCTTAAATTCAGCTTTCTTGAAATTATTTTTATTTTTCCCCCACAATGTACACAATGACATTTACTGTTGTATTTTTTATTCATTCGATCTGGTATTTTATGCGTGCACTATTTATGAACGTATAGAGTGTTTGCTAATTATAGTAAAGACGCTACCTTCAATCTCGCAGTGCCTAATTGGCTGTTTTGTTTTGGTTAAGATGTGCTATGGTTTGTTTGCTGATCTTAACTAACTGTAAACATTACGCTACTCCGAAATTGTCATTTATGGTTGAAAAACCATTCGGCTCCATCAACTGAATTACCTGACCAAACTAAAACTGTTGGTGACTCGCCCCCCCCCCCTACAAGTGAATTATAATACAAACGTAACACTTAATACAAATGCAAATATCTCGGTTAATATTCAAGTTAATAGATAGAATAAATGTTCATATCAATATTTATAGTAAATTTAATTTGCAATAAGATTGGTTCTATTTTTCGATGCGACATATAGTAACGGAGATATTTCGATTTTTGTAAATTCCCCCCCCCCCTCTAAACCCCCCCTCTCTCCCTGGACCGATTTCAGGTTGTTGACGATTAAACAAAAATTTCGAACTCTAGAGTGTTAACAGACAAATATATATATATTTATATATATATATATATATATATATATATATATATATATATATATAGTTTTGAACGGACCTCATTTTCGTCATATCCTGGGTAGGATCGCTGAACATTTGAAGAAATGTTTCGAAAATCGCGTCATGAGTACGACCTCAATAGTTAATTTCCCTTAAAGGAAATTTGCTAAAGCTAAGATATTTAAAGAACATGTACCCTCTAAATACTATATTGGCAGCACAAATACAAATAAACTATGATTTAATAGTTGTTTTACTGTATAAAAGTATGTACGTAACAATTCATCTGATAAAGGCTTTCAAGGCAGACTCGATCTCGTTTACGCTTAAGAACAATTAAGCATAAGTATAATAACCACAACCAGATTATTTTTTCAAGAAGTAAATTATAGACTAACTCTTTGTTTTGTATTTGGGAGACATATATTTCACTGAATTATTCCTCCATGGCTCAGAAGTGTGTACGTTCTTTCTACTTTGGCTTCTGGCCAAGTTTCTAGTAAAGAGGAGGAGATACACAAACTCACTAAATCCATTTTACAGGGAAACTTTATTTTCGTGGTTCTTGTTTACTCTATTGGCCATGAACTCCTACATACATTATTCGTATCTGGCCCACATCTGTCATATAAGTGAACTCCATATTAACATCATGATTTCTCAAACTAATATACGATTCAGACAGCTTTTTACAGTCAGAGTTCAGGATATTAATTTTTAAGTTCTGCTCTATTCAATACAACTAAAACTTCATAGAATTTTACGACGTAAAGTGATTCACCTCATAAATGCATACATTTTCATATCAACTGAAGGTTCCTCATGTTTGATTAATTTCACAGTTAATAATTCATATGTTCATAATGTTTATACGTATTATGTAAGTAGGTATAAGATAGCGAAGCTGGCGCAAGGTCACGGAGTAAGGTCACATATATATACGAAATTATTGTTAAACTTCTTTCTCCTCAGTTTTCTTAGGCTTTACTGACCCTTTTTGTTTTGCTATTTTTTTTCCAATTTGCTAATTTACCATCACTTTCCATGGCTTAAAACATTAATATTGGAGTAATAGTCTTCAAACATAGCTTATAGAGCAAATTGTAAAGGTTAGAAACTTCATTATTTTCCAATTGTCTGAATAATTACTAAGCCAACAGAAATAAGGTATATCAAGCTACTTGTTTGGTTTATTGTTGAAATAATTTAACTATAGATAACCTGTGGACTAGGTTTTATTAGACAAAAATGTGTCACATGTTAGCTCTACAAAATCACACTCTACACTAAATTGAGGTTTGGTTAAATAACATGTGTTAATTAAAACAATTGAATAATAAACAATATATCATTTTCCCCCACCAACATAAAAGTCCTGGAGATAAGCTGGAGGGCGACGATTTCTAGAGCTGCGGCTGAGAGCTGGGGGAGGGGGTGACGGCTGAGCCACCGGGCTTGGTTCATCTACTTGATTTCTGGGTGAAGTAGGTTCACCTCCTGATTCTTCATTTTCTAGCAAGCCCTGGTCCTGGTTCAAATTGGAGTCCATATGTTGTAGCTGGGTATCCTCTTGCCTAGCTCCTTCACTGCTATATGTAGGGGTTGGGGCCAAGTGCCTCGTAGATACAGTAGTCTCTCGCCCGTCTGGCAGTCTGACATGGGCGTACTCCGGGTTCGCCTCTAGAAGAGTCACTTCATCCACCAGCGGTTCGTACTTGGACTGTCTGACGTTTCTACGAAGAAGCACTGGGCCAGGTGTGAGAAGCCAGGAGGGAGTGGAACTACCATTACCCGATTTCCTGGGGTGCTTGAATATCCGTTCGTGAGGAGTCTCGTTCGTAGCGGTGCACAGAAGAGAACGGATAGCATGAAAAGCATCGTCGACGACAAGCTCCCACTGATGAATCCTTAATTGCTTTGTTCTGAGAGCTAATTCAATGGTCTTCCAGACTGTGCCCACGAATTTTTCTGCTTGCCCATTCCCTTGTGGGTTGTATGGCGCGGTCCGACTTGTAGCTATCTCATTGGTGGTTAAAAATGTTTTTAGTTCCTGAGACATGAAGGAAGATCCTCTATCAGTATGTATATAACATGGTAGTCCAAATATAGCAAATAAAAATTGTAATTTATCTTTAACAGTCGATGCTGAAAGGTCATGACAAGGAAATGCGAAGGGGTATCTGGAGAACTCGTCAACTATAATCAGGAGGTAACGGTTTCTTGTATTGGTTGGTAGTGGTCCTTTAAAATCTATGTTAAGTCGCTCCAATGGTCGTGTCGCCTTTATAAGATGCCCTTCTTGCTTATTGAACCTCGGTTTCAGCTCAGCAGAGATCTTGCATGACGTCGTTACTTTCCTAATGTCTTCCAGCGAGTAAGGCAAATTCTTTATTTTTACTCAATGATTCAATCGAGTGACTCCGGGATGACATAGTTCTTGGTGAAGTTCTTTGAGCTTGTTAAAATTACATCCGATCACAGAACATATTCTTGACAACGCGTCTGCTGCTTCATTCGGACGTCCCGGTCTGTATACAATTTCATAATCGAAGCAGGATAGTTCAAGACGCCAACGCAAGATTTTCTCGTTCTTGACTTTGCCAGGTTGTTTGTTATCGAACATAAAAGACACGGACTTTTGATCTGTAATAAGCCTAAAGTGCCTCCCTAGTAAATAGTGACGCCACTTTCTTGCTGCCTCTACTATCGCGTAGGCTTCTTTCTCCACCGATGAATGTCGTCGTTCGGAATGGTTGAGAGTTCTAGAGAAAAATGCTACAGGTCGACCGTTCTGCGAAAGTGTAGCTCCTATTGCATGTTCGGAAGCATATGTTTCAACTGTAAAGACAGCTTCTTCATCAATAGCACTGACTAAAGCGTTTTCTATGTCTGATTTTAGTATTTCAAAAGTTTGAGCTGCTCGATTATTCATGGGAAACGGACTTGATGTCAAAATGTTAATTTTCTGAGAAAACTGAGGAATGAAATTTGAAAAGTGTGAAAACATTCCCATTGCTCTCTTCAAGCTGGCTGTATTCGTAGGTAGGGGTTGCTCACGTAAGGATTGGAGACGGTCCGGATCAGGGCGTATTCTTTTATTGGTTACGACAAACCCGAGTAATTTTATCGAACGGACGGAGAAAATACTTTTTTTTCATTGATTGTCAGACCATATGTTTCTACAGCTTTTAAAAATTCCCTCAGGTTTGCGTCATGTTCCGCTTGATCCTTCCCACATACCGTTATGTCGTCCAAATATGCATAGACTCCCGTAAGTCCTTCTCGAGTAATTCAATTGTTTTAATTAACACATGTTATTTAACCAAACCTCATTTAGTGTAGAGTGTGATTGTGTTCAGTCAACATGTGACACATTTTTATCTAATAAATTGAAATAATTTAACTATAGATAACCTGTGGACTAGGTTTTATTAGACAAAAATGTGTCACATGTTAACTCTACAAAATCACACTCTACACTAAATGAGGTTTGGATAAATAACATGTGTTAATTAAAACAAGTGAATAATAAACAATATATCATTTGTATATCTCTTCTATTCGGTGATCACCTCCCTCCCTTCCATCGTGAGTCAACTCATTGGGTATTTACTGCCCGGAGTGACTCCTCCCTCCTTTTTCACTTAGCGCCCATCCCCTCTAATAGGAAGTTGTAAAAGTCTATTTATGTCAGGCTGCAAAGTACACGTTAATCTCCTTAAATGATGGAAGTGAAGTTTAGTCTTCACTTTATTTGATGAAATAAATTTTATTTCGATTAAATCTTTGAAAGGGAAACAAAAAGTTTAAACGAAACTAGAGAAAATGAAGAAATGTCGAATTTCCGCTAGTGCGTGGCTGGGAATATAAATTAAGTAAGAAGAAGAAAGTACGTTTGGCAGGCGTCGGAGAATGCACCTGCAAAGCAAGAAAAGATGGAAATCAGGAACAACCAAGCAGAACGAAGCCAAAGATCCGGACTGTCTATGACAAGGAAACAGCGCCAGATATATCTCTTAACGGGAGATGAGGACATGGGGGAAATTTAAATATTGCCAGCTGAGACTTTTCAAACGTTTAAAAATAAGCTACAACACAAACATCGTTTATGGCAAGGCTCGAATAAATTTACATTTACGTCACTGCATTTTTAATGGATGACGTTATCCTCCTAATTAAAGGGCACAAATTAAGAAATATAGGATAATTAAGATGGAAATGAAATTTATGTTAATGACACAATAATTCAGTGGTTGTTTAGAAGTGGGTGTTCACTTACGAGTCAATACTAAAACGTCCAATAATAAGGCGTTGCATTAGCTTAGCAGATATCCCAAGTTCTTAAAACGTCATCAGCCATCTTCACATTCTACCATTAATAAGAAAAGTAATTTGTTAATTCTATGAGCAGTTGTAATATAATTCATTGCCATCAAGAAAAATCTGCCATATTTCATTGTAAAAATTAAAAAACGTTCGTATCTCTAAAGATATACAAACATAGTCTATGTACTTTTAAAGACTAATCATTAATCTTGTCTGTTTGTTAATTTATGAAGCAATTTATTTGAGCAACACCGACCACAGCTGTGAATCTCTAAATAATAAAGAGTAATCAACGAGAGTTCTCCAATGAATTTATTACTACATATATTTCTATATCGACAGAATGTTCCCCTTCTTTTGACATCCCAAAATGAGTTCTTGGACACTAATAAATTTACGTTTGTACATAGGACTGATAATCAGCGTGGCAAATCCAAAAGGGTTCTTAAAACTGAAAACGGACTCTAAAGAAGGGCTCTGTTAATATTTCAGTTAGACCAAAGTGTATAGAGTAACAACAGTAAAAAATAACTCGATTTGCAATATTCACTAAGTAATTTCAGTGCGTTTCATATAACAGAGGCAATTAAATTTTTCCCATTCTCTATATCCTTGATTCTGTTCTTGTGATCGCACCCAAAAACGAGTATTGGTTATATATCTCACATAATTTAAAACGTCACTATATGTTGTGTTATCTGTTAAAGCCCATCTTAAGCTACTATACCTAATTGGGGCGGGTGAACTACAGGTTACCAACACTTTCTATCTGGGGTGGGACTAAGGATATTATTTAATGGGTTCGTCACTAAATAAATTCCTATTACACACAATCTGTATTATAGAAGTGTGTGTTCATTAATTTACTATATTAATTTAATTTTTTTTTAACTTTTATTACTATGTAATTTAGTATATTTTAATACTCTTTTATCGTATATTTATTAGTTATAATTGTTTCTGGTATTAATTTGTTTTCGTTGTGTTCTGAGTTTGTTTAATATTGTTCTGTTTGCATATTTTCATTTATCATTTTGTTCTATATGTTGCGATTTTTTTTTCTATATGTTGCGTTGCGTTTTTCTTCAATATGTTGCGGTTCTGTTCTAAATGTTGCATTATTGTTCTATTTGTTGCCTTTTTGATCTATATTTAACGATTTTGTTCTATATGTTGCGTTTTTGTTCTATTTGTTCTATATGTTTCGTTTTTGTTCTATATGTTGCGTTTTTTGTTCTATTTGTTCTATATTTTTCGTTTTTGTTCTATATGTTGCGTTTTTTGTTCTATTTGTTCTATATTTTGCGTTTTTGTTCTACATGTTGCGTTTTTTGTTCTATTTGTTCTATATTTTTCGTTTTTGTTCTATATGTTGCGTTTTTTGTTCTATTTGTTCTATATTTTTCGTTTTTGTTCTATATGTTGCGTTTTTTGTTCTATTTGTTCTATATTTTGGGTTTTTGTTCTATATGTTAAATTAAATGTGCAACATCGCCTAAGTAGGCTAACCTGATCCCTAGACGGAAATTAAAATACAATATCATAACTGGAACACATTTACAAGTGAAATTATTTTATTTATTTATTTTTTCAGTATGATCCATGAATGAATTCCCAGATGAGAACCGTGACCGCATAAAGGTATATATGCACATCAACATAATTTATTCAGAAGAAAGTCCATTAATTTTCTTTCTAGTTAGGTTCCCAGAAAAGTAAATATTTGATAAGATTAAGCATGGCATCATTATTCAAAAAGCACTTATAATAACTATGTAACTCCTCATTAATATTTTCTATTCATTCATAAAATGAAAGTTGGTTGTCTCTGTTATTTAATGATATATTAATATGTGAGTTACCTATCATAGTATTATTTTCAAATTTTATTTCAATTAGAATTAATTTTTTAAAACAAAATACTAATAATAATTACTACGTCCATTACTAGTCTTATTATAAGATACTAACTCTAATACTCTGTAAACTCTCAATTTTCAAGTAAAAGAACATTAAATTAAATCTTTCCAAGTACAAACTTTTAATTAATTCTCAACAGATTCCATTATAATATTTTTCCATGAGCTAGATATTTACCGCCATTCTTGAATATTGGTTTTAGTTTAGAAATTTCTTAAGATCTCTTATCCCGTACTTCCTCAACAATGACCCCCACGATCATGAGTGGTATCAAGTAAAGTTTGAAAAACTAATACCGAAAATAAACAAAACAACTATGTATATTTTCATATCATTTTCTAACCACTGAAATAGATGTACTAAAAAAATAATTTGAATCTGTAAAAGAATTACGGGGTTTCCCTTATTTAGAATTCATATGCTCAACAGAATACGTTATACATAAATTTTACAATTGTCAGTAAATATGATTCCCCATCTACGTTACTTCTGACTATAACTGATTAGTTTAAAATATTCCACGCCAACCCAAATCTGAAGTTGTAATACTTTCCTTAGGTCGTATCCCTCAAAACCGCAGAGATGTTTAAAGTTCAAGTCACCCTGAGAGATGTTCACCCTGAGGTCATGTGAAGGCAAAAATAATGTTTATTTATTTATGTTTTATTATTAATTTATTTTTATTTTATATTTTTACTTATTACATTTGCGATGCTGTGGTTATTAGTTACTCATCTCTCCCCCTCTGTTAACCAACAAACCTATTCCTAATTATAATCAAATTACTATCAAATATTATAAATATTGTTGCAAATAAAATAGCCAATCTCTTAAAAGAAAAAACATTCTGTTACGCAGATTCTATATAAATAATAAGCATATTACTGTTATATTATCAAATGTCCTTCAAGCAGGGGCTGCGTTGACTAAGCACATTTCCCCCGTACTTCACTTATTTGTATTTATCACAAAAAGTATAAGTTCATTGAGAACAATATTTGGTATTTAGGATTCAAATAATGTGCTTCATGATGTAACAGCTTATTGTTAATATGACATGAGTAGGAGTGGGGGTTTACTGAAGGCTGAAAACTAAAAAGTCAGTCACACAGGGGCATAAAAAAAAAAAGTCCGTCACGCAGGGGCTGCGTAAACTAAGCAGATTTTCCATGTGAAATTTTACAATAGAGAAATCTGCATACTGGTAACACAATACCTCTTTGAATAAATACAAACGGTAATGAGAAATCTTTCAGTTAATTAAAATAAATTCCCAACTGAAACGGCTTCTGAATTGTAAGAATAATTTATATTTTAATAACTCAAATATTAGTAGTCCAAGAACTAAAGAAGGGGGGGGGCGGATGAACAGAATGTATTTGCATAAATCTCACAAAGTAACGAAGGTAAGGTAAGGTTAGAAACGACAGGTAAGGTTAGAAGAAGCCTCCCACCTGAGCCGACGGAAATGGCCGACCTAATCCGAACTATACCCGACCACAGACTTCATAAAAATGCAAATATCTCGGTTAATGTTCAAAATAGAAAATAAATGTATATAACAATATTTATAGTAAATTTAATTTGCAATAAGATTGGTTCTATACAATTTTTCGATCCGATGCATATTAGCGGAGATATTTCGAATTTTCGAAAATCCCCCCTCCCTCTAGTCCGATTTCAGCCATTAACGAACTTGATCTGTCTTTTTACATAAAACGGTTAAATATCGAGTTTCGTAACGATCAAACAAAAATTGCGACCGCATGAGCGTTAACAGACAAATATATCTATATATATATATATATATATATATATATATATATATATATATATTTATATATATATATATATATATATATTTATATACATAATTTTGAACGGACCTCATTTTCGTCATCTACTAGATAGGATCGAAGGTTATTTGAAGAAATTCTTCGAAAATCGCGTCATGAGTACGACCTCATAGCTGATTTCTCTTAAGGGAAATCTGCTAAAATGTGGAAATGTCTCGGTTAATAATCAAGATAATGAAAATATGTACATAACAACATTAATAGGTCATCACTTTGCAATAAGATTGATTCTATACAAATTTTAGATCCGACGCATAATAACGGAGATATTTCGAAATCCCCTCCCCTCCCACTGCTCTGTCTGATTTTAGCCATGAACGAACTTGATCTTCATTTCTACATACAACTTTTCAATATCATGTTTGGTATCGATCAGACAAAAATTGCGAACGATCGAGTGTTAACAGATATATATATATATATATATATATATATATATATATATATATATATATATATATATATTAAACGGACCAAGTTTTCGTTGTCTTCTAGGTAGGATCGATGGGCATTTGATGAACTTTTTTGAAATTCCCATATATCTGATTTACCATAAAGAAAATCTGCTAAAAGGGAGAGATAAGAAATATAAAGCTTTTTAACAAGTTATTAAATCACAAAATATTTAAATAAGCATTATTTATAAAATTAAATTATTTATTAACGTCCACTTTTTACAACCAAGGCTAATTGGGACGGGTTATCTACAGGTTAACACCCTTTTCTAGCCAGGGTGGGACTAAGGATTTTATTTAATGACTTCCGTCACTAAATAAATTCCTCTGGAATCGAACTCGCCACTCTAGGTTTACCATGTGAAATTAAAGGCAACGCTTTAACTCACATGGCTAACATAAGCCCCCATTATTTCTAATACTTTTTTATTATTACTTAAGAAATTAATATAGAAATTATTCAAATTTTAAAAATGTTCACGTTTCTTTTTTTGGCAAGTGTCGCATTTAGAGCACAATTAATATGCTAATAGGAATACTCAGAACATAAAGATTGCAGGCAGAAGCACAATTGAAGAGAGTGCTATAGGTCATTCCATATCAATTTAACCACACCATGGCACCCATGATTTCAGATTTTGGTGAATTTTATTTTGGATGTTCTATTCATTGATTTGAGAAACCATACCAAATATTTTTGATATATCTTTAAAGGTTTGGATTTTATGGCCTTATGAATGAAAGTGTAGGCGGTTCATAAATAAGATAGTTATAAATTAATTTTGAATTCAGAACAAATTAATTTTAAGGTACCGTATCGATAAACATCAGGAAAATCACAAAACTTTAAGAGGCCATAAAATCCAAACCGTTAAAGTTATATCAAAAATATAGGGTATGGTTTCTCAAATCAATGAATAGAACACCCAAAATAAAATTCAGCAATATCTGAAATGATGGGTGTCAAAATCATTTTTTTGTGGTTGATTTGACATGGAATGACCGCTATGTAATCCTGGAGGAGGTTCAAATAGCTGGTTTACCTTAAGGAAAAACTGCTAAAATAAACATATGTAGCATTCGCGCGAACTTCGGAAATAATTTATATAATTCTCTTGAATTAAAATTTTTGAAATGTGGTAAATGAAGGAATAAAACTCTTTGAAAAGTTAAAATATACTAAAAAATCTCCAGACTTTTGCTTAGAACGAATTTAATTATATGAGACGCTAAAGAGAGAAATAAGTTTGTAAGAAGATTATGAGAAATTAAAATGAATAAAAATTCATCATTATCTTTGAGTGTGAATATTCACGGTGCTTAGCCAGAAACTCTGTTTCATTCAAAGAGATTTAGAATAAAAGCTAAATATCATAGAGAGGAGATGTTGATGGCAGAGGCTCCCTTTCATGTCGGCCGCCCTTACAACCCTCAGCATTTAGCCTAAGCACCCTCCAAGAGTAATAGTCTTGTCTTTTCAGTCGCACCCATTGAGCAAAGGGTAAACACACCATTAGCCATTGCTGGAGACGGCCAACTATCGACTTTCTAGCCTTTCGCAGATCAGAGAGAGTGAATACTCAACTCTAAGCAAGTATTGAAAGTCCGTCACGCAGGGGCTGCGTAAACTAAGCACACTTCCCACGCGAAGATTTACAATAGATAAATATACATACAGGTAACACTACCGTGAATGCTCAGTAAATTTACAATACAAGTTAATAATCTCTACAACGGAAAGCGACTGAATTGTATACAAACAGGCCGGCCAGCCTCGTAGCGCTGCATAGATAAACCGGAATGACAAACAATTAATGAAATATATCTGAATATAACATATTAATTTCATTCAAGACAATTTACTAAAGCTAGTGCTGTAATTTGTAATGAATCAGAATCAGTTATATCTCAATCACTCAAATTTTAGTAATCCAAAAACAAAAGAAGGGGGGGGGAGGGAAAAGAACTTATTTGCATATATCCCACAAAGCAAAGGTTCTATGAAAACCATATTTGGTATTTAATGTGGATTATTATATAACAGAGTATTGTTTATGTAACACTAGTAGAAGTGGGGGTTTATTGAGGGTTTAAAATTGAAAAATGTAAATATCTCGGTTAAAATTCAAGATAGAGAATAAATATACGTGACAATATGTATAGTATATTTAATTTGTAATAAGATATACTATCCGATTTATAGTAACGGTGATATTTCGCCTTTTCTAAAATCCCCCCTCCCCTTGGTCCGATTTCAACCATTAACGAACTAGATCTGTCTTTTTACAAAAAACGACTAAATGTCGAGTTTGGTAACGATCAAACAAATATTGCGACCGCTAGAGCGGTAACAGACAAATATATATACATTTTTGAACGGACCTCATTTTCGTCAACTACTAGATGGGATCGATTGACATTTGAAGAAAAATTTCGAAAATTCCGTCACTAGTACGACCTCAATAGCTTATTTCCCTTTGGGGAAATCTGTTAAAAGCTAGCACATAAAACACTGATGATGTCAACTCACCATATATTCTCTATTTCTCCAGTAGTAAGAAGCCAAGGTAAGCACGAATTGAAATACAAGTAGAAATATTGAAAAATGCCTAGCTTCTTAGGTTAATGATCGAGGTACAGAAAGAATTCAACAAACATTTCTAGCAATAAGACTGTTTAGGTCCGATTTTTCGATCCGATTCTTAATAAATGATACAGTAGTATTTTCTATATTTCTAAAAATCCGATTTCAGCCATTAACGAATATAATCTTTAACGTTGTATAAACCAGTTAAATATAAAGTATGGTAGGATCGATGGACATTTGAAGTCATTTCTATAAAATCGAGTCATGAGAAGAACCTCAATAGCATATTTTTGTGAAGGGAAATCAAATTAAAAACATTATGTTGTCTAGAACGTAAAACTGTCAATTATGACGTCACACATGCTTCATTATATCACTCATATCAAAAAGTACATTGAATACAATATTTGATATCTAAGAATCGAATACATCGTTTCATGATACATCAGCTATCGTTAATATGAAATAAGGACAAGTGGGGGTTTACTAAAAGCTGAATAATAGAATATGTATATATCCAACAACATTAGATATGTAGAAACAATAAACATATTCTCATACATACACAAAATTTAACATACAAGTCTGTGTTGTGCAACAGGATTTCATATTGTATGCATTAGTTGTATTATACGCGTTTGTACACATGTATTTGTTTACCCTGAAGGAGGCAATTACGACAATCATTAGCAAAAGTACCATTTTCAGCCATTCATTTCCTATTGATTATCCACTAACTATGCTCATCACCCATTTTTTTTATTTACTTTTTTTTGGGCGGGGGGGGGGGGCTCAGGTTAACCATGTGAGTTAAAGCGTTGACTTTAATTTCACATAGTAAACCTAGAGTGGCGAGTTCAACTCCCGCCTGGGCAATGCGAATTTATTTAGTGACGGAATTCATTAAATAAAATTCTTAGTTCCTGGCTAGAAAATGGTTGTAACCTGTATATAGAATAGAATAGAATATATATTTATTTGTTAAAGATTTATATCTTGTGCAAATTAAATAAACAAACACCAATTCTGTCTTTTATGAATAATTAAATCCAAGTTCTTGAGTTCAACAATAAAGAAAAACAAAAAAAGCAATATAGGGTAAATAGTAAAATATAGTACATAAAGATAACTAAAAGCATTCTATAATTATACAAATTCGTCTTAATATAACATTTAACTGGAGTGTGGTCCATCAGCACTTATAGATTCCAGAGTATTGCATGCTGATTTGATGAAGCAGTAAATCTTGTGCTGTTTTTCAAGGCTATCGAGGGAATTATCTCTTCAATTTTATGCACATCACTGACTGCTGAGGAAAGCGTTTGTAGATATTTATTTCTATCTTCAATGAGCTTTTCACAGTAGAGAAGTATATGTGACAGGCTATTAGGTATGAACTGATCACTGAAACTGCAAGGTTCCTGAGTTTTGAATTAGAAAGTTCAGTTTCGTGATTGAAGTTTAGTGAATTCTGAACTTGATACTCTTAATTGGCTAACAGATCTTAGCTTTTTTATGTTTGTTTTAAATGTCAGGTAGTTCTCCGGGCTGGATATATTAAAGTTGGATATAGTTCTGTAGATGGGGTTACTTTTGGAATTTTTAGCTCGGTGGATATCAATTTAAAGGTCGTGGTTTTTTTAACTTTTCTAAAATTTTATTTTTGTATTTCAGTATTCCGTTCTGTCAAACTTCGGTAAAGTCCTTTCCGCAGCCATAGTGATTTGCTATTGATCTGACTTGTGTGGCCCCATTAAAGATTGTATCAGGATTATTCCTATACCGGGAAATTAGCCTATTGAAGCAAAGCCTTGGCAACCTTTCTTCCGGCATGAGTGACAATTTGGACCAATAGTTAATAACCTTCTTCATAACACTGACCCTCACGAGGTTTTGGCCTGTCTATAGGCACACTATGTAGTTGGCAGTACTCCTCGGCCAGCTAAAAAGTTGTTTCATAACCTGTAGATAACGCGTCCCAATTAAACATAATTGCAAAAATTAGACGTTAATAAATAATTTTAGTTTTTTTTTATGTTCACAAAATGATTATCTATTTAACTTTTATTATTTGTCATTGTTTTTTGGTATATGTTATTGTTGCTTGTTGTTATCTATTTTACTTTTGTTATTTAACTTTGTACAATTTTGGACTTTTCAAAGGGCCAACTACCTTTCATGTGGTATCCATAAATAAATAAATAGAAACAATGTATAAAGCAATACACTCGAGCACACCCATCCCCTCCCCTTCCTTGATTTCAGTCGTTAATGAACTTGATTTCTACTTTTACTTAAAACGTTTAAATATCCAAACAAAAATTGGAACCACTGAAAAGTTAAGAGACAAATATATATACAGTTTTGAACGGACTTCATTTTCGTTTCCTACTGGGTAGAATCAATAGACATTTGAAGAAACATTTTTCGAGAACCGTGTCACGAATACAATCTCAACAGCTGGTTTGATGAAAGAAATCTGCTAATAATTTTCATATTCAATGTAATTATTGAAAAAAAAAAAAATATTCTTTTTAAATATCGGTGTAAAACAAATTGCAATTTTTCAAACAAATTGAGAAAATTCTGAAATTAAAAGACCATTATACTTCTTAAGTACAAATAAAGATTTAACTTGTTTTATCTGAATGTGTGTTTTTATTTTTCATCTCCTAATATGAAAACAAAAACCTATATCCTTTGAATCTACAGTTTACAGCTAACCTATATCTTAGTCAAAGAGATATAAATATAAAAATCCTTCATTATAATATTCACTCCCTAATAATACTGTTTATGATTATACGCTATTTATAACCATCCTTATATTGTATAAAGATCATTATACGAAATTATATTTGTTCACTCAAGCCTGTATAGTACATTTCATGTATAATCTCAAAACATTCTTGGCTGGTGGCCAAATCCAATATTATTATTTTTCGCAGAGAACTGAGGTACCCGCAGTTGAGCACCCTATTTCTGAAAATGCTTGCAACCTCTTCAGCTGAGCCGGTATTATAAATCTTCTTTGCGCCCTCTTGCGGTAATCCCTAAAACCCATTACCACTAAATACTCCGGATTACCAGGGTCCTCTTCTCTTTATACCTCCTCCCATTGATGGTTGATAGCTTCAATTTCTTTATGTCTTCATCAAATTCATTCTCGTCAGTATTTTATATCAATTTTCACGGTTTGAAAAATAGCATATTCTCGTTTTTGAAAAATGATGCTGTTTTATAACTAATTTAATTTTGATTTTATGTTTATTTATGATTGGGAAATCTGACACCATTTTCGAAAAGTTCCTTTAAAATGCCTTCGATCCTCCATAGAAGGCAAAAATGAGGCCCATCCAAAACTCTATCTCTATATGTTGTAACAGTACGGTCCCCTACCCTCCCCCCTCCTTAATGTTAATTTTTTATTATTTTAAATAGTAGTATTAATTGGCTAAAAATATTTTAAAACTATAAATAGTTCCCAGTATTATAAATGAAAGAAAATTAACAAAAGGAATACACAACGGAATTTGATTCTGATGGCGACCAACATTTCCGACCTTTTGGTTATCCCCAACAATACTCAAGTTTTCTTAACGAGTCTGACTTATACAAGAACCAGGTGCTTCTGAATATTTAAATTTAAACGTGATTATGTTATTTGTCAACGTCCACTTTGCGATACTGAGGCTAATTGAGACGGGGTTTTTCCAAATAAAAAACAAAATCTGTTAAAGCCAGAGAACGTACTTCTCACGCGTTCGTCTAGAAAAAACTGTTAAACATTTCCTTCAAGTCTTCACGTGTTGCTAAGGCACTTTTTCCAAAGGGTTCCAGGTGGCTCTGTGGGTAACTTCATCATTTTGTAACCACAAGATCTCGAGATCAAATCTCCCCCGGAGCGACTATTTATTTTTTTCTGGAATTGTTCTACTTTTTCATTCTAGGGCGTTTATTTAATATTAATAAACGCTACCCACTGAGCCACCTGGGAACCCTTTGAAGAAAGTACCTTAGCAACACGTCAAGACTTGAAGCAAATCTTTAACATGTTTTATTAGACGAACGCATGAGAAGTAAGAAATTTTCATTCAAATCGGAGTGGGAAAGGCTGTGCACTCCCCTTGTGAGCTTGAAAAATCCAAGAGATGTAAAATGTACGAGGATAACTCTATTTTCCAAGAATGTTTCTGTTTTTTTCTCTAGCACAGGCAAAATAAAGTTCAGAGGTTTCAGCTCAGCAACAGAACAGATCTCATTTATGGTTGTGAAAATACAACCTATTTAACTTTACTTAACTAATCCGAAATAACTAAAGTTAAATAGGTTATATTTTGAAAATAAATAACTCCACTGCTAATCGAAAGAGTGATGAAAGCAATTATTTAGAAATCCTTGAAAACAATTTTAAGGACGACGCAATAAAAAAAAGCTTCAGGCTATTGCAGGTGGCAAAGGGAAACACTGTGCTACAACGGATCAACTTTTTGAACATCAGCAAGTGAAGAAGATTTATCCTCAATTTATTATCAACAGAATCCGCAATTTTTAGCCGATTTCCCTTAAGGGAAATCAGCTATTGAGGTTGTACTGATGACGGAATTTTCGAAATTTTTCTTCAAATGTCCATCGATCCTACCCAGGAGATGACGAATTAGAGGTCCGTTCAAAACTGTATATATATATATATATATATATATATATATATATATATATATATATATATATATATATATATATTTGTCTGTTACCGCTCTAGCAGTCGCAATTTTTGTTTAATCGTTACCAAACTCGATATCTTGTAGTTTTATGTAAAAAAAGAAAGATCAAGTTCGTTAACGGCTGAAATCGGACCAGTGGGAGGGGGGTTTAGAGGGGAGTATTTTCGAAAATTCGAAATATCTCAGTTACTATACGTCGGATTGAAAAATTGTACAGAACCAATCTTATTGCAAATTAAATTTACTATAAATATTGTCATATGGACTAATAGAATAGAAATTTTAGTTTTGAAGAATAATTGGAAATGTGTTCCTAATCTATCCCACTTTTTGACTCACTGTTTTAAAATAATTCAAACCATAATCATGGATATCTTTTATTACAATTAAATATCATTTATAATGAACATATTTCCTAACAAAAACCAATCCGAGCACATATAATTTAAGCATTGTTTTGTAAATCAGATTATATTCTTAGTAGTAAGTCTCAGTAGAAATAAATTCCAGTAATGCCAGTATTTCACAGGAAATAAATAAACTCAATTAAGTGTTTTAGACTCCCATCAACTTCCGCTCCCGCATGAGGGCTACCATCATTGTTTCCCTTAAATTATTGATTCAAAATATTACTTTCATATTTTATCTACTTGATGGAATTAAATAATAGTGGTACTCTAAAAATAATTGCATCTATATTCAAAAAGCTAGGTGATAGGAAGAGATCGTAGCCCTCCCTGCAACCTAAGTAACACTTTAAACAATCATATTGAGTTTAAATGGATATTGTCTTTTCATAATGACATTACCATTAACGTTTAATTGTTATATTTATTAATATACTGGATATTATGAAACATATTTCGGATGTTTATAGTTTTCAATATAGTTATTTAAATGACTCCGCTTCAGTGAAGGATTTAAATATATACAATTACTTTCAAATCGAATTCCTTTTATTGTTCAACCCTCTTTGGTTGGGTAATTTAATAAAAGGATTACAATAATTGCATGAATCAAATTTTAGAAACACGCTAAAGTGACGCAATTGGAGAGAATCATGGTTATTTTAGGGATACAAGAAATTTATCTTAGCAAATAGTAATAAGAAGGAGTAACAATTAAGCCAAAGAGATAGGCGGACTCATCTCCTGTTCTAACCACTGGGTGACCGAGAACATCACTCTCTGTCAGCTGGAATTACACCCGCCATAATTCATTGTCATGTTTCACCTATTATCTATCTATACTCCCCATCTACCGCAAGGCATTGCCCTGTACTAAAATAGCTAACACTAATTACCTAAATATTAATATCGTCGAAGTGTGACGTCAATTCAATTTTCCTGGAAGAGGAAAATGGCCGAAGGTGAAAAGATGAAAAACACGTGAACTCTCCCACTGATTTATTTATTTTATGTTGACGCCTGTTCTGGAGTAATACACTATTCTAAAAAGATTCGACCTTACCTTAAATATTTGATAAATATACCATGTAAATTTATTATCGCAGTTTTAGCAGATTTCCCTTGAGGGAAATCAGCTATTGAGGTCGTACTCATGACGCGAGTTTTGAAAAATTTCCTCAAATGTCCATCGATCCTACCCAGGAGATGACGAAAATGAGGTCCGTTCAAAATTATATATATATATATATATATATATATATATATATATATTTGTCTGTTAACGCTCTAGCGGTCGCAATTTTTGTTTGATCGTTACCAAACTTCATATTTAAGCGTTTTACGTAAAAAGAGAGATCAAGTTCGTTAATGGCTGAAATCGGACCAGTGGGAGGGGGGGTTTAGAGGGGGGATTTTTGAAAATTCAAAATATCTCCGTTATTATGCGTCGGATCGAAAAATTGTATAGAATCAATCTTATTGTAAATTAAATTTACTATAAATGTTGTTATATACATTTATTCTGTATCTTGAATATTAACCGAGATATTTGCATTTGTATTGTATGTGTGTGGTCGACGGAACCCCGCCATGTTCCGGACTCTCCGCCGAGAGCTCTGGTGGCCGTTTCCAGAACTATTCGTCCCTCGTGAATAGGTTTAGAGATCCCTTCCTACTACAGCTGTTATTAGGTGGATTTCTCTATTGTAAAACTTCACGTGGGAAATCTGCTTAGTTTACGCAGCCCCTGCGTGACGGACTTTTTTTTCTTGTTCACAACATATTGTTTGTTTGTTGTCGCTTGTTGTCAAAGAATGCTGTTTCAATCTCTTCTTTAAGACCTGCGACGGCTCCTGCGCACCCCGAGGACATAAGGACAATGTCCGAGTACTTGTATACAATTTTTCACAGGCGGAACAGTTTATTTTATAAATATTGTATTTTTTTTCCTTTGGTTTTAGTTTATCTTTTATACGACAGAAACGTTTATTGATTTTAATCCCATAAGTCCAGGCTATTGGTCTAAAGTCCTTACAGATTTTTATAATGTGCTTTGCTATTGCTAGATTATATTTAAAAGGAACAAGCTTCTTTAGTTGGTCGTGTATCTTGTATTTTTGTGGATTTTCATATCGAATGTCTAAGAGCTCGTTTATCACTATTTCTTAATTTCTTGTTGCTGTTCTTGTATGAAAAAAATCATACATCTCATCTTGAACTGTGTGAGTTTGCTTTTTAGCAGATTTCCCTTAAGGGAGGAGGGAAATTCGAAAATTCGAAATATCTCCGCTACTATACGTCTGATCGATAAAGTGTATAGAACCAATCCTATTATGAATGTAATTATCAATAAATTTTATTATGTACATTTTTACTCTATGTTGAATATTAACCGAGATATTCGCATTTTTATTAACTGTGTGGGATAACGGACGAGCTGCAATCATCTGATGTCGGCTCTATTCGTTAGTTTCAGAAAGCTAGTTCGGCCGTTTCCGTAACTGTTCGGCTCTCTTCAAATTACTTTAGAGACTCGTTACTACTACAATTACTAGTATGCAAATTTCTTTATTATAAAACTTCAAGTGGGAAATTTACGCAGCCCCTGCGTGTGGCGGACTGTTTTAATTTGAAATTCTTTTTTCGACGATTTCTATCAGTTCTTCGGGGCAATGGTATTTTTAAAAATGATTTTTAATTTGTATTTTATTTATATTTAGTACTGTACTGTAACTTTTTAGAATCGTTGTAGATTCTCCGAACTATTTACGGAGTTACAATCGACCGAAATTGGAATATTCCAATTGTTCAGAATGCCATTCCAATTATCTTCTCAGGATTCCATAGCAAATTATGTTCATCCTTCCTAATCCTGTAGCTAAATCCTTTCCTCCTTCACCCCACCCCAAATACCCACTCAGGTGCTAAAAATGGAAAACGGATCTTTTTTGTAAATTGCAATTTCACAAGGGAAAAAACCTGAATAAATACAAAATGGAGAGCTAAGAATAGCTAACCCTTCCCTTAGGTTCCCAGAGCGTCTAACGCCTCCCGCAATTCCAAAGTCTTAAAATTAATACAATGTAATGACGAACTTTATTAGGTAAACAAATTATTAGTTATCTTTTTAAATAAATAAATGTGAAGGCTCAGATTACGAAATTTAGAACATTTTTTTGTTTTAATGGGAAATAATATTTATAAAACTGAATTAAAAGGTTGTTTAGATGAAAGTACGATTTACGTTTTAGTAGATTTCCCTTAAGAGAAATCAGCTATTGAGGTCGTAGTCATGATGCAATTTTCGAACTTTATCTTCAAATGTCCATCGATCCTACCTCGAAGATGAGATGACGAAAATGAGGTCTGTTCAAAACTGTGTGTGTGTGTGTGTGTGTGTGTGTATATATATATATATATATATATATATATATATATATATATATATATATATATATATACTAGCTCTAGCGGTCGCAATTTTGGTTTGATGGTTACCAAACTCGATATTTAGTCGTTCTATGTAAAATGAAAGATCAAGTTATTTAAAGCCTAGATACCAATTTTTTTTTTCCGCCTTGACCTTTTACGTTTTGAGATAAATGCAAATACGTGAGGCATATGGGAAATCTGTTTAGTTAACGCACCCCCTGCGTGACGGACATTTTTAGTCGTAGACTGACTATAGACGAGTTTTTTTGAATCTGGATTAACGATAAAGATCTTCATTTCAAAACCTAAAGAGAACAGTAAATTCATGATTTGACTTTAAAAAAAAAATAATTCTAGGCTAGTATGACGCATTGGTTTGCGTTGCATCGAAATCGTTTTTTTTTTTTTTAACTGGATGAAAACAGCTTCAGGACATACAAGGGGACTGGAAATTAAAAGTTTGGAAAACTGTTTTAATTTCATGTCCAGTAATTCTAGCTTTAGAAGACAGAATGAGCGTAATAAAGTCGTTATGAAATTTAATCCGATTAATTAAACATGTAATTGAGTAAGACTGTCATGGCCAGCTGGGCCTTTCCTCTGAACTCTATTTTAAAGCAAACCCATGTACAGGATATAGTCTTAACGACTAGCAGAACCATTAAATAAGTCCGTTACGCAGGGGCTGCGTAAACTAAGCAGATTTCCCTCCCTTAACAATAGATCAGTTTACATACTGGTAACACCACACCACCGTGAATATTAAGTGAATAAATACAAACGGTAATAAAAAAAAAAACAATTACTGAAATATATCAGAATATAACATATTATTTTGATTGAAAACTATTTACTATATTTAGTACGGTAATTTATAATAAACCAGAATAATTTTTATCTCAATCAACCAAATTTTAGTAGTCTAAGAATTTAAGCGGGGGGGGGGGGTCACCAAAACATATTTGCATGTATCTCGTATAGTACAAGTCTCTTTAAACCAATATTTGGCATTTAAGCTACGAATGATGTAGTTTATTATATAACATTGGACTGTTATGTTGTGTAGAAGTGTGGGGGTTTGCTGAATGCTAAACAACTGTAAAATGTAAATATCTCCGTTAATATTCAAGATAGGGAATAAATGTATATAACAATATTTATAGATCCATTACATTTGCACTAAGATCGATTCTATAACATTTTTCGATCCGACGTATAGTAACGGAGATATTTCGAATTTTGAAAATTTCCTCCTCTAACCTACCCCCCCCCACTGGTCTGATTTCAGCCATTAACGAACTTGATTTTCATTTTACACAAAACGATTAAATATCAAGTTAGTTAATGATCAAACATAAATTGGGAGGAAATTTTTATAAAATCGCGTCATGAGTAGGACGTTAATAGCTGATCTCCCTTAAGAGAAATCTGCTAAAAGGACAAGACGGAATACATGTGGATGATTTTAATCTTCAGGAGAAGGGAAAATCCCCCCCTAAGAAGGAACTATAATCTCCAGAGCACTTTATAGAGGGAGACAGGATCTCTATGGTCTTTTATAAAAAGCCGATATAAAGCGGCGTGTTGAAAACGAGCCCAAGGACATAAGAAAGGAAAGGGATGATGGGTGGAGGACAGGGATAGCCGGTTAATCCCTCCCCTTCTCTAATTGGGACCGGGAAAAGGGCGAAGGGTGGGATGGGAGATTGATGAGAGGCTGGGCGATGTTCGCCGAACGGATAGTAATGTCGGGGCTAGTCGATAGCATCAATGGAAGGCCCTTGGTCCGCTTCGTTGCCAACGAGGGTCCCGTTAAAATTTGAGGGTCTTGGACATGTACTAGGAGACCCTTTGGGGTAATAGCCACTTGAACACCTAGGAAGGTCCAAGGTCTGTCATACAAAGCCTATGGTAGAACGTGGTGACATATAAACCTTTAGCAGAAATCAGTGGAAATTTCTCAACAAAAGGCGTCAAGTTATACAATAGTACCTCAAAAATATTTTTCTAGTGCATATCTTCCTTGGAAAATAGCCTAACTAAAGTTAAGTTAGTTTGTTGTTAAGTAAGTTTTGAGTTATTTAATTTGATTTATCTTCAAGCAAACTTCAAAAAGTCCGTGACTCAAGGCCTATATGAACATAGCAGTCAGAGCCCTCGTAAGGGCTATTGGCGCCTGTGTGCAAAAAAGGATTTTAGCGCCCCTTAAGGAATTTTGAATTATCTTTTTTTATGGTAGGTAGTGCATGAAATAAAGTAAAGAACTAAACTTTAAAAGTCATATTTATTTGTAGACTAAAATATCAAAATGAAATAACAGAATAAAATCTATTTTTTTTTTTTGGGCCCTTGGTTTTGGCGCCCCAGAAGGAAAGTTCCAGTGTGGGTGGGGGCCCTGAAAGAAGTTTTCGCACAGAATGAGCCCTGATGGTGCCATCTCATAATCATTACATCGGCACATGTATTAGCTTAAACTGATATTCACATAAACATGAGTTACTGAAGGCTGTAAACGCGAAAAGAAACGTTTAAATATTGACTGTAAAATGATAAACATTGCGGCCGCTAAAGAGGGAGTGGATATTTATATATATATATATATATATATATATATATATATATATATATATATATGTATATATATATATATATATATATATATATATATATATATATATATATATACTAGCTCAGATAACCGGCTTCGCTCGGGAATTCATTTCCCGGATTTTCAATGGTGATGGTATTTTTTTGTCAAGGCTATACTTTGCACAATATTTTGACATTTAGCCGTCCCAGTGTTTAGGGTTAATACCCGTTGTTGGCATTTGTTAATAATAAAATTTTAATTTTTTATGTAAGTCCTCACTGTCCTCCATAGTGTCATATATCCCGTCTCCTGTGCATTATGCATAGAGTTCAATTATTAAGGACAAAATATTTACATAGATTTGAATTAATTTTTCCAGGTGAGGCATGTTTGTCGAAAAACAAATAGACAATGAAATATCTGGAATTTTTATTTCAGGCCTCCCTTATAACCCCCACTCCCGTTCTAACCTAAAAATTTTAATATAGCTTATTATAAGGTAGGCGTTAGTGCTAATACACATACCGAGTGTTTTATTTAGTTCGGTGAGTCTTTTGAGTCAAATAAAATTGATGACTTCCGCTATAATGTTTAGCGTATAACGCCTTTATAGTTCGGTATTCGACGATAGTGTATATAATAAAACTTTCTCTAAATAACTAAATAAACAACTTTTGTTATGTTCATATTTGCCGAAAAACCAATAAGAAACGAAATATCGCTATTTTTAAATTCTGGCTTCCCTTATAACCCCCACTCCTTCCCGTCCCTAGAAATGTTAGTATGGCTTGTTATAATGAAAGCGTTAGTGCTAATACATATACCGAGTTTTATTTATTTTGGTTGGGTCTTTTGTCCCAAATAAAATTGTTCACTTCCGCTATAGGTTTTAGCGTATATCTCGTTTATAATTCGGTATACGAAAAAAGTGTGTATAACAAACGTTACTCTAAATAACAAAATAAACAACTTTTGTTATGTTTATATTTGCCGAAAAACCAATAGGAAACGAAATATCGCTATTTTTAAATTCAGGCTTCCCTTATAACCCCCACTCCTGTTCGTCTCAGAGAATATTAATATAGCCTAAAGTCTAAGTTGGGTTAGTAGTAATATATATAATAAGTTTCATATAATTCAGTTCAGCCGTTTATGTGTGAAAAGGTAACAAACAAACAAACAGACACGAAAGAAACTAAATGCAGTTATAGTGTCTATGACATGTGAAACAAAAAGTTATCGTGAAATTTCGCGAAAAAAATCAATGTACAGACAGAGGTTACAATTTTTTATATATATATATATATATATATATATATATATATATATAGAAGATGTGTGTGTGTGTGTGTGTGTGTGTGTGTGAGAGAGAGAGAGTGAGTGAGTGTGCGCGCGCGTGTGTGTATATGTGTTACAAGAAACTCGTTACTAACTACGGAAACAGCTATTTAAATTATAGTGAAATTTCCTAAAATAAATGTACTCCATCAAAACAAACTAATTATTATCAACGGCCTGGAAATAGACTAATAATTGCAACAAATTTTATTTAATTAACCTGATCACTATTTTCCCATGATAAAAGGCATTTGGGTTTAATATGAACGTACCATAGATGGTAGAGATTACAGACAAGGCGAGAGGTAGATCCGATATCCAGAAGGGCTCTCCAGATATTCCTGAATAAATGCCTCAGGAATGGGATCTGCCCACCCTATTTCCCACTCGTCGTATATAAAGAAAAATGCGAAATACACCCACTGAAAATGGAGCCCGGACTTGCTCGCTTTTTCATATTTTTTTTTGTATACTGCATATTAGAATAAACCTATTTTCCCTTACTTATATCTTAGGTTTTGCACAATGTTTTTTTTTTTTTTTCCAAGGGCTTAAATTTCTAACATTTTCTTGCGCTCCCCCTATAAATCTTTTACAAAGGGTTATGTCTACAATCATAAATACAGAAAGAAGTTTGGTATTATTTGAAAAATCAATAAAAGGGATAGAACTCATGAGCCTTATTCACACACTCTCATAAATGAACCGTCGATTCTATCTAACAAAAGTTTAAAACAGAAATGTCGATTTCACAGTGCGCTCTTAGACAAAAGATGCCAAATTAGTTTTAGCAGATTTCCCTTAGGGTCAGTTATTAAAGCGTTTTCTTAAAGAATGTTCTTTAAATATAACACGTTAAAAATTAAACGCTAATAATTCAAACAACTTTTTATTTATTATTAGTATTAAATAAACGCTCTAGAAACAAAAAATAAAATAAAAAAATAGCCACAAATAGATTTGGTTTCGACATCTTGTGGATACATAGAAGTAACTCAGCCACCGAAGCTCTTAGAAATAAACGTCTTCGGAACAGCTCAAACTTTGGATAAATTTTTTTTTTTAGACGAACATATGTGAAGTGCGTTCTCTCGCTTTAACAGAATTTGTTTTTCATTATGTGCTACAAATTAAAAAAATTTCGTCCAAATCGGGGGGGGGGGCGTGCACTCCCCTTGTAAGCAGGTTTCTCACGTGCGGGTATGACACTAGTAAACATGAAAGTACAACTCTCTTAATAATTGAGTTAAGAGGAAAAGTATGGAACAGCAAATTGTAGAACATCAATAGAATAACAAAACTTGTCCCATTTTTCGATCCTTCTCATAGTAATGGAGATATTATGAATTTTCCAAATTCCCCAAAAACCTCCCATTTCCGAGTCAATTTTTTTTACCATTAAGTATTATTATATTTAGTATTGAATGAAACAGATACATATCGAATATGGAATAGAACAAATAAACATTTTTCAGGTAACAATGTAAAATCTAATTAGCCGATTTCTGGTAATAACAAATATGATCTTTAGTGTTGATGAAACGGTTAAATGCCGAGTATGGTGTAGATCAAATAAACTTTCTTGAACATGAAAGTAAAATCTTTACAAAACTAATTTGACTATATCTCGCAACAAATGTTTGGTTTTTAAGATTAGAATAATGTGGTTCGCAACATATCAGCTTGTTATTAATATGATATCACTAGGAGTGGGGGTTTACTGAAGACTGAAAACTATAAAATCCAAATATCTCGGTAGAGATAGAAAAAATATGTCCGTCACGACAGTTATAAGTAATTAAATCTATATATGTGTATATATATATATATATATATATCTATATATATATAAAAATTGTAACCTCTGTCTGTACATTGATTTTTTTCGCGAAATTTCACTATAACTTTTCGTTTCACATGTCATAGACACCATAACTGCATTTTGTTTCTTTGGTGTCTGTTTGTTTGTTTGTTTGTTTGTTTGTTTGTTTGTTTATTTGTTTGTTTGTTTGTTACCTTTTCACGCATAAACGGCTGAACCGAATTTTATGAAACTTGGTATGTATATTACTACTAACCCAACTTAGACTTTAGGCTATATTAATATCCTCTGAGACGAATAGGAGTGGGGGTTAAAGGAAAGCCTGACTTTACCCACATCGTGATGTTTCTCGATTCCTATTGTGTTTTTCGGATCAATTATGCACATAACAAAAAGTTGTTTATTTTATTATTTAGAGTATAACTTTTGTTATATATCTTTTTTTCGTATACCGAATTATATAAAACGAGATATACGCAAAAACCTATAACCGAATCGTGAAACAATTTTATATGAGACGAAAGACCCTACCGAAAAGAATAAATATCTCGGAATGTGCATTAGTACTAACCGCTTTTATATATAATAAGCCATTCACTAACATTTCCTCGGGGACGGGCCAGGAGTGGGGGTTGTTAAGGGAGGCCTGAATTTAAAATAACGAGTATTGCGTTTTCTATTCGTTTTTCGGCAAATATGAACCTAACAATTAAGTTATTTATTTAGTTATTTAGAGCTACTTTTGTCGTATATTACATTTTTGCTTTTAACGAAGTATAAACGAGATATATACTATTAAACTAATGCGGGCGCGTCAAATTTTTTATTGGGAGCTAACGATTGAACAGATTTTAACAAAACTCGGTATGTCATATTAGCATTAATTATCCATGCTTTATAAACTATATTAAATTTTTTTGGTTCGTACGGGAGTGGGAGTTATAAGGGAGGCCTGAAGTAAAAATTCATGATATTTCATTTTCTATTTGTTTTTTGGCAAAGGTGCACATTACAAATGTTGTTTACTTTGTTATTTAGAGCAACTTTTGGTTCTTTCACTTATGTCGTAAAATGAAGTAAAATACGGGACATAAGCTAAATCTATAGCGGGAGTCGACAGATTTTATTAGTACTTATTTAAGTGTTTTTAATACTAAGCATTTTATTGACAAATGATGTGATGTTTTAGCGCTTTTATTTTTCGGTTATTTAGTACTAAGTATGATTTCGGTTTAGTGATGATTATAAGTCCCCCTCCCCCTTCGCCTCATTTATTTATTTTCCATAGAAAAATAACTTTTGTTATTTATTTTCCAATAGAAATTTAAACTATTAGAGCATTTCAATTATTTAATTTGTATCATGTATTATTTAATAAAAAAAAAAATCATGCTGACTTTTCTCAAGGAGTGATAGGCGGAAGTAGTGGGGAATCAATCTCTTGGATTTTGGTTAAATATACTATCTTATTTCCGATATCTTCGCATGTTATTGAAACAATTATGAACTATCATAACAATTAAACGTTAATGTCATTAAGACAAAAGACAAAATACTCTTAAACTCGATATGATTGTATAAAGTATTACTGAGGTTGCAGAGACGGCTACGATCTCTTCCCCTCGACTAGCATTTTTGAATATATTTGAAATTGATTTTTATGGTAACACTATTATTTAATTCTATCAGGTAGATAAAATTATTACAATAAATTTTGAATCAATAATTTAAGCCAGAGGAGTGTTGATAGCTCTAATGCGAGAGGCGGAAATAGGACGGAAGCTAATAGAGTTAATTGAGTTTACTAATTTCCTGTGAAATTGCTGGGCATTACGGAAAGTGATTACCACTGAGATCTACTATTATGAATATCACCTGACGTGCTAAACTATGCTTAAACTTATAAGTTCTAGGATTGGTTTTTGACAGGAAATATAACGTTTCATTATAGACGATTATTTATTTGTAAATAAATACTATCCATGATTTTTTATTTGAAGTATTCAAAAAGGTGAGTTAAAAAGTGGCAAGGGAGTAGCTAGGAACACATTTTTAATTATTCTTCAAAATATAAAATTTCTCATTTATAAGTCGCCTGCCTGACCCTCACAGCAAAACAATGCGCGCCGACGGGAAGTGTAGTTGTAAACATTGAAGCCTTGCCCAAAAAAATACTATCATCATTTCAGTCTTAAATGATTTCCCGAGCTAAGCCGGGTTTACTTAGCTATATATATATCATAAAATTGATAACCTCTTTCTGTACATTGATTTTTTTCGCGAAAATTTTCACGATAACTTTTCGTTTCACATGTCATAGACACCATATCTGCATTTTTTTTCTTTCGTGTATGTTTGTTTGTTTGTTTTTTGTTTGTTTGTTTTGTTTGTTTGTTTGTTTGTTTTGTTTGTTACCTTTTCACGCATAAAACGGCTGAACCGAAGTTTATGAAACTTGGTATGTTTTACTACTACTACCCAACTTAAGACCTTTAGGATATATTAATTTTCTCTGAGTCGAACAGGAGTGGGGGTTATAAGGGAAGCCTGAAATTAAAAATAGCGATATTTCGTTTTCTATTGGTTGTTTCGGCAAATATTTTACATAACAAAAGTTGTTTATTTTGTTATTTACGAGTTACTTTTGTTATATACACTTTTGTCGTATACCGAAGTTTAAATGCGTTTATACGCTAAACATTATAGCGGGTTCGTCAAACAATATTTATTTGCAAAAAAAGACTCAAACCGAACTAAATAAACAAACTCGGTTATGAGACAAGCAGTAGTGAGGCCTTCATTATAATAAGCCATACCAACATTTCTATGGACGGGCAGGAGTGGGGGTTATAAGGGAAGCCTGAAATTAAAAATAGCGATATTTCGTTTTCTATTGGTTTGTTTTTCCGACAAATATAAACATGACAAAAATGTTGTCTATTTTGTTATTTGGAGTTAACTTTTGTTTTTATACACCTTTTGTCGTATAAATTTGTAAGAATGAGTTATACGTTTAAAACTTTTTTTAGCGGGCACTAACGGGCAGAACCGAACTTAACCAAACTCGGTTATGTCAATTAGCATTTTTTCTTCCATGATTATAAGTGATATTAATATTTTTAGGTTCAAACGGAAGGGGGGTTTATAAGGGAGGCACTGAAATAAAAATTCACCATATTTACATGTATAAGAGGACGGGAACATATAAAAAGATCGATAGACTGTGATGCTTTATCGAAACAAATAATTCTATTATTAGCAAACACACGGGAAAGACGGGTATAAATCCTAAAAAACTGGGACGGGGTAAATGTCAATATATAGTGCAATGTAAAGCCTGCTAATAAATACCATCACCATTAAGCCTCAAATGAATTCCCGAGCGAAGCCGCGGTATCTGAGCTAGTATATATATAAAATTGTAACCTCTGTCTGTTCATTGATTGTTTACGCGAAAATTTCACGATAAATTTTCGTTTTACATGTCTTAGACACCATAAGTGCATTTTGTTTCTTTGGCGTTCTGTTTGTTTTGTTTGTTTGTTTGTTTTTTTGTTTGGTTGGTTTGTTACACTTTTCACGCATAAACGGCTGAACCGAATTTTATGAAACTATGGTATGTACATTACTACTAGCCCAACTTAGACTTTAGGCTATATTAATATTCTCTAAGACGAACAGGAGTGGGGGTTTATAAGGGAGGCCTGAAATTAAATAAATAGCGATGTATTTCGTTTCCTATTGCTTTTTCAGCAAATATGCCCATAATACAAGAGTTGTTTATTTTGTAATTTAGGAGTAACTTTTTGTTATATGCACTATCTGCCCTTTATACGGACGTATAAATGAGTTATACGCTAAAAAACTATAGAGGGAAGTCCTCAATTTTATTTGGGACAAAAGACTCAAACCGAAACTAAACCAAAAAAATAAATTCAACTCGGTTATGTGAATTAGCACTAACGCCTTCCTTATAACAAGCCATACTAACATTTCTAGGGGACCGGGCCAGGAAGTGGGGGTTGTAAGGAAGGTCTGAATTTAAAATAGCGATATTCCTTTTTCTATTGGTTTTTCGGCAGTTATGAACATAACAAAAGTTGTTTATTTTGTTAATTTAGAGTATTTTTGTTATAAACTTTTTATAGTATACCGAACTATAAACAAGATATACGCCTAAAACCTGTAGCGGAAGTGAACAACTTTATTTGGGGGCAAAGGACCAAACCGAAATAAATAAAAAACTCGGTTTATGTATTAGCGCTAAACGCCTTTAATTATAACAAGCCATACAACAATTTGTTGGGACAGGCAGGAGTGGGGGGTTTTAAGGAAGGCAGAAATTAAAAAATCGCTGATATTCCTTTTTCTATTGGTTTTTGGCAGATATGAACATAATTCAAAAGTATGTTAATATTTTGTTATTTTGAGATCGTTAGTTATATACATTTTTTCGTATACCGAAGTTTAAACGCGATATACGCTAAAAAACCTATAGCGGAAGTGAACAATTTTGTTTGGGACAAAAGACACAACCATGTGACCATATAATAACTCGTATGAGTATTAGCACTTAACGCTTTCATTATAACAAGCCATACTAAGATTTCTAGGGAGGGCAGGTGAGGTGGGGTTATAAGAAGACCTGAAATTAAAAGAAGTGATATTTCGTTTCCTATTAGGGGTTTCGGCAATTACGACATAACAAAAGTTGTTTATTTTGTTATTGGCGTAACTTTTTGTTATATACACTTTCGTGAATACCTCAGTATAAATGAGTTATACCCGTTTAAAAAACTACTAATTCAAATCTATGCATAATGCACAGGGAAAGCGGGGAAATATGACGGGAGGACGGTGAAGTCTTACATAAAAAAACTAATTGTATTATTAACAAATCCAAGGAAACGACGGGTATTTACTTCTAAACACTGGGACGGGTTAAATGTCAAAAACATTGTGTAATGTAAAGCCTTGCCAAATAAAAATACTTCACCATTCCGCCTCAAATGAATTCCCGAGCGAAGCCGGGTATCTGAGCTAGTATATATATAAAATTGTAACCTCTGTCTGTACATTGATTTTTTTCGCGAAAATTCACGATAACTTTTCGTTTCACTTGTCATAGACACCATAAATGCATTTTGTTTCTTCGGTTATGTTGGTTTGTTTGTTTGGTTTGTTTGTTGTTTGTTTGTTTGTTCTTGTTTGTTTGTTTGTTTGTTTGTTTGGTTGTTTGTTTGTTTGTTACCTTTTTCACCGCATAAAACGCCTGAACCGAATTTTATGAAACTTGGTATGTTATATTACTACCTAGCCCAACTTAGACTTTAGGCTATATTTTTATTCTTTAAGACAAAACAGGAGTTGGGGTTATAGGGGAGGCCTGAAATTAAAAAATAGCGATTATATCGTTTACTATTGGTTTTTCGGCAAATATGCACATAACAAAAGTTATTTATTTTGTTATTTAGTGTAAAACTTTTGTTATATACATTTCGCCGTTTATCCGAGTATAAATGAGTTATACGGCTAAAAATTGATAGCGGAAGTGTTCAACAATTTTTGTTGGCACAAAACACTCAACCGAACGAAGTAAAATTCGGTATATCTATTAGCACTAACGCTTTCATGATAACATAGCCATACCAACATTTCTAGGGACGGGCAGGAGTGGGGGTTTATAAGGGCGGCCAGAAATTAAAAATAGCGATATTATCGTTTCACTATAGAAGGTTAGGCAATTATGCACATAACAAAAGTTGTTTATTTTGTTATTTGGAGTAACTTTTATCATATTCACTTTTGTCGTATACCGAATTAGAAACGACAGGTATAGGTTAGAAGCTTCCGCCAGAGCCGAGACTTTTATTTGGCACGAAAACGCCCGAACTAACCCGAACTCGTTATGTCAATTAGCACTAACGCATTCATTATATTAAGCCATACTAACATTTCTAGGGACGGGCAGGGTGGGGGTTATAAGGGAGGCCTGAAATTAATAATAGTGATTTCCTATTGGGATTTCGGCAAATATGCACATAACAAAAGTTGTTTATTTTGTTATTTAGAGTAATTTTTATTATATGTACTTTTGCCGTATACGAAAGTATAAAGGCGTTATACGCTAAAAATTATAGCGGGAGTCAACAATTTTATTTGGCACAAAAGACTCAACCGAACTAAACCAAACTCGGTATGTGAATTAATACTAACGCCTTCCTTATAATAAGCCATACTAACATTTCTAGAGACGGGCATGAGCGGGGGTTATAAGGGAGGCCTGAAATTAATAATAGTGATTTCCTATTAGGGTTTCACGAAATATGCACATAAAAAAAGTTTATTTTGTTATTTGGAGAATTTTCCTCAACACTTCTTTTCAATATGAACTACCAGGTACCTCACCTAAGGACTTCATTAAAATGTATGTCATTAATATCTCGGTTAAATCTTCAAATATATGCATAATACACAGGAAACGGGAAATATGAAAATATGCAGGACAGTTAAGTATTAAATATAAAATTAATGTCATTATTATCATATCCCCAGTAACGACGGGTGTTAACCCTAAAAACTGGGACGGGTAAATGTCGTGCAAAGTAAAGCCTTGCCAAAAATATACCATCACCATTCAGCCTCAAGTGAATTCCCGAGCGAAGCCGGGTATCTGAGCTAGTTTGCAATAAGATTGTTTCTACAACAGTTTTCGATCCGAATTATAATAACGCAGATATTTCAAATTTTCAAAATTAGCCACTCAAACCCCCTTCCCCATGTCCAAATTTGTACCGTTAACGAACTTGATCTTTAGTTTTGCATTAACCGCTTTTATCGAGTTTCGGTAACGACCACCCGAAGAAATGTTTTGAAAATCGCGTCATGATTATGCCCTCAATTGCTGATTTATCTTAAAACGAGTGATCTCTTCAAACGGGAATTACATACTTATTATTTAAGTAATATGTTAAGGTAACCATGATTCTCTATGCAGTTTTGAATTATCTTCTGGCGATTATGTGTATATATGTGTGTATGTGTATATATATATATATATATATATATATATATATCTATATATATAGAGAGAGAGAGAGAGAGAGAGAGAGATAGAGAGAGAGCTCTTTATTTATTTATATGTTTATTATTATTTACGTCCACTTTATGCTACTAGGCTAAACGGGACGGGTTATCTACAGGTTACCATCCTTTTCTAGCCAGGGTGGGCTCAAGGAGTTTATTTAGTGAGTCCGTCACTAAATACATTTCTACTGCCCAGGGCAGGAATCGAACCCGCCACTCTAGGTCTACCACGAAGATGAGGACCAACGCCCTAACTCGCACGGCCTACTTGAGCCCCAGAGAGAGATTTTTAATAAATATAGTATGTACTTTGTGACTATTAAGTCACAAGAATGTGTCTGTTGTAATACTATGATTCTTTTAACTGATGGCAACGGATTCTATGTCGTAAATTAGTCCAGAAGAAAATGTACTGATTGAACCCGGAGTTAAAAAATTTTTATGCTATTATGAAACATTTTTCGTATTCTTGAAAATTCCATATAGAAAGAAACCCTCAGCTGTAGAGTAGAATTAATGAAAATTTGACCTACGATGAGGACAAAATAAATTCCACCAGTTTATTATATGAAAAGTTTTCTATTAATAATATTATATCCTATATACTTATCAGATAATATTGGGGGAATAATAATAAAAGAGCAAGTGAGGTTTAGGTGGGATAGGATGGAGACCTGCAATGCGGCAAGTGGACTTAAAACTTTGCTAATTTCAATAAAATACCCATTAACGGGACTTAAGTCTAATCTATGCGACGTTGGTGCGCATAATAACCATGCTATGCCTTCAAAGGTTACAACATTGGCAATGTACAAAAACAATTCGGATAAAAAATAATATCCGAGGCTGAAAAGGTTCCCTTATAATTTAAATCCTAAATGCTCGGTTTAGTGGAGGATATTGTCTCTGACAAGGGGCTGCATAATGCATAATCCCCTGGTTTATCTGTCCGACTATCACACCCTTCACATCTGTATATTCATGAAACTTAGGACAGAATTATTCCCACTGAACACCTACGTTCCACATAGAAGATCATGGAATGAATGGAGCTTAATAGCAAGACTTTCCAATTTAAGGCCAAAACTATGAGCCTTAAATGTTCTTCCGCTTGTTGTTTTCATGACAAACTGCTCCAGAACAAATCAAGAATTTCAAAGCTTGGACCGTTAACGATGACTAAATCAAAAGTGTACTTAACATGTTGAGCTCTTGTGTTATTTGTTATGTAAGAAGCAACGTTAAATTATCGATCTGACGTCATCAAGAAACATCTATGCTCTAGAGGCCACAATTTTCTATTAGGTACATCGATATCTTACCGTTTCAAGTAAATATTTTTTTACTAATCGAAATCGGACCAGGAGAACTGGGCGTTTAAAGAGTAGGGAAAAAACAAATAAATAAATATCTCTGTTATTTCGAATCGGGTCAAAATAAAATTACATAATGAAAGTTATCGTAAATGTAATATCCTATTTAAATATGGCTACATTTGGACACCATACATACTTGGAAATCCGCGCAATAATTAAAAGACAGGAACTTAACAGACGATTCGGACAACTTTATGGACTGCTAAATAGAAGATCTAACTTGCCTACAGAAAACAAACTAAAGTTACTAATTAAACCAATATGGACATACGCAATAGAAGTGTGGGGTACAGCAAAACCTTCGAACATCAGACGCAACTAGACTTTCCAATCAAAAGTCCTGCGCACCATAGTAGATGCTCCGTATTATGTTACAAACCACACCCTCCATAAAGATCTTAATATCCCATTTTTAAAGGACCTAATTCTCTTAACATTCAGAAAATTCCACAGGAGGCTGTCCAATCATCCTAATCCAGAAGTCCTAGCCCTTTCCAGTACCACTCATCCATATTCCCCTCCACGGCACCTCAAGAGACAATAGCCCAGAGATCTCCTATAGAAGTGTAAAGTGAAGTGATAGCAGTGGCTATTTTCTTATCAAGTGCCATTCCTCCTTAGCTCTTGACTTCCTTGCCAGGCAGGGAGATGCTGCTCCTCTCTCTGTGGTGAAGGGGTGTAGCTTCTGTCGAGATTGATGGAGAACGATTGAATTGTCACGTTACAAAATGCATTTAAATGCAAACTGTAATATTCTTAATAAAATAAAATAATAAAAAAATATTTAAATGTTGCTTGAATATCCATGACATTTCCCATCCCTGCTTACAAGATTTTCTCATTAAACAACTGTATCACTAAGTATCTCATATTCAACTTTTAACTTCAAGTAATCTTATTATGGGAGATATAGAGAATCGTATTCGAGGTGACGACAGCATCATTGCGGACTTTTATTATTGGGTGTGATTAATGAGAAGTTGACTGATGTCTAATTTCAGTGAGATATAGAAGAAAAAAAACAACAAAAGTCCAACACACAGGGGCTGCGTTAACTAAGCAGTTTTCCCATGTACGCCAAGTATTTGGCGTTTATCTCAAAAATTAAAAGTTCAATGAGAACAATATTTGGTATTTAAGCTTCAAATAAAGAGATTCACGATATAACAGCACACTGTTAATATGACATGAGTAGGAGTAAATGTAGGTAGAGGAATGGGGATTTGCTGTAGGCTGAAAACCAAAAAACGCAAATATCTCGATTAATAATCAAGATAATGAAAGAACTTAAAACAACAATTATAGAAAATTAAATTTGCAAAAAGTTTCGTTCTAAACACCTTTTTGATCCGACGTATAATAACGGAAGTATTTCGAAATTTCCCCCTCCTCTAAACCCCTTTCCCACTGGTCTAATAATATATTAATTAATAATATATGTATATTTTTGGACAGGCCTTACTTTCGTCATCTCCTGGGTAGGATCGAAAATTTTCTTAAAATGTCCATCGATCCTACCCAGGAGATGACGAAAATGAGGTCCGTTCAAAATTATATAATATAATTATATATAATTCACTCAATTCGTTTAATCATTTACGTATCATTCAATTGTTCAATCAAGATATAGTTTTTCGTACAAAAACTAATTTCTTTATCTAATACATTGCGCTGTATGAGCGGTTTCTCGTTTATACATTATAAGTTAAGGTGTAGGCCTTAATCTCGCGTAGTAGACCTAGAGGGGCGGGTTCGATTCCCACCCTGGGCAGTAGATATTTATTTAGTGCCCGACTCATTAAATAACCTCCTTAGGCCTACAATGGCTAGAAAAGGGTGGTAACCTGTAGATAACCCGTCCCGATTAGGCATTGTAGCATATAGTAGACGTAAATAATAATAAACAACAACAATCATTATGTAATGGCTAGAAGTGAGGGTAATATACGGTTATATATATATATATATATATATATATATATATATATATATATATATATATTCTTGAACGGACCTCATTTTCGTCATCGCCTGGGTAGGATTGATGGACAATTTAAGAAAATTTTCGAAACTCTAGCCGTGAGTACTACCTCAATAGTTGATTTCCCTGAACGGAAATCTCCTAAAACATACATGATAATACTGAAAAGGAAAACGTAAACGAATAGTCGTATAGTTAAACCTTACAATAAATAACACACACACACATAATTCACTCTGAATATTTCCAAAGCTAGTCGGGTATCTTAGAGCAAGCCCTATTAATAAAATGGTGTAACGCATCCTAGATAGAATTAGTATGTACGTGGGGTTCATGGTTTCTTGGCTAGAATAATGCAAGGTGTATACCTGAGGTAATTGGTTATTAAAATCTTCATGCTAATTAGACAATCTAGTTCCAAGGAGGCCAGCCATCTTCCTGGAGAAATCGTCAATAATTGTTCGATTTTTGCACTAATAATCGCTGCACCATGCCGGTAATAACCTCCGTATATAGAGCAACATATAGGAAGGCCTCGATGTGCTTTCATTAATTAGTTGATGTGTTTATAATATTTATATCAATTAAAATGAGTAAAATAAGTTGCCTTGTTCAAATAATTAAAGTCAAGAAATGTTTAATTAGAACAACAAAAAGTCCGTTAAGCAGGGGCTGCGTAAACTAATCAGATTTCCCTCGTGAAGTTTAACAACAGATAAATCTAGATAATGGTAACACAATAGCGCAGTCAATATCAAGTGTATAAATACAAACTATAATAATAAACCTCCAGACGCGTCTGAAATGTAAACAAACAGGTCTGACCTAAACGGCTAAACGGAAAGAAAAACAATAACTGAAGCATATCAGAATATAACATATTAATTTTATTGATAACTATATACTATATCTTATACTGTAATTTATAATGAATCAGAATAATTTGTATCGTTTATTTTCGTCATGTACAGGGTAGAATCGACATTTTTCGAAAATCACGTCATGAGTACAACCTAAATAGCAGATATCCTTTAAGACGAACATGCTAAAACACTTAACAGTACAACTCAGAAAAAAATCTTATAGAAAATTACTAAAAATTAGTGATGACAGAATTATAGTTATACCGAAAGATAATTGTTACACTTTCGAAAGCAGATGATGATTAAATAAATTAGAAAAGATTTCTAATGAGTGATGATGGGCTCGAGGAATTATTCAATCAAAGGACTGAGCTGTTCATCAGAAGAAATCCATGAGATATTCAATAAGAGTGTTTCCGTGTGAATTATATACACTATAATCGACAAACGACTTTCTTACAATAAGTTCGAATCATTTGCCAGAGTTGAATACTAGATATAGAACAGTATTATGTACTCATAAGTTGAATCATGTAACCTGCAAGTTTAAACTACAAGCGAAGGTAAACTAAAAAATATTTAAAATATTACTCTTTCATTAAAAAAGTTCGTCACGCAGGGGCTGCGTAAACTAAGCAGATTTCCCACGTGAAGTTTTACAATAGAGAAATCTGCCTAATAACAACTGTAGTAGTAAGAAACCTCTAAACATAAAACATTAATTAGGGCGTAATAACCAAGTAGTTTCTAGCCCCAAAAAACAGTTAACCTAACCTCTAAACCTATTCACGAGGGACGAATAGTTATGGAAACGGCCGCCAGAGCTCTCGGCGGAAAGTCCGAACAGCCTACTGATGACCACACGCAGAATACAAATGCAAATATCTCGGTTAGTATTCAAGATAGAGAATAAATGTATAGAACAATATTTATAGATCCATTACATTTGCAATAAGATTTATTCTATACAATTTTTTGATCCGACGCATAGTAAAGGAGATATTTTGAATTTTCAAAAATCCCCCCTCTAAACCCCCCTCCCACTGGTCCGATTTCAGCCATTAACGAACTTGATCTTCCATCTTACATAAAACGATTAAATTCCGAGTTTGGTAACGATCAAACAAAAATTGCGACCGCTAGAGCGTTAACAGACAAATATATATATATATATATATATATATATATATATATATATATATATATAATTTTGAACGGACCTCATTTTCGTCATCTCCTGGGTAGGATCGATGGACATTTGAAGAAATTTTTCGAAACTCGCATCATGAGTACGACCTCAATAGCTGATTTCCCTGAAGGGAAATCTGCTAAAACGTTCATCGCGCAGAGCTAAGCAGTTTTCTCACGTGCTGGAATAGCACACTTTTGATCTCATATCACGACATATTCCCTATTTCTATATATAATCAGATGAATAATTGAGTTACGAAAAAATGAATAGCGCAACAATTGTAGAGCATCAATAGTTTATCAAAATTGATTCTATAACGTTTCATGAATCCGACTCATAATAACAATAGTATTTTGAATTTTCGACCGCCACCCCTCCTCTAAACCCCCACTATTCCAGGTCAGATTTCAGCCAATAACAATAGTATTTTGAATTTTCGACCGCCACCCCTCCTCTAAACCCCCACTATTCCAGGTCAGATTTCAGCCAATAACACTTGTATTTTGAGTTTTCGAGCGCCACCCCTCCTCTAAACCCAACCCCCACTATTCCATGTCAGATTTCAGCCAATAACAATAGTATTTTGAATTTTCGACCGCCACCCCTCCTCTAAACCCCCACTATTCCAGGTCAGATTTCAGCCAATAACAATAGTATTTTGAATTTTCGACCGCCACCCCACCTCTCAAACCCCACTATTCCAGGGCAGATTTCAGCCAATAACAATAGTATTTTGAATTTTCGACCGCCGCCACCCCTCCTCTAAACCCCCACTATTCCATGTCAGAGTTCAGCCAATAACAATAGTATTTTGAATTTTCGACCGCCACCCCTCCTCTAAACCCCCACTATTCCAGGTCAGATTTCAGCCAATAACAATAGTATTTTGAATTTTCGACCGCCACCCCTCCTCTAAACCCCCACTATTCCAGGTCAGATTTCAGCCAATAACAATAGTATTTTGAATTTTCGACCGCCACCCCTCCTCTAAACCCCCACTATTCCAGGTCAGATTTCAGCCAATAACAATAGTATTTTGAATTTTCGACCGCAACCCCTCCTCTAAACCCCCACTATTCCAGGTCAGATTTCAGCCAATAACAATAGTATTTTGAATTTTCGACCGCCACCCCTCCTCTAAACCCCCACTATTCCAGGTCAGATTTCAGCCAATAACAATAGTATTTTGAATTTTCGACCGCCACCCCTCCTCTAAACCCCCACTATTCCAGGTCAGATTTCAGCCAATAACAATAGTCTTTAGTATTGATTGCAGTTAAATATCGAGCATGGTATAGATCAAATAAACATCTTCCGTTAAAGAACATCAAATCTTAATTGATGACGTCATCACATAAAGAATTTGCATGTGTCTCACATAATAGAGGTCTCTTAACACTTCAATCGCCATGTCAGTCATATGTGTTTGACGCTAATAAGTTCTACATGAGCCATGTCAGTACGCGATTTGGTAGAAGGCCACGTCACTCTCAGATATCCGACGCAAACGATACATTTGCATTATGTTTCGAAAGCTTGGCCAATCAGGAACAAAACTTGAAAATTTCTTGTCTGACTACAAACAATAAAATGAAATAAACATAGTTATATAGTGGTATATTGTTTCAGTTGGAAAAAAAGTTTTTGAAAAAACAATTGCTCTGAAAATTTTTCTTATATTATCGTGGCGATTAACGTGTTAAAAACAATAATTGGTATTTAAGCTTAGAATAAAGTGGTTCATAATATATCAGCTTGTGGTTAATATTACATCAGCAGTGGTAGGGGTTTACTGAAGGCTGAAAACTAAAAAAGTCCGTCACGCAGGGGCTGCGTAAACTAAGCAGATTTCCCTCGTGAAGTTTAGTAATAATTAGAAAGATAGATAAATATGCATACTGCTAACACAACAACACCGTGAATAAATACAAACGGAAATAAATATTCCATCCAATTTCAATAACCTGCCGACAGGAAGCGTTAGGTTAGAAATGTAAACAAACGGGTCGGCCTGCCTCACACCGGAAAGAATAACAATTACTGAAATATATCTAAATATAACACATTCATTTTATTGAGAGCTATTTACTATAACTACTAGTGTCATTTATAATGAGTCAGAATAATTGTTATCTCAATCAATAAAATTTTAGTAGTCCAAAACTTTAAGATGGGAGGGGGGTCATCAGGGCATATTTGCATGTATCTCGTATAATAAAGGTCTCTTGAATACAATTTTTGGTATTTAAATTTCCAATAATGTAATTTATTATGTAGCAGAGTATTGTTTACGTAACATGAGTAGAAGTGGCGGTTTGCTGAAAACTAAAAATGCAAATCTCTTGGTTAATATTCAAGATAGAGAAAAAACGTATATAACAATATTTATAGTAAATTTTATTTGCAATAAGATTGGTTATATACAATTTTTCGATCTGATGTATAATAACGGAGATATCTCGAATTTTCGAAAATCCCCCCTTTAAACCCCCCCTCCCTCTTGTCCGATTGCAGCCATTAACGAACTTGATCTGTCTTTTTACATAAAACGGTTAAATATCGAGTTTGGTAACGATCAAACAAAAATTGCGACCGCTTGAACGTTAACAGACAAATATATATATATATATATATATATATATATATATATATATATATCTACTAGCTAAGGTACCCGGCTTCGCTCGGGAAATCATTTGAGGCTGAATGATAATAGTATTTTTTTTTTTTTTTTTGAGCAAGGCTTCAATGTTTACTACACTTCCCGTCTGGGCGCATTGTTTTCCCGTGAGATTTTGAAGAATAAATAAAAATGTGTTCCTAATCTATCCTTCTCCACTTTTCCAACTCACATTTTTGAATACTTCAAACCATAATCGTGGATAGCATTTATTACAATTAAATATCCTCTATAATGAAACTTATTTCCTGTCAAAAACAATCCGAGCACATATAGTTTAAACATAGTTTTGTACATTAGATTATATTCGTAATAGTAGAGCTCAGTGGAAATCATTTCCAGTAATGAAAGCATTTAACAGGAAATTAATTAACTCAATTAACTGTTTAGGCTCCGACCTCCTTCCGCTCCAGTATCACCATAGTTTTCCTTAAAATATTGATTCAATGTATTATTTTATTATTCATTTGAGGCTGAATGGTGAAAGTATATTTTTGGCAAGGCTTTACTTTGCACAATATTTTGACATTTACCCGTTCCAGTGTTTAGGGTTAATACCCGTTGTTGGCATTTGTTAATAATAAAATTATTTTTTTATGTAAGACATCACTGTCCTGCATATTGTCATATTTCCCGTCTCCTGTGCATTATGCATAGATTTGAATTAATAAGGAGAAAATATTGACATACATTTGAATTAATTTTTTCAGGAGAGGTACCTGGTAGTTCATATTGAAATGAAGTGTTGAGCAAATTTCTCTAAATAACAAAATAAACAACTTTTGTTATGTGCATATTTGCCGAAACCCCAATAGGAAATCATTATTATTAATTTCAGGCCTTCCTTATAACCCCCACTGCTGCCCGTCCCTAAAAATGTTAGTATGACTTATTATAAGGAAGGCGTTAGTTTTAATATACATACTGAGTGTTTTATTTAGTTCGGTTGAGTCTTTTGTGCCAAATAAAATTGTTGTCTCCCGCTATAATTTTCAGCATATAACGCCTTTATACTTCGGTATACGATGATATGTATATAAAAAAGTTTCTCTAAATAACAAAATAAACAACTTTTGTTATGTGCATATTTACCGAAAATGCAATAGGAAACGAAATATCACTATTATTAATTTTAGGCCTTCCTTATAACCCCCACTCCTGCCCGTCCCAAGAAATGTTAGTATAGCTTATTATAATGAAGGCGTTAGTACTAATTCAGATACCGAGTTTGGTTTAATTCGGTTGAGTCTTTGGTGCCAAATAAAATTGTGGATTCCCGCTATAGTTTTTAGCGTATAACTCATTTATACTTCCGTATACGGCAAAAGTGCATATAACAAAAGTTTCTCTAAATAACAAAATAAACAACTTTTGTCATGTGCATATTTACCGAAAATGCAATAGGAAACGAAATATGACTATTTTAATTTCAGGCCTTCCTTATAACCCCCACTCCTGCCCGTCCCAAGAAATGTTAGTATAGCTTATTATAATGAAGGCGTTAGTACTAATTCAGATACCGAGTTTGGTTTAATTCGGTTGAGTCTTTGGTGCCAAATAAAATTGTGGACTCCCGCTATAGTTTTTAGCGTATAACTCATTTATACTTCCGTATACGGCAAAAGTGCATGTAACAAAAGTTACTCTAAATTACAAAATAAACAACTTTTGTTATGTGCATATTTGCCGAAAAACCAATAGGAATCGAAATATCGCTATTTTTAATTTCAGGTCTCCCTTATAACCCCCACTCCTGTTCGTCTTAGAGAATATTAATATAGCCTAAAGTCTAAGTTGGGCTAGTAGTAATATACATACCAAGTTTCATAAAATTCGGTTCAGCCGTTTATGCGTGAAAAGGTAACAAACAAACAAACAAACAAACAAACAAACAAACAAACATACACGAAAGAAACAAAATGCAGTTATGGTGCCTATGACATGTGAAACGAAAAGTTATCGTGAAATTTCGCAAAAAAAATCAATGTACAGACAGAGGTTACAATTTTATATATATATAGATATATATATAAAATTGTAACCTCTGTCTGTACATTGATTTTTTTCGCGAAATTTCACGATAACTTTTCGTTTCACATGTCATAGACACCATAACTGCATTTTGTTTCTTTCGTGTCTGTTTGTTTGTTTGTTTGTTTATTTGTTTGTTTGTTTATTTGTTTGTTTGTTTGTTTGTTACCTTTTCACGCATAAACAGCTAAACCGAATTTTATGAAACTTAGGATGTATATTACTACTAGCCCAACTTAGACTTTAGGCTATATTAATATTCTCTAAGACGAACAGGAGTGGGGGTTATAAGGGAGGCCTGAAATTAAAAATAGCGATATTTCGTTTCCTATTGCTTTTTCAGCAAATATGCACATAACAAAAGTTGTTTATTTTGTTATTTAGAGTAACTTTTGTTATATGCGTTTTTGCCGTATACGGAAGTATAAATGAGTTATACGCTAAAAACTACTGCGGAAGTCAACAATTTTATTTGGCACAAAAGACTCAACCGATCTAAGCAAAACTCGGTATGTGAATTAGCACTAACGCCTTCCTTATAATAAGCCATACTAACATTTCTAGGGACGAACAGGAGTGGGGGTTATAAGGAAGGCCTGAAATTAAAAATAGCGATATTTCGTTTCCTATTCCTTTTTCAGCAAATATGCACATAAAAAAGTTGTTTATTTTGTTATTTAGAGTAACTTTTGTTATATGCACTTTTGCCGTATACGGAAGTATAAATGAGTTATATGCTAAAAACTAATGCGGGTGTCCACAATTTTATTTGGCACAAAAGACTCAACCGAACTAAACCAAACTCGCTATGTGAATTAATACTAACAATTTCCTTATAATAAGCCATACTAATATTTCTAGAGACGAGCAGGAGTGGGGGTTATAAGGGAGGCCTGAAATTAAAAATAGTGATATTTCGTTTCCTATTGCTTTTTCAGCAAATATGCACATAACAAAAGATGTTTATTTTGTTATTTAGAGTAACTTTTGTAATATGCACTTTTGCCGTATACGGAAGCATAAATGAGTTATCCGCTATAAACTAAAGCGGGAGTCCACAATTTTATTTGGCACAAAAGACTCAACCGAATTAAACAAAACTTGGCATGTGAATTACTACAAACGCCTTCATTATAATAAGCTATACTAACATTTCTAGGGACGGGCAGGAGTGGGGGTTATAAGGAAGGCCTGAAATTAATAATAGTGATATTTCGTTTCCTATTGCATTTTCGGCAAATATGCACATAACAAAAGTTGTTTATTTTGTTATTTAGAGAAATTTGCTCAACACTTCGTTTCGATACGAACTACCAGGTACCTGACCTGAAAAAATTATGCCTAATGTATGTCAATATTTTCTCCTTAATAATTCTAATCTACGCATAATTCACAGGAGACGGGAAATATGACAATATGCAGGACAGTGAAGTCTTACATAAAAAAAGTCCGTCACGCAGGGGCTGCGTAAACTAAGAAGATTTCCCACGTGAAGTTTTACAATAGGGAAATCTGCCTAATAACAACTGTAATAGTAAGAAACCTCTAAACCTAAAACATTATTTAGGGCGTAATAACCCAGTAGTTTCTAGCCCCAAAAAACAGTTGACCTAACCTCTAAACCTATTCACGAGGGACGAATAGTTATAGAAACGGCCACTAGAGCTCTCGGCGGAAAGTCGGAACATAGCCTGGTGACCACACGCAGAATACAAATGCAAATATCTCGGTTAATATTCAAGATACAGAATAAATGTATAGAACAATATTCATAGTAAATTTAATTTGCAATACGATTTATTTCATAAAACTTTTCGATCCGACGCATAATAACGGAGATATTTTGAATTTTCAAAAAATCCCCCCTCTAAACCCCCCCTCCCACTGGTCCGATTTCAGCCATTAACGAACTTGATCTTCCTTTTTACATAAAACGATTAAATTCCGAGTTTGGTAAAGATCAAATAAGAATTGCGACCGCTAGAGCGTTAACAGACAAATATATATATATAATTTTGAACGAACGTCATTGTCGTCATCTCTCGGATAGGATCGATGGACATTTGAAGACATTTTTCGAAATTTGATTCATGAGTAAGACCTCAATAGCTGATTTCCTTTACGGGAAATCTGCTAAAACGTTCATCGCGCAGAGCTCAGCAGTTTTCTCACGTGCTGGAATAGCACACTTTTGATCTCATCTCAGGACATCTATATATATATATATATATATATATATATATATATATATATATATATATATATATATATATATAAAATTGTAACCTCTGTCTGTACATTGATTTTTTTCGCGAAATTTCACGATAACTTTTCGTTTCACATGTCACAGACACCAAAACTGCATTTTGTTTCTTTGGTGTCTGTTTGTTTGTTTGTTTGTTACCTTTTCACGCATAAACGGCTGAACCGAATTTTATGAAACTTGGTATGTATATTACTACTAACCCAACTTAGACTTTAGGCTATATTAATATCCTCTGAGACGAACAGGAGTGGGGGTTATAAGGGAAGCCAGAAATTAAAAATAGGGATATTTCGTTTCCTATTGGTTTTTCGGCAAATATGAACATAACAAAAGTTGTTTATTTTGTTATTTAGAGTGACTTTTGTTATATACACTTTTTTCGTATACTGAATTATAAACGAGATATACGCTAAAACCTGTAGCGGAAGTGAACAATTTTATTTGGGACAAAAGACCCAACCGAAATAAATAAAACTCGGTATATGTATTAGCACTAATGCTTTTATTATAACAAGCCATACCAACATTTCTAGGGACGGGCAGGAGTGGGGGTTATAAGGGATGCCAGAAATTAAAAATAGCAATATTTCGTTTCCTATTGGTTTTTCGGCAAATATGCACTTATCAAAAGTTGTTTATTTTGTTATTTAGAGAAATTTGCTCAACAATTCTTTTCAATATGAACTACCAGGTACCTCACCTGGAATAATTAATTCTAATTATAATATATTATTATAATATTTTGTCCTTAATAATTTAAATCTATGCATAATGCACAGGAAACGGGAAATATGACAATATGGAGGACAGTGAAGTCTTACATAAAAAATTAATTTTATTATTAACAAATCCACAGCAACGACGGGTATAAACACTGGGACGGGTAAATGTCAAAATATTGTGCAATGTAAAGGCTTGCCAAAAAAATACAATCGCCATCCAGCCTCAAATGAATTCCCGGGCGAAGCCGGGTATCTGAGCTAGTATATATATATATATATATATATATATATATATATATATATATAATTTTGAACGGACCTCATTTTCGTCATCTCCTGGGTAGGATCGAAGGAGGACATTTGAAGAAATTTTTCGAAAATCGAGTACGACCTCAATAGCTGATTTCCCTTAAGGGAAATCTGCTAAAATCCGAAAACCTTGGTTAATATTCATGATAGAGAATATATGTAGTATATAGCAACATTTATAGAACATTATATTTGCAATAACATTAGTTCTATACACTTTCTCGATCTGACGTTTAATAACGAGGTTATTTCAAATTATCGAGATTTCGAGCTTGGAAACGATTTAACAAAAATTGCAACCCCTAGAGCGGTGACAGACAAATATATAGATAGATATAATTTTGAACGTATCTCATTTTCGTCATCTCATAGGTAGGATCGATGGACATTTGAGGGATTTTTTACATATCACCTCATGAGTACAATCTGCGCGCTAAAGTACTTCTTCTAAAATATAGGTAAGACCCTCTAAGAAATTCAGAAATACAATTGAGTCTGCATATCCATGGCAAAAATACCACGAACAAAGACGATGCCAATATTAATCCAGATGTGGCCTTAGTTTGTAACTAAGAAATTTGAAAATGCGGGAAGTAAAATATAACTCCTAAATAAAACAATTGAGCCTTCAACATTAATGTAACTCCCTTGAATTGGCTAATGTGTTATTTTACTGTTGCCCCAACGTGCGCATTCTATTTCCCTTCTGTAGATAGAAGAAGAAAAAGAATGTATTTCCTTAGGTAGGCTATAGATAAAATTCACTATTTGATGACCATGCAATCATTTTCTCCATTGACCGGTCAAAACCAGACTTAAGCGCTTAGTTAAAGAAGCTCTGAAAATAGCGATTAGCCAGATGAATATCGTAAAAGCTACGATAGATATGATTTTCCACTCTTAAGGAAACCCCGAATTTTACAATTTAGTAAATTTAATTATTTAAGGTAATTACGATTATAATTTTACAAATATACCTTACAGTATCAAACTTTACATATATGACCAATGGATTTGGGGAGGTAGGTTTTTCACTCTCCCCACAAAAAAAAAAAAAAAAATAGATAAAATAAAATTGATGCAATACCAATGTTGTTTCATAATTTCTGAAATTAAAACTTACCCTTAGGAATGTGTTGGAATTTTTAATAACTAACTGATTCTATAGAGCCCCCCCCTCTCTTTGAAAAGAAACAAAAAAAAAATACTTACCATAAAAATTTAATTTCTAATTAAATTCTAATTTTTTAATTGTTTATGTTCAATCATTTTTCACTGTGCTTAACTATTTTTTTCTTCCTATTTATGTTAATGTAAGTATTAATAACCTGACGAACTTATAACCACAAGTTATGGCGCGACTGTCAACATTCCTAACTTTTGATTGTTCATTAATTTAGAAATTTTCTTAGTTTATTTACTAACACACATTTTCCTTTTGTCCAATGTAGAGGATGGCCATAATGCAGAAGCTTCTTTGATTTATAACTATATATTTTAGTTGTTTTATTATTCTATCACTTTTGAAAGTATGGAACCCTCAGAAAGACACTTGAATGTGTTGAAAAAGTATTTTGGCCACAAGGAATTCAGGCCAATGCAATGGCGAATAATTAAATCAATTATTGAGGTTGTTATTAAAATGATTTTGTGTTTTTCAATATAGAGTCTGCATTATTTGATAAGCTGACATTTTTTTTAGGATAGAAGAGATAATTGTGTTATTATGGCTACTGGCTATGGAAAAAGTCTGTGTTACCAATACCCTCCTGTATTTTGTGAAGGCCTGGGTATAGTCATATCACCTCTAATTTCTTTAATGCAGGATCAGGTCTTGTCGTTAAAGGTAACAAATCATCTTTCTGTAATTGGCATGTTTTTTATATTCCTGATTAGTTAGATTGTAGAACTTAAAGAAGATTGATTATGTTGATTTTATTAGACATATTTTAGCAGAGATAATTACATTTTTTCATTTTGAGTTTTTAAGCTCCTCTCCTCCAGTACCAATAACGATCAATACCATTCAGTTTAATTTTGCATGACTGAATGAAACACTAAGTCAAGAGGTATTTGAAATGTTTCTTTTCTTTTTACTCTAGATGAGAAATATTCCTGCCTGTCTCCTTGGAAGTGCTCAAACTGAAAAATCCACAGTTGCAGATGGCCTGCTTAAAGGCGAATATCGCTTGGTTTATGTTACCCCAGAATTCTGTACAAATGAGTATGGAGAAGATCTTTTAAGTAAGCTTGAAGCTAATCATATAAATATCACTCTTATAGCCATTGACGAAGCCCATTGTGTTAGTCAATGGGGTCATGACTTCAGAAAGTCTTATAGGTTTGTGAATTATTTTTAATTTTTTTTATTATTCAGACGAGGGTTCAATGAAGTTGCAATGAACATGATATGTATTTGTTGAGCCTTGAAGCTTGTTATTTGTTAAATAAAAGAGCCAGTATTTAACTATTTATTGAGCTCTTGGCCATTCACGCACCCAGCAATGTGTAATTTACATATGGTTTCTTTGATTTGTTTAATATGGCTCCGTTTACTTTATAATGACAGACATCGATTTTTTTATTCTTTTCTTTTCTTTGTAACTTTAGTGGTTTTAGAGAAGGGAAGGCTGTAAGAACTATGCAAAGAAGAAATAGAATAAGATAGTTTCTTTTGTCTCTAAAGTATACACCACCTTAATGCAGGTTGAGACAAATACAAGCTTTATTTAGTTCAGAAAGCATTTTTTTTTTTTTTTAAACCAAATGACCTGAACAAAAAATATTCTACGTCGCTGTAACAAACAACCTGTGTAAGTTGCAGGTTTTTATTATGTACTGGCAAAATGTTACTTATAATTTATTAAATATTTTGTCAACAATAGATTTAAAATATGAATTAATTTTTAGAAATGGTCCACTGATACCTTTTTGATTGAATGCAGGTCTTGAGTAACTTTTTGCTCTCGACACCCCAACTAAAAGATATGCCTACCCTTGCTTTAAAAACTACTTAATTTTATCTTTGTAAATCACTTTATTTTCAACCTTCTCCTTTGGAGGAAATAATCTCCTACTAACTGAATTCTTGGTATTAAATTTAATTTTTGTCAAAGGTCTACGTAATCTGTCAACATTATAACTTCCTGTTCCAAATTGTTGTCGATGTGGAGAGGTATTGGAAGTACATGATAGATATCATAAATACTCCATCTTGACATTGAAGATTTAGATGTTTTATATAATCATTGTTTCGGCAACTTTTTAGAACCTCTACACCTAGCTTACACTATTGAAAGATTAACTGTTTTTAACCTTCGAATGGGCAAGGTTTAAAAGTTACTTGAACGATCGCAGGGATCTCACAGGTCTATTGCAGCTTGGGCCAGGATTTTAATGGATTATAAATTGTAGGAACTCATTTTATGGGTGAGAATGTTCATTTAAAAAAGAAAGCAACATTTATTTGTTAAGAATTTCATTTCTTTTATATAAACAAAATGAACCTGAGAGGTCCCATGATCGCCCGAGGGTTAATAAACTACCATGTTTATTTTGAAAGAACTATATTTATTTTACTGTTTTTGGTTAATTTAAATTATAAGAAGTTTGAGGAAAATAAGAGTAAGTTTTGAATTATTTCAATTTTGATTTAGGCATCTTGGAACACTACGAAGAATATTACCTAATGTTCCCATTGTGACTTTGACTGCAACAGCAACTCCTCAAGTTAGGATTGATATTATTAACTCTTTGCGCCTCAGGTACAAGAATATTTCTGATTGATTATTGTAGTTATATTTTTGAAAATGTGTAAATATATATTTTGTTTTCCTTGGAGCTACCAGGAAACAAAGTTCATGACATTCATTGTTTTTTTGTAAAAACCAAGCAACCATTTATTTTTTTCACCTGAATCCATCTCTATCTATTTTAAAAGTCAGCTATTTTCCAATGCTTTTAACAAATAATCGTTTGGATGCCATTAGTTAGAAATCATATCCAATGAGTGGGAAAGTTTTTACAATATACATCTTATCTTTAAATATGCTCAAGCAATAAATGAGAGTTTCAGACTTTTATTTCCATTTTGTATTTTTGTTTTGTTCTTAAGTTGTTTATATGTTTAAGTTTTAAATTCAGCTTCGTTGTTTGAATAATTAAGAAACTGAATGGAAATTGTAACTGTGAATTACAACACAACACAAGTCCATTTTTTTAGTCTATTTACTTACTGGTGGAATATTTCTTTGATTATTCATATATTCTCAAATACAATCAAAACAGCAAAATTGAAGATTAAAAAAACACCATCGAATACATTAAAAATATTGTAATTGCCATCTATGTACGAAAAAGTTCTTGTTAAAATCCTCTTGCATGAATATTCAGTCTGTAAAATATGCTTATGACAATTAAATACTATTGAAACCTGTAAAGTGTCAAGATATAATGAAGTTAAGAATGAAAAATTAAAACAGTTCAAGTTCTTAAATTTGTATTTTTTATTTTTTTTTATCAGCAATCTGATCACCTGACAGTGTTAAAAATTACTTGCACATAGTAAGCTCTACCAAGCATGAATACACACTAAAGTATTGTTTATTGAAGAAATACCTACAGTAACAAATTGCTTTTTTCCCAAATGGGGTTGCATCACTCCTCTAAATTTGAATTTATTGCTTTCATTTTCATATAAACATAGCTCAGTGTACTATATAGGCTATATTTTTGCCATACATAACATAAATTTCCTAATAGTAAATTCTTTTGGGTTATTTTATTTATTTATATACACTTTAGCTAGAGAAGTTTGAGGAGAAAGAAATATGTCTTTACTGTTTATGAAATTTTTAAAGTTCTGGGTTACAATTTTTTTTTTCTGTAATCGTTGAATAATGGTAACATTACTAAACTGAAATGAGTGAAGAAAGTGAAACATTTTGCAATGGAGTGAAGAAAGTGAATTGCCTTCTTAATTAGTAATAAGTATAAATTAAAAAATAATTTGAAGTTGGAAATTAAATGCTTTTAAATGTTTCTTAACATTGTAAGAATTTATTTTAACAAAATAAATTGAAATGTGAATGAATTATTGGTGGAAATAATCAATATATTTTAAAATTTAAATATATTAATAATTACCTTCCTTGTTTATAACCTGCACTTGTTTATAACTGCACTACTTCACAATCATCACTAGTTGTTTTATAACTATGCTTATAACCTTTCACAACCATGCTTATAACCTACCAACAACATACCATAATCTTCACAACATCCTAATTTTGTTCATATTCTGGTTAGATCTGATCATGTATTACACGATTACAGAAAAAATTTAATATTACACTCGTGACGAAAGTAGAATTTACAACTCTCGTGAAATTACCACACTCACTTCGCTCGAGTGAGTAAACGTTTCACTCGAGTTGTAAAATGATCTACTTTCGTCACTTGTATAATAAATAACTAATTTAGATGGGTGGGGGTTGCCTTCTACATTTGAATTTATTTAATTTATCCAGCAATTATTTTTATAATATTTATATTTGTACTTATTATTTATTTCTTTGTCATATTTTTTAAAAATTTTATTATTTGCTTTTTCTCCTTAATTAACAAAGAAAAAGGGATTATCACCACAAATCTATCACCTCTCCCCACAACTCCACCACAAATCTATCTTCTCCTCATTGTTAGATCAAGCAGTTCTAATAAGTTTCTTTTCATTTCCAGGAACCCTCAACAAATTTGTACTAGTTTTGATAGACCAAATCTTTTTTTATCTGTATCTTTAAAAGGATCTGATTTATTGTCTGACCTTAGGGGGCTTATTAATAAGCATAAACTAGAAAATTCATTTGGTTCTACTATTATCTATTGTCCAACTAAGAAAGTAGCTGATAAAGTTTATTCTACTCTCAGGGGTAAGTTGCTGCTGTAATTTAACATTAATTTGAGGTATTGGATAGTTTGAGTTAGGGAAAAATTGCTAATTATAAATCCTACACCTGCTCTCTGAAGTGATTATCTTAATAAGAGGATACCCAAACTTCTGTAAAAGTCTTGTGGAATGTTAAGAGCTTGGAGGAACCAGGAGCTAGCAAATTGTTGTTAAAAGTTACACAGTTAAGTTAAAGATACACAGTTGAAATAACGGTTTCATTATAAATGCGATTTTCTGTTATAGAAGTTCATCTAAAATATGTATAATCTAAATAGAAAGTCAATCGTTGAATTTAAATTTTATTTTAACAAGTTTTGTACGTTTTGTCGGAAAAAAATGAAATATTTATGCAAGTGCTCAGATTTTTTTTTTTATTTAATGAGTATGGTGGTGCTTCCTTTCATTAACTGTATTTTTGCTTTAACGGTGCTTTTGCTTTAATTGTATTAACAAATTTGATTAAAATAATATTACTAGCAGTAAATAAATTTTGTTTACATGCAAATTTTAAACTGAGAGTATGACACAAACGTTTTGTTGGTTCTTGAATGGGATTTTTTGTTTATCTTTGCTGTTCTGTATCAGCCTTAAGTCGTTAACTAGTCATGTTTATCAGAAAAAGAACGTTTCAAACAACTGTTCATTCTATCATTATAAATTTCAAGGAATTATTGCTGAGATTTGCTAGATAGTTAATAATATTATTTAATATATTCTACAAAGACTAAAATTTACAGTTGAAATGAAAACAACCATTCTATTCATGCCAGGTAATAATATCAAATTTAAATTTATTTGTTTTTATTTTTTCTAGTGGCCGGTTTCAAATGCAATATGTATCATGCTGGTCTTTCTAATAAAGTGCGTGAAAGAGTTCATGAAGAGTTTGTCAACGATGTTGTTGAAATTATCATAGCTACAGTAGCCTTTGGTATGGGAATAGACAAGCCAGGTAAATATTTAAAATTAAATCTTTTATCTCTGTATATAAAACTTGTGTTTTGTCATCTATAGAATATACATTTGCAATAAGATTGGTTCTATACAATGTTTTAATCCGATGCATAATACAGTGATATTACGAATTTTCAAAATCCCCTCCTCCCACTGGTCAGATTTCAGCCACTAACGAACTTGATCTTTAGTTTTACATAAAACGTTTAAATAATGAGTTTGGCAATGATCAAACAAAAATTGCAACCACTAGAGTGTTAACAAACAAATATATGTGTGTGTGTGTGTGTGTGTGTGTATATATATATATATATATATATATATATATATATATATATATAAAATTCTAACCTCTGTCTGTACATTGATTTTTTTCATGAAATTTCAAGATAACTTTTCATTTCACATGTCATAGACACCATTACTGCATTTTGTTTCTATCGTGTGTGTTTGTTTGTTACCTTTTCACGCATAAACGGCTGAACCGAATTTTATGAAACTCGGTATGTATATTACTACTAGCCCAAATTAGACTTTAGGCTATATTAATATTCTCTGAGTCGAACAGGAGTGGGGGTTATAAGGGAGGCCTGAAATTAATAATAGCGATATTTCATTTCCTATGGGTTTTTCGGCCAATATTATTTAGAGCAACTTTTGTCATATATACTTTCGTCATATTCCAACGTATAAATGCGTTATACACCAAAGATTATAGCGGGAGTCAACAATTTTATTTGACGGTCTCAACCGAACTAAATAAAACTCGTTATGTGTATTAGCACTAACACCTTCATTATAATAAGCCATACAAACAGTTCTAGGGACGGGCAGGAGTGGGGGTTGTAAGGGAAGCCTGAAATTAAAAATAGCGGTATTTCGTTTTCAATTGGGTTTTCTCCAATTATGCACTTGACAAAAGTAGTTTATTTTTTTATTTAAAGTAACTTTTGTTATATTCACTATTGTCGTATAGAAAAGTATAGTTAGGTTCAAAGGGGAGTGGGGATTATAAGAGAGGCTGAAATGAAAAATTCGATTTTTTTATTTTCTATTTGTTTTTCGGCAAACGTGCACATAACAAAAGTTGTTTACTTTGTTATTTAGAGTAATTTTTGTGTGCATTCACTTTTGTCGTAAAATGAAGTAAACACGGGATATACGCTAAACGGGAGTCATTAATTTTATTAGTACTTATTTAAGGGGTTTTAATAAATGAATATTATGACAAATGATGTTATGTTTTCATCTTATATGATAGCTCAAAGTATGATTCGGATTAGTGAGGTTATAAATTTTCGTTGCCCCCTCTTCATTTATTTATTTTTCCTAGAAAATACCTTTGTAATTTATTTCCAATAGAAATATAAACTATAAGAGCATTTCTATTATTTAATTTGTATAATGTACCTTGATGTTATTGAAACAAATATGTACTATCATAACAATTAAATGTTAATGGTAATGTCATTATGACAAAAAACAATATGCGTTTAAACTCGATATGATATGATATTTTTAGGGTACCACTATTATTTAATTCTGACCAGTGGGAGGAGGGGATTTTGAAAATTCGTAATTTCTCTGTATTATGCATTGGATTAAAACATTGTATGGAACCAATCTTATTGCAAATGTATATTCTATAGATGTCATCATGACGGTTTTCATTATCTTGATTATTAACCAAGATATTTGCATTTTTTATGCAAGATTTAATAGCATTAGATATACTTGTGGGACCAAATCACTACTTGAGTTGCCAGACTCAGCTAGCCAAGCTAAGGTATTAAAGAGATTGAATAACAAATCTGTTCATTCGTTTCAACCTTATGAAGAATGTAATGTCTACATTCATTACAGTGAATATTAATATGAACGCTTGTGCTGAAAGAAGACTTAACCTGAATATATATGTATATAATTTTGAACGACCTTCAGTTTCCTTATCTCCTCGGTATGATCAATGGACAATGAAGTAATTTTTTAAAAATTGTGTCACGACTACAGCTTCAAAAGCTGATTCCCCTTAAGGGAAATCAGCTAAAAAATTACAATGGTTAAGGTAATGGCGATAAGGATATAGATTGTATACACTCATTATTGTTTATTTTGAGCTAATTAATCTATTATTAGGATATTTTAATAACTTACGAAAATGATATAAATCATAAACATCTAAATTTCCATTCGAGCTATTGGAAGCATGAATTTGGTTACAAGCATATCAGGGTTAAAATATTTTCATGAATTGTAATTTAAATGAGACTTGGTTGATCATGGCGACTTTGAAAAGTGTGCTGATGATGATAGTGATAAAGGCTGAAAAGCCAAGATGATGATTGTTAAATTGATAGTTTCCTAAAACTTTATGATGGTAATGAGTTTGTTTATACTTTATAGCTTAAATTAGTATAAAGGACAAGGTGGAGGATGTGGTGAAATGTGGAAAATGATTCTTTGATAGTTGAAAAAGTAGCTAGAGCAATGAACTTTGACTCTTGGCTAGTTGCAAAGTTCTGTTAGGGGTGCTCAAGAATAGCTTACCAGGTCATAAATTTATAACTCATAATACAGTATTTTCTGTAGAATTTATACAATAATATTGCTGTTATCACTTCAGTGTATTTTCTGCAGAAAAACCTGGATTGTTCAGCCTTTGCACCATTTATTGGTGACCCTAGAGAGTAGAAACTTCCTGACATTGCTTTCCGTGGAATTGGCAGAATTTTCCTATTAACAATTTTTATTTGATATTTTAGTGGATGACAGCCTTTGTTTTATTTATTTTCCTAAATTTTTAAAGGTCTGCTTAATATCATTGAAATATTTTTATTTTATTATTTATAACATCCTGATAGCATTTTCTTTTGAACATTCCTAGGTCACATTAGATTATCATTGTTTCAACTTCTGCCTAGCTAATGTGTTAATTTTTCAGATGTACGTTTAGTTATACATTATGGAGCACCAAAGGATTTAGAGTCTTATTATCAAGAAATAGGAAGGGCAGGAAGAGATGGGCTTCCATCAGTCTGCCATACCTTTTATGCTCAGACTGACTTTACCCTGAATAAGTAAGTACAAGTTGAGAATCAATTTATATAACTTAAGTTAAAAGTTTCATTATTGCACATTATAATCATAGCACATCAGCCTTGCACATAGTAAACCGACTGTGGATAACAGGAGTTGAGGTAGAACTTCCTTATTTGTACAAATGAGTCATCATAGAGCTTTTCATTCTAAATCTATGCATTGAAATATATTAGTTGACGAATTCCACTATGACCATTGGTATACTCATTTTGTAGGACTTTTTGTGTGTCAATGTAGTTGAAATTTATGAAAATTTAAATAATATCTATTCTCATTGCGTGTGTATTAAATTGATTGTTTTAAATTAGGTGTAAGGGGCTCAGGTTAGCCATGTGAGTTAAAGCATTGACCTTTATCCTCTCTATCACATGGTAAAACTAAAGTGGTGAGTTCGATTCTCTCCTGGGCAAAGGAAATTATTTAGTGACGGAATTCATTAAATAACATCCTATGTCCCACCCTGGCTAGAAAAGGGTGGTAACCTGTCCCAATTAGCCTTAGTTGCAAAAAGTGGACGTTAATAAATAATAATAATAATAAATTAGATGTACATTTATGATATAAGATATTTCATTTTAGAATACAATTAAACTTGTGAATTTAGGCTAGAGAACAAAGACCCTGATATAATGTCTTCAATAGCCCCCCCCCCCTCCCATGGATGAAAATAGAAATGATTTGATTTAGAATTACCAGCTAGACATTATTTCCACTGAACTATAATAGGCTTACACTGGCTGCTATCCTACAAGCATGCACAGTACCAATTCTCTAACTAGTTATGAAATATTGTTATACTCTATTTCTTTCTCCAACATCTAACAATCTGCTATTTTTTGTGGACACTCCTTATACGAGTTATGAGATATGAAAATGAGATTTAAGTTAATATATATTAACAGTTCGCTGATAACGCTATAGTGACCGCAATTATTGTTTAATCATTAGCAACACTTCATGATAAGCTAAAGTCAAGATAATGGCTGCAATCGGATCAGGTAAAGTGGGGTTGGGTGGTCGGTGGAATGGTCAGGGAAGAGCTAAAACACAATCTCAAATATCTCCACTATTATTGGCCTGATTGAAAAATGCCAAATAACCATTTCTGTTGATTATGTAATATACTACAATTTTTGTGCTGTACATTTTTCTCCAACATGAATATTAATGGCTTCCTAATTATCCATTGTAGCACAAAGTAGTCGTTAATAAGCTATTATAATAATATTAACAGTTATTTGTATTTCTCCATTTTCAGCATTTAATTATGATGAATTAGTAGAACTACACACCAACTCAAAAATAATTTATTATAATGGATTAAGTACAGATTTTCCAAATTGATAACTACTCCTTCAGGAAAATAAACAAAAGTAGTTTTCCTCATATTTCCTGCCAGTTTCACTTATTTAAGTGCTGTGTGATACATTTCTACGTAATTTACAATATTCTGTTTAACAATTTAGCAATGGATTTGAGTGATAATTGACATAAATAATTCTTTTTGTTGACACAATTGACTGATTAAGGCTTGGATGCTCCTATTAGTCATTTTCAGTGGAATATTTTGTGCTTCAATTTCCGTTTATATATATATATATATATATATATATATATATATATATATATATATATATATATATATATATATATATATAAACATACATTATTGTAAAATTGTATTTTTACTTAAAGCCATCGACTATAAGGGGTCTAATATAATCTTTTAAGGAAATAAAATATAATATAAATAAAGAGAATAATCCAGTTTCAAGGAAATTATATACTTTAAAAAATGTATACACTTATTTATCTGTCTTCATGGAGGGCATACCAAAACAGGATAAAGTTAACTCTGGATTCAATTTCCTGAAATTTCCATTATTTTATACTAACAACTATAAATAAGTCCTGTGATTAATGGAGTCTTTTAGCAGATTTCCCTTAAGGAAAATCAGCTATTGAGGTTGTACTCATGACGGAATTTTCGAAATTTTCGAAATGTCCATCGATCCTACCTAGTAGATGACGAATATGAAGTCCGTTCAAAACTGTATACATATATCTATCTATATATATATATATATATATATATATATATATATATATAGATTTGTCTGTTACCGCTCTAGCGGTCGCAATTTTTGTTTGATCGGTACCAAACTCGATATTTAGTCGTTTTATGTAAAAAGAAAGATCAAGTTCGTTAACGGCTGAAATCGGACCAGTTGGAGGGGAGGATTTTCGAAAATTTGAAATATCTCCGTTACTACATGTTGGGTCGAAAAATTGTACAGAATCAATCTTATTGCAAATTAAATTTACTATAAATATTGTTATATACATTTATTCTCTATCTTGAATATTAACCGAGATATTTGCATTTTTATGAAGTCTGTGGTCGGGTATAATTCGGAATAGATCGGCCATTTCCGCCAGTACTCAGCTCAGGTGGAAGCTTCTTCTAACCTTACCTTACCTTCGTTACTTTGTGAGATTTATGCAAATACGTTCTGCCCCCCTTCTTTAGTTCTTGGACTACTAAAATTTGAGTTATTAAAATATAAATTATTCTTAATCTTCAGAAGCCGTTTCAGTTGGGAATTTATTTTAATTAACTGAAAGATTTCTCATTACCGTTTGTATGTAATCACGGTGGTATTGTGTTACCAGTATGCAGATTTCTCTATTGTAAAACTTCACATGGGAAATCTGCTTAGTTTACGTAGCCCCTGCGTGACAGACTTTTAATTATTTATAGAAGCAAAAAAAAAAAAAAAATGTTAAAATTCCCTTTGGATGAAATCAATGAATTTGACTGATATATTAATATGCTCTAGAGTTCTTAATTACATTGATTACTTACTTATTTTATCATTTCATGTGAAACTAAAGGTTATGTTTACTAATAATTGAAATTAGATCCATAAGAGAGGGAGTTTAGCAGAGTACTTATATTATATTATAAAAATGAAATATTAATTATGTTATGTCACTCCATAATTTTGGAAGTCTTAGTTTATGCAGCACCATGTGATAGACCTTTTCTTTGTTGTAGTTAAAACATGATTTTTATATTTGTTACAGGAGTTTTATTTCTTCTTTGACTGGATCATTTAAAACACATAAAGAAGATATGCAACGTTTGATGGAACGCTATTTACAGACACCTAATTGTCGCAGAATGCTATTAATTAAGCACTTTAGCCCTAATTTCAAATTTGAAGATGACAGAGATCCCAAATCCTGTTGTGATAACTGTGTCAAAAGGTATCCAAATATTATATTACTACCACATATCAAGGAAAATTGAAATTGATTTGCCAGATGTAAAATTATAATAATAATTATCAATTACTGAATTAATATTTTGATTTTGCCAGAAGTAGTTTATCATTAAGAGTAATCAAGGGGGCTCAGGAACCATGAGAGTTAAAACGTTGGCCTTAATATCACATTGTAAACCTAGAGTGGCGAGTTCGATTCCCGCTTGGGCAATAGGAATTTATTTAGTGACGGAATTCATTAAATAAAATCCTTAGTCCTCCCTGGCTAAAAAAAGGGTGGTAACCTGTAGATAACCTGTCCCAATTAGCCTTAGTTGCAAAAATAATAATAAATAATTAAATTAAAATTAAAAAGTTTAATCAAAACTCCACTGAGCATAAGGTCTTGATTTATCACCCTCACTCAGCATAATTGTGTTTATTTATTGTTGAATACTATTGTAGGTAGGACGAAAGAATGGCCTACATTAGAAGTAACTTCCACCTGTCAGAATACCAACTCAAAATACTAATGTACTTAGCGTTGGAATGATTTTTGACGTTTTGCCTGATAGAGGTTGGATATTGGGAATTTGGAAACATCCTTGATATTTATTCATCTTCAGGCATTGATTCCAGTCAACAAATACCAGTATTAAATATTTATTTAATATTGGTAATACAGTCCATGAATAGTGAAATTTTTTGTATTTATTTATATTTGCACTCTTCTTTATTATATTTTTTGAAACTTTATAAATTAAAAAAAAAAAAGTTCAAATAATATAGTTTGGATCCTAACCCTTAACCCATGTTTTCCATCTAATCTTGATTTACATTTAATCCTCTGTTTTGTCAAGTCTAACTTTATAGAATTCTACTGTATCATTAACTTGGTTTAATTGACACTTCAAGATTTATTTATGAGATGTTTTACTGTTTATTAGAGGAAAGAATTGTAGCAAACCAGATATTGGCTATGATTTGACTGAAGATGCTCTCTTATTACTAAAATCTGTCAAAGAAATGAATGAAAAGTATGGTTTGATTACCTACATTCTTCTACTTAGAGGTTCTACCAATAAACGTTTGCCTGACCGTTTCCGCTCTTCAAAACTTTATGGTGCTGGTCGAGATAAAACTGAACCTTGGTGGAAACTATTAGGTATAAAATGCATTTATTTACTTTTTTCAAGGGTAGAAATTTACTATTTATAGGAATTAATTGTACCTCTCACCCCCCCCCACACACAACACTCATATTTCTCCACCATATTCAAAGTCTGATTCCTGTAATTTTCTAAGATTATTTGAAACTACCTGTATCTTAACAGCGTTTTATTAATATTTTTTTTTAAAGGACAAACAACAATGTTTTTTTTTTTTTTTTTAACTTCAATTAGAAGTGATGCCCTTCATTAAATTTTTGCCACCAAAATAAAATAAATTTCAAACTCAGGTGAAAAAACATGAAGACATTGACTTAGTTAATACTAATTTTCATAATTGTACATTTATGTAGCTGAGCCAGTGGCACAAACTCTCTAGAGAAATTAAAGGACTCAATGAACTTTGTTGACGTGTGTGTGTGTGTGTGTGTGTGTGTGTGTGTATGTATGTATGTATATATATATATATATATATATATATATATATATATATATATACTAGCTAAGGTACCCGGCTTCGCTCGGGAAACTATTTAAGGCTGAATGATGATAGTATGTTTTTGGGCAAGGCTTCAATGTTTACAACTACGCTTCCCGTCGGCACGCATTTTTTTGCTGTGAGGGTCAGGCAGGCGACTTATAAATGAGAAATTTTATATTTGAAGAATAAATAAAAATGTGTTCCTAATCTATCCCTTGCCACTTTTTAACTCACCTTTTTGAATACTTCAAACCATAATCATGGATAGTATTTATTACAATTAAATATCGTCTATAATGAAACTTATTTCCTGTCAAAAACCAATCCGAGCACATATAGTTTAAGCATAGTTTAGCACGTAAGGTTATATTCATAATAGTAGATCTCAGTGGTAATCACTTCCCGTAATGCCCAGCATTTCACAGGAAATTAGTAAACTCAATTAACTCTATTAGCCTCCGTCTATTTCCGCTCTAGCATTAGAGCTATCAATACTCTTCTCCTTAAATTATTAATTCAAAATGTTATTGTAATAATTCATCTACCTGATTGAATTAAATAATAGTGTTACCCTAAAAATAATTTCAATTATATTCGAAAAGCTAGTCGAGGGGAAGAGATCGTAGCCGTCCCTGCAACCTAAGTAATACTTTAAACAATCATATCGAGTTTAAGAGCATTTTGTCTTTTTTCATAATGACATTAACGTTTAATTGTTATGATAGTACATATTTGTTTCAATAACATGAAGATATAGGAAATAAGATAGTATATAACCAAAATCAAAGAGTTTGATTCCCTAGTACTTCCCCTATCACTCCTTGAGGAAATTCAGCACGATTTTTTTTTTTAAATAATACATTATACAAATTAAATAATGGAAATGCTCTTATAGTTTAAATTTCTATTGGAAATAAATAACAAAGTTATTTTCTAGGGAAAATAAATAAATGAGGCGAAGGGGAGGGGGATTTATAGTCTCACTAATCCGAATCATACTTAGTACTAAATAATCGAAATAGATAAGGCTAAAACATAACATCATTTGTCATAATATGCCTATATTAAAAACACTTAAATAAGTACTAATAAAATCGTCGACTCCCGCTATAGATTTAGCTTATATCCCGTATTTACTTCATTTTACGACATAAGTGAATGAAACAAAAGTTGCTCTAAATAACAAAGTAAACAACTTTTGTTATGTGCACCTTTGCCGAAAAACAAATAGAAAATGAAATATCGTGAATTTTTACTTCAGGCCTCCCTTATAACACTCACTCCCGTTCGAACCTAAAAATTTTAATATAGCTTATAATCATGGGAGAATTAGTGCTAATTGACATACCGAGTTTTGTTAAGTTCGGTTCAATTGTTAGCGCCCAATAAAATAGTTGACTCCCGCTTTAGTTTATAGTATATATCTCGTTTATACATCGTTAAAATTCAAAAATGAATATCACAAAAGTTACTCTAAATAACAAAATAAACAACTTTTGTTAGGTTCATATTTGCCGAAAAACGAATAGAAAACGAAATACCGCTATTTTAAATTCAGGCCTCCCTTACAACCCCCACTCCTGCCCATCCCTAGAAATGTTAGTATGGCTTATTATAATGACAGCATTAGTGCTAATACACATACCGAGTTTTATTCATTTCGGTTGGGTCTTTCGTCTCAAATAAAATTGTTCACATTCGTTATAGGTTATTGCGTATATCTCGTTTATAATTCAGTATACGAAAAAAGTGTATATAACAAAAGTTACTCTAAATAACAAAATAAACAACTTTTGTTATGTTTATATTTGCCGAAAAACCAATAGGAATCGAAATATCGCTATTTTTAATTTCAGGCTTTGCTTATAACCCCCACTCCTGTTCGTCTCAGAGGGTATTAATATAGCCTAAAGTCTAAGTTGGGTTAGTAGTAATATACATACCAAGTTTCATAAAATTCAGTTCAGCCGTTTATGCGTGAAAAGGTAACAAACAAACAAACATACACGAAAGAAACAAAATGCAGTTATGGTGTCTATGACATGTGAAACGAAAAGTTATCGTGAAATTTCGCGAAAAAAATCAATGTACAGACAGAGGTTACAATTTTATATATATATAGATATATATATATATATATATATATATATAGATATATACCTTTGTAGATGACCCGCTTCTTATACTGTAAGAAAATGCAACCATATTGACTCAATGAATAAACACTTCTTTTCTTCCTTAAAACATCAGTTTTATTTAATTCCCCAACCTGTCAAGGTCTATAGCTCTTTATCAATGTGGTTAGTAGCTATATATTATATAGTTTTTAACTATGCTCTATATCAGTTGTAATTTAGATTTATATAAGTGTACTAGTATCTGTGATTCATTTTCCATCTTTTTAAAACCCTTTTTTTTCCAAAATAAAAGAAATAGAAATTAATAACAATTGTCTAGATAGTAGCCTCCTCATAATTAAGAATATGAACATTGGCTAATCAACTCCTCTTAATCATTGACTTGTTATACAACCGAGGTAGATGTATGTAATGAAATTTAGAAAGGGATTCTAAATGTGGAGGACAACAATTTTAAAAATTGACTATGCTGGTATAGCTGGTGGACATAAAAGTGAGGTATGAAAATAGTAAAAAGAAATATATGTAAATAGAATGTTCAAAATTTACAAAAGAAAAAAAATTGGAAATTGTAGTTTAAGATAAGAAGGTACCTCTTGATAAGGGGCTATAGAGCTTGAAACAAGTTGGGGAATTAAATAAAACTGATGTTTTAAAGAAGAAAAGGAGTGTTATTCTTTGGCCCAATATGGCAGCATTTCTGAACTATATGTATATATTTGGTTGGCATTGTAGACATTAGGAGATGTGTGTCCACTCCAGCTCGCCTGTAATCAAAACTAGGAGAATTAATGCCATTCTTCAAATTGTATTATTCACTAGACTCCCAATCTACATTAGCTTGTTCTGATGTGGTGCTTGAATTAAATTTTTCTCTTAGTTTGGATAAAACTTCCACCTGTTTTTACTCTCATCTTACTCAGGGTAGTAGTAGATTTAATCACACCTTAACCCACACGAAGAAGTGTGCACACTATATATTACAATGTTTAATTCATAATATTTCATTATAAACTGTAGCAAAATCATAGCATACTGTTTCTCTTAGCAAAGCTACAATTTTAGGAGGCCTACTTTTGAGGGAATCATTTTTAGAAGAATGTGTCTCTAATTTTGGACAAGGCTGGAATAAAAATAATTTTCCTGTTAAAATTGTGAAGATAACTAAAAAAGGACTTCATTATATTGAAAGGTATGAATTACTATTTCTTATTTGACTTATTGGACACCGCCACATTATAAAGTAATAATTGGTGATGGGAATGGAATTATGACTTTGTGGCTTGTCAGATTTGTGATTTTATGTTCATTGTATTACAGAGATTGACAAACAAAGCTTCTTTAATGGACAATTTTATTTTTTTCTATTTTCATTTTTTTTCCTTTCTAGAAATGGAGAAATAGCTCATCTTGAACCTACTCCAGAAATGTTAACATTGATTCATACAATGCCCAGGTATACTTTCTGTGTTTTATTATCAAAATTATTATGCCTTGCAATGAAAATTTAGAAAAAAAAAAATTGAAAATCTTTGCAAAAAGCTTATCATTTAAAAGAAATATTAAACTCACAGATATTTTTAAATTATTGTGATGCAAGCATTGAAGCTGAAGGAGTCAGATTTTGTAGATATTTGTTTTTTAAATGAAGAGCAGAGTAGGAGTGTATTGCATTCTCACCTGCCTTCCTGAAAGTATCAGGGCTCAGCAGAGCTGACCCAGGAGTTTAAGTAAGGAAACTAATAATATCATAATTTAAAAAGTCCATCACGCAGGGGCTGCGTAAACTAACCAGATTTCTCACGGGAAGGTTTACAACAGATAAATCTACATACTGGTAAAATCACTGTGAATGTTAAGGGAATAAATACAAACGGTAATAAGAAATCATTCAGTCAATTTACAAGTTAATATCTGCAACGGAAAGCGTCTGAATTGTAAACAAACAGAGCAGCCAACTTCGCAGTGCTGAATAGATAGAATTATTCTAGACCAGAAAGATAAACAATTAATAAAATATATCTGAATATAACATATTAATTTTATTGAAAGCTATTTACTAGAGCTAGTGGAGTAATTTGAAATGAATCAGAATAATTTCTATCTCAACCACTCAGATTTTAGTAATCCAAGAGCAAAAGAATGGGGGGCTCAACAGAATGTATTTGTTTCTATCTCGTATCATAACGCTTTGCTGAAAACAATGTTTGGTATTTAATCTTGTATTGATTTGGTTCATGATATAACAGCTTATTAATATGACACTTGTAGGAGTGGGGGTTTACTGAAAGTGTAAAACTATAAAATCCAAATATCTCGGTTAATACTCATTATACGGAAAATATGTATAGAACAATATTTATAGTAAATTTAATTTGCAATAAGATAGTTTGTAAACAATTTTTCGATTCGACTATAGTAACAGAGATATTTTGAATTTTCGAAATTCCTCCCCCTTGTACGATTTCAGCCGTTAATGATCTTGATCTTTCTTTTTACATAAAACAACTAAACATTGAGTTTGGTAACAATTAAACAATAATTGTGATCGCTAGATTGGTAACAGACAAATATATAGATTACAGATAGATTTCCCTCAAGGGAAATCTGCTAAAAAATTAATGTGACATAAGCTCCAATCCAAGTATGCTCAAGTAATGTTTCTCTTATTAGGCTACTTAAACTAACTAAATAGAATATTTTACTGAGTGGCTCAGTGGAATGTGTTGTACTAGTTACTAGATCAAGATAACAACCCCCTGGCTGTGTCCTACTAAAAGTTCATCAGCTTTCCATTTGACGGTTTCCAATATCGGAGTTCTATCCACTCCTGATGTGAGTACTCAGGACCATGATACAATTGAGGAGCTTCTTGAATAAATCAGTAGCATACTATAATTGAGAATAGCACATGCGCGTTGTATACTTTTTTTTTCCTCTGTTCAGTATCCTTGAAATGATGGAGTATATTTATAAAATTCCCTCTACTTGTACATCCCATCTTTTGGTACTGTGTACCAAGTGGAGTGGGTTATTAAAAATAATTATTTTTATAAAATACAAATGCCATGTAAATATGAAATTCATTTAACAAATAATTAAATAAAATATACAAAATATAATTAAATGAAATATACGATATAAAGTATTTTAAATAATGGTAAAAGTAATCAATAACAAAATGAAAAAGAAAATATAAAGCGAAAATGAGATGTTTTTATGAACTGAAGTAAAGTAGGACTACTTGTTCTTTATTATAATTTTTTGATGTCCACTTTATGCTACTATGGCTATTTTGGAGGGTTATCTACAGGTTACCATCCTTTTCTAGCCAGGGTGGGACAAAGGAATCTATTTAATGAATCCCATCACTAAATAAATTCCTATTGCCCAGTGCAGGAATCACACTCATCACTCTGGGTTTACCATATGAGATTAAGTCCTAAGCCCCAACTCACATGGCCAACCTGAGCCCCTATGTTATAATTTGTCACCTATAAATGATGTAAAATCATTAGTAAGAAAAAAAAGCAGACCGTACTTTGCATCAGGCCAATTATGTCCACTATGCATTATTCTTTTTATGATATTTTGTCTTGTTCTTTCCAGTAGTTTACGGCCAAATATTATATGGTCATTTGTTCTGTTAGTCCACCACATTTGCACTGGCCGTTTGCAATAATTTTAAATCTATGTAAATAGCTTCTAGTTGTTCTATCTCCCGTCTGTTGTACAGTAACAAGTCAGTGCTGTTTCTCCTCTCACCAAATGCCATTTGATAAACCCTAGCCATTATGGGCTCTTGACCCAAAGTATTATTATAAATAAAAAGGTTAAATTACTAAAAGTCTAGATATTAGTGCTAAATTATTATTTAACAATTAATGAAATTCAGGAATTTAAAGATATAAATAATCTATTTATTTGTCATGTGTATTAAGATGTAGAACCTGGATAACTTTGGAAGTTAGTTGAAGTATGGCTGTGGACTTGTGGCAGACTTGCTAAATAAAGTCCCTAGTCCTACCCTGACTAAACAAGTGTGGTACATATAGAACTCTATTCAGAAAGGCTTAGTTGCACAAAGTGGATGTTAATTTACTTTTTTGAAAAAGTAAAATGCCTTCTAATATAAGTTATATTATTGGAGTTTAACTAACTTCTTGAAATATGTAAGAATGGTTGAGAAAAACATTAAATACTTTTTAAATCCATTTAGCATTTTTTCAAAATTGGCAGTCAATTTAAGAAACCATTTTGACATTTGATTGTTTTGTTTTATTATTATTATTATTCGAGCATTCCATTTCTTATTGTAACTATAGGCTTTCTATTTTCTTCTTGAGCGAGGATAAATAAAAATATTTTGGTGAAATGTAAATATTTGAAAGTAAATGTTTTATTTTATCATGAATTATCATGTATCTGTTTATTCTTCCTGTTTTAGAAAAACTAAGGATGGTTGGATTGAAACAAAAAAGACTTATTCAGAATTTATCGATGATATGCCTGAGGAGTCTTCATGTTTGCGTAATGCATCTTTAGAGGTTTGTAGGAAGCATTCCATTTCTTTTTTGTTCCAAGCACAATCCTGTGAGGTAAACATGAAGAAAGTCACTATAACTTCCACAAGTTTTTTTTTTTTCAAAACAGGTTGACTTTACCTCATTTGGGTCCATTTTCTGATAAAATTTAGAAAAGTTTGCATGATTTAGATGACTTTTCTGAGTAAAATACTCTTATTTTCTATAGTTAACAGACAAATTAGTCTAATCTCTCTAGATATATAGTATAGATTTCGCAATATGTGAAACTATATATACATTAAGTTAACCTATTATATTATTATATACATTGAGTTAACCTAACTTGCACAACTGATAGAAAAAACATAATACCTGCAACACAACATAGTTTTTGTTTGTTTGCTTAAGTTGTTAATAAATTCTGTTGAGTGTTAATTAAAAATTGTAGGTCCCTTAGTGGTATTGTGCAACATTACAATGCTACTGGAAGAAATGAAAGTTATTTATTTACTATTTTAAGCCTTTAAGACAGTGGTATCCTCCATCCAATTTATTTAAATATCACCTCTATATTGTCCTTAATTTATTTGGGAATCCACTTGTTGAGTTTGTTTGTTTTTTTTATAGGAATTTTTTTCTTTCTTAGTAAGCACAGAGATTGTGGAAGGTGTCCTTTTGTATTATGACTGATCATTTTTTCATTTAGTGTAAAACCTGAAATTAATTGCATTTGTGTTTTAGCAGATTTCCCCTAAGGGAAATCAGCTATTGAGGTTGTACTCATGACGGAATTTTCGACATTTTTCTTCAAATGTCCATCGATCCTACCTAGTAGATGACGAAAATGAGGTCCGTTCAAAACTGTATATATATATATATCTATATATATATCTATCTATCTATCTATATATTTGTCTGTTACCGCTCTAGCGGTCGCAATTTTTGTTTGATCCTTACCAAACTTCATATTTAAGCGTTTTATGTAAAAAGAAAGATCAAGTTCGTTAACGGCTGAAATCGGACCAGTGGGAGGGGGGGGTTTAGAGGGGAGGATTTTCGAAAATTCGAAATATCTCCGTTACTATACGTCGGATCAAAAGATTGTATAGAACCAATCTTATTGCAAATTAAATTTACTATAAATATTGTTCTATAAATTAATTCTCTATCTTGAATATTAACCGAGATATTTGCATTTGTATTCTGCGTGTGGCTATAGGCTATGTTCGGAGTTTCCGACGAGAGCTCTGGCGGCCGTTTCCATAACTATCGTCCCTCGTGAATAGGTTTAGAGGTTAGGTTAACTGTTTTTTGGTCTAGAAACTACTGGGTTATTACGCCCTAAATAATGTTTTTTAGGTTTAGAGGTTTCTTACTACTACAGTTGTTATTAGGCAGATTTCTCTATTGTAAAACTTCACGTGGGAAATCTGCTTAGTTTACGCAGCCCCTGCGTGACGGACTTTTTCCATTGGTTGATGGTTTGCCTTGGATTTGTTTTCCTAGTTTTGTCTATTATTACCTTAATCTTATTGAGACCAAAATTTCTCGATAGTGAGAAGTAATAAACAAATAAAATCTTCATATCTCACAAAATTAGGTTGATTACACCAATTAGTTTGACTAAATAGATCTACTTAACATTGTATGAGTTAGAAGCTGTGATTTTCCACTATAACAATTTCAGTTTACAAAGTTAATGATAATAAAATTTCAGGATTCACTCTTCGAAGAACTTCTTAAATTCAGGACTGAAATAGCTCAGAAACTCCATTGTATGCCGTACATGGTATTGGACAACAGAAGCATTCAGGATTTGACTGTTAAGAGACCAAAAACTCTTGAAGAACTTTCATCAGGTGAGAACAAAAACTTAAATCAAACTTTCAGTTACAAATCATTATAATTATTTAATTAGTAACGACAATATTTCTTTTCAGCTGAAGGTATCAATGAAGCTAAAATTAAAAATTTTGGCAAGGAATGCTTGGAATGCATTGCACGAGTTGTTGAGGCTAACAGTTCTAATACTTCGACGAGGTATTTTTTTCCTTTATTTTTATTAAGATATCTTTGGAAAACGTAGTGCGTATAAGACTAATTAAAAAAGAATATGTTGCAGACAACAGAAATTGAAAAAGAAAGAAATAGTCAACAAAATGTATGTGTAAGAGGTTCATTTCAAAAGCATATAAATTAAGGTTTTCAGTCATAAGAGTGAACTGAATTAATTAATAAATGACATCATCTCATATTTATATTCATTATACAAATTCAAAATAGCTCCATAAATAAAATAATATTTTAAATAGAAAATTGTATTAAAAGGACCTTCTTTATTAAATTGTGCCCACATACATTACAAATTACCAAAAATCCATCTGTGACGACATAAAATGATTAAAATTGTAAAATTGTCAAAATGTATATATTCATAATGATACATTTTATTACAACATAATATTTTAATTAGAACTATTTCATTGGGGACTTTTTGTAATGGGTTAAAATGCTAAACAATTAAAGAAATAAATACTTTACAGTGAGATAAACTTTCCATGTTTTTCCACCTGTGCTCAAAGCTATTCACAATATTTTGGCAACACTTTTCCCCTAACATTTCTGTATTGTTTTACCTGTGTTTAAATAAAAGTATAGAACATGTTATGAAAGATGTTGAAATTGTCTTCGAGCATGCCTTTCTCTTAATATTTTTAAATGATGGTTCAGTAGGTCTACATTTTTTTCAGCTACTGTAATGACCTCGTTATATTCTTATGGATTACCTCAAAAAAGTGAATACAATTCCCATCCAACAATACTTCTGCTATGTAGGTTGACATATTGAGCAAATCGGTTAACTTATTTTCAATTTCATCATCCTGAAGCCAATTAAGGTTTGTTTAAATGTTGATTTAATTTAGAATAATAGGCTTCATATTCTTTTCATTTTCTAAAGTATTAGATTCGATTTGTTTTAGAAAGACCAAATCTCTCAAAAATTGGGCTTAGTTTGTTTATTATTATACAACCAATGTTTTTAGAGTATGTTGTTATAAAAATGTTATGTGACTGGTGACAAAAATCTTAAAGCTGACAGTTCTTGTTAGAAAATACTTAACTAAAAAAGTCCGTCACGCAGGGGCTGAGTAAACTAAGCAGATTTCCCACGTGATGTTTAGTAATAGATAAATATACATACTGCTAACACAACAACATCGTGAATAAATACATACGGAAATAAGAAATGTTTCATCCAATTTCAATAACCTGCCGACAGGAAGCGTTAGGTTAGAAATGTAAACAAACTGGGGTCTACCCGTTTGTTTACATTTCTAACCTAACCTCTGCCTCAGACCGGAAAGAAAAACAATTACTGAAATATATCAGAATATAACACATTATTTTATTGAGAGCTATTTACTATATCTAGTACTGTAATTAATAATGAGTCAGAATAATTTTTATCTCAATCAATAAAATTTTAGTAGTCCAAAACTTTAAGATGGGGGGGGGGGGGGTCGCCAGGGCATATTTGCATGTATCTCGTATAATAAAGGTCTCTTGAATACAATTTTTGGTATTTAAACTTCCAATAATGTGATTTATTATGTAGCAGAGTATTGTTTACGTAACATGAGTAGAAGTGGCGGTTTGCTGAAAACTGAAAATGCAAATATCTCGGTTAATATTCAAGATAGAGAATAAACGTATATAACAATATTTATAGTAAATATAATTTACAATAAGATGGGTTCTATACCATTTTTCGATCCGATGCATAATAACGGAGATATTTCGAATTTTCGAAAATCCCCCCCTTTAAACCCCCCCCTCCCTCTGGTCCGATTTTAGCCATTAACGAACTTGATCTGTCTTTTTACATAAAACGGTTAAATATCGAGTTTCGTAACGATTAAACAAAAATTGCGACCGCTAGAGCGGTAACAGACAAATATATATATATATATATATATATATATATATATATATATATATATATATATAGATATATATATATATACAGTTTTGAACGGACCTCATTTTCGTCATCTACTAGGTAGGATCGATGGACATTTGAAGAAAAATTTCGAAAATTCCGTCATGAGTACAACCTCAATAGCTGATTTCCCTTAAGGGAAATCTGCTAAAACCATAGTTATCACTACTTTTTTATCAATCAAATTCATTTTTATTTTTTTTTTTTTTATTTATTTTTTTTTTTTGAGATTCTAAAACTTAATTTGCTTCCAAGAACATAATTTTGTTTTTCTATGCCTAACCAACTTAATCTCTTGTTGCAGTAACATTGTTTCTACAAAAAGGTTCTTCAAAAATTTCGTCAAGCCAGCACCCCAGGTCTTCAGGTATAATATTTATTCAACTAATGAAATAATTTTCTCCATTGGCATTTAATTCAGAATACTAGTTGTTTTTTGCTAAGTATTATTAACAGTGCATAGTAGATTTATAATTATATTAGACTTCTTAACAAGCTTATTTGAGCCTACTTATAAAAAGCCATTCAAAACAGTGCAGTCAATCATTCTAATGTTCTAAAAACATGTCTGTTTTGAAATATTGATCTAAAATATAAAAAAGAAGAATGGAGTAAATTAAAAGCTGGCCTCAATAGTTCTATAATCACAAGTAAAAAATATATGTTTACATTTTTTGTGGGTTCCTTGTTAGACAGGAGAGTGTAGAATGAGGAAAGTGACATATACTAGGTCACATTTATTCTGTAGTAAAGAAAGTTACTTCGCAGGTTCATGAATTCATTAAAAATACTTCCCCTTGCCTTTTAGTAGATAATTTCTTTGAAATAACTTTTTTGAAATTTAAGTACTGATATTGGGATATTTTATTTCCATTTTGAGGTAAAGGTAGCAGATTCCTGGTAAAAATCAAGAAAAGGTCTTGTTCCAACACAAGTATTTAATTTAAGTGGCAGAGCATAGCATTCACACCATCACCAGAGTCCTTTCACAGACAAGGATTTCCTGTCCACAGAACAGACCTTATTCTTGGTGCTTGCCTGGCTATTTTACTTAGCTAGTTCATCACTTAATAAATTCCTTTTTGTACATGCAAGAATTAAACCCACGACTCTAGGTTTAACTAACTTGAGGCCACATTTGTAGATAATTACAACGCACATTGTTATTTTTTTGAACTCATCTCCTTCATTAAAATTTGAAAAAGGTAGTATTTGATCATTTTATTCCGTTCAAATTATCAGAGTAATAATGAGAGTTTTTTTGACCATGAATGATTTCATCAACTTCCTTATAAAATATGCCAACCTTGATGACAAAATGAGGTACACTTCCTCATCTTCAGCTCCAGTATTCACGACTCCCCAGAAACCTGATTCCCAACTCAGTTTAACTAAACCTGCCAAGACATCTTTGACCATTTTCAAGAGAGATATTTAATCACAAAGGACCGCCATTTCTTTGTGGTTGGTTTGTTGTTATCTGAGCATAAGGCTTCTTGTTAGGCTGATAAAAATAACCATGTAGTTGTTTTTGCCATTCAGGATAAAGGTTCTCAGATTTATATTATATATTTTTACAAAACCTGTTGTCTCCTTTTCGTGATGCCATTTAGCACATGGTTCTGCTACCTCTATGAATAGAGCCAATCATTTCTCATTGTCCAACCTTCATGAAGATTCTTTATCTAAATAGCTCTCCAAGTGTTTTTATTGAATTTAGGTCAAAAAACTGCAAGGTTATCATTGCCCAACTGCGTATAAAAGGGAGTTTGTCGCCAGGCTATATGGTGCCATCAATAACCAAGAATTATGGAACCCACAGGCTTTACTGTACGAATCCATCCATACCCAATTGCACACTTTTATTTTTAATTACTGTGTATTTTCCAAATCCTGACCGTGACAGCCCAAAGACTGGTTTGTAAAGAGAGTGGATCAGTTGGGCCTCCAAAAAAATAATAGTTTTTCAAAAATTATTAAATTTACTAACAAATGAATTGAATTGTGTCTTACGAGATGCCACGCCATTTATTATTTTTCTTTTTTACAAGTAACATAAATAACATGAAAATGGTAAAATAAGAAATCATTTACAACAAGTCTAGGCATGATAAAAGTAGAAGCACAAGACAAGTGTTCAATAGAAATATCCAATAATACTTCAAGTGATTAGTTTGGTCTGAGATTCACCATGCATCTTTTCCATAATTAATGTGAGGGTGTGGAATAAGGAGGTCTGAGCTTTTGTTAGGTAGAGGAAGAAGTATCCAAAGGACTCCTGTTATGTGATCTCACATCATTGGTGCCAATGAGTTGGCCTCTGTCAGACACTTGGAGTGTTAATTGGGTTTAAGTCCATTAATTCATTTGAAATAGTCTTATTAGAAGTATCAATTAGCCATTTTTGTTGTAACTAACTAAATACTGTTAATGATAATGATTGCTAAAACAATTGAAGCAAACAGTGTGCACTCATGTGAAATTTATTATAAGTTGGATTATATTATTTGTTTATGTTTCAATTCATATCAGTATTTATTTATATTTTCATTTAAATAGATATGAGGAAGAAACACAAGAAAACCTCCCTACAGAAAGTGCATCAAATGAAGATCTTTCTGAAAAAACAGATCACGATACTTCACAATTACAAACAACTCAGACAATTTCTTGCAGTCAAGATTTTGAAGACAGCTTTGGGGAAGACATTTTTGACCCGGATATATTGTCTGCTATTGATGAAATTGAATTGAGTGCAAGATATGAAAGTCAAGCAATGCCATCCAATCCTAATAATTCTGAAGAAAAAAAAGATAAAAACTGTGAGTCAAGTGTATCGTTAACAGATGAAAAAATAAAAAGTTCAGATGTTGATTTCAATTCATGTAGTAATACCAAAAGGAAGAGGCCTGAAAATTCTGAAACATCATTTATTGACAATAGACCTACAACTCTGGAATTGATGATCAAAGTAAATGAAGAAAAAAAGAAAGTTAATAAGAAAAAAGTAAAATTGTTGTAAACACCCTTATTTTGTATTTAATTGTACATTTATGAAAACATTCCTGTATTTATTAAATTTTATTAATATTTGTAAATAACTGTTGAACTATCTGTAACATATTAATTTTGTCTAATTTAAATTAAGATCTTGGCATCACTTGATTAAACCCTCCCAGTTTCTAAAGGCTATTATTTATAATATAAAAGTAGTTTTTTATAAATAAGTTCATTTATTCATTCTGTTGTTTGTTTCTTCTCTACACTAATTCCACATTTGCATTTTGATCACTAGTTCAAAGATAATCGAACTAAAAATGGCTATTTTAGAAAAAAATCAGGTAGAAAAGGGGCCAAGTCATATATCTAGAGGGTTGAGAAATAACTGAGGCAAACTCTAAAGACAAAAGTTGAGAAAACCCATTATAACTCTTTGGGCGAAAAATAATTGGAACTTATAGTTATAGCCACCAAATAACTTTGAAGGGCACAGGCCTAAACACTACTGGCCACTGAAATGGCAAACAGAAAGAACTGTGAATAATTACCAAGTCCACCCGTATACAAATAAATTTAACATTCACTAACTAAATTTTGATATAAGCATGGCAATATATTAAGAAACTCTTAAGTAATAAAAATTTCCTCGAGAATACTCTAGTCACAAATTAAGTCATTTCAAGGGTAAAATATATTTATTTCATACAACTATTACATTCAAATTTTAAAATGTATAATCTATATTGCATCTCTAAACAAATAAATCACAGATAAAATTTTTAATGCTACCATTTCACTAAGGTGAAATAGTAAATTTAAATAGTTGGTTTAAAATTGGAAAAAAATAAATCTAAAAATTTCATTTTTCATACACAAATCTGGTACTTGAGTACCTACATATCAGTAGAATTGTCTTTTCACAATTCATTATATTTTTAATTTTCTATTAGCATAAAAATAATTTTTGGACTCATTTTAATAAAATTAAAATAAAATATTAGTTCAGTCTCATTGGCAGTCTATAATTTATAAGTTCAAACACTGATTTCAAACAAGTATAATTCAGATAAAACTTATTTTAAGTATTCCAAGGTTGTATAAAAACACTAAAAGTTGTTTCTTGTGCTTTATAAATAATATCGGTTATCTTTTTAGATTATAATTAATAAAAGGTATAGAGTGTGGCTCCAAAGGACAAAAGAGAAAAACATTTAAATTCAAGAGATAGAAAATATTGAAGTTATCTGAATGCAGATTAATAAATAAAAATCTATTTGAGAGGCTGAGTGTTAGTAAACAAGTTATTCTGAAATGAGCATGTCTATACCCCTTTAAATATGTAAAGCATTGTTTAAGGATAACTTAACTAGTTAATAATTTAATTACTTTCTAACTGAGAAAAATGTTTTGCTCCTACAGGGAGTCTATCCCGTGTATTCTGGATATCAGTTAATCGAAAAGGAACAATTACAATTAATTAATGACTTGAGATACAGGCCTAAATAGCCAGGATACCCAGGTTTGACTCCATGGAGGTACAATTTTTTTTCCTCTAAATTAGAGGATTACATTTTAATTATGTACTGTCAGTAAATCCTGTCCTTTTAAAACCAATAAAATACAATTAGTTGTGTCTTAAATAATACCTAAACTAAAGACAAATTTCATTTGCAAGTAACAATTTCCTAAAATGCTAATATTTATGCTTTAAAATGTTAAATTAAATTAGACTAATAAATATATAATAAATTAAAAAATCCGTTTGCATAAACTAAGCAGATTTTCTACATTCTGGTAGAACGCTCATCTCATCTCACCATATTCTCTTATTTCCAAATAAATAACAAATGAGTAGAAGAGGTGTTTTACTGAAAACTGACAACAAGAAATCATGAATATCGCTCAAGATATGAGAATAAAAAATATATACACCAATAATTGTAAAACATCAATAACTTTACAAAATTAGTTCTAAACACTTTTCGATCCAATTCATAATAATGGAACAATTTTGAGTAATGTCTCTCTTAACCCCCCCCCCTATTCCAGATCCAATTTTAGACATTAATGAATATAGTCTTTAGTGTTGAATGGAGTGGTTAAATATTGAGTCTGGTATAGATCAAATAAAACAATTAAAAAATATACAAATTAAAAATATGTAAAAATGAAGAAAACTATAAGATTTTGACAAGAATATAACTTTGGTAAAAAATTGGTAATTTTTAAATTTCTTTATATCAGCTGTTCGTGCTGAGTATGTAGACAAGTGATATTTGTGCTCTGTATTTATTCTGTTTTATACAGTATATTAGACAGTGGATTTGTCTGAAAATAATGAAATCTGGCGAGGTTTATCTCCTTCTTTAAGAAGAAAGATGAAGCCGTACCGAAGGAGGTAAGAGAAAATCCTTTAACAAAATCATTAACAAAGCTAACCTCAGCGATGAAGAAACAGAAGTCGTTGCCATGACAACCTCTAGCTACTGCAGCGAGTTCCCAGAGCTGCCTAACCTCTCTCAACCAACTCAAGAGCAGCATGCGGCAGCAGAGACTGAATCTAACCTCTTCATTGAACCCAAACCAAAGCGAAACAGGTACAGCCTTAAACCAGCTGTTATTAATAATCAACCCAAACCCATTTCAATAAACAATAGCTTTTCACCATTAATAGACATTGACAATGACAAAAATAATGACTCACCCGAACATAATTTAACAGAACGAAATTCGAAGACTTTAAATATACCACCTATATTCTTACTGGAAGCAGATAACTACCAGCATATACTCACTGACGTAAAAACAATAGTAGAATCCGATTTCTAATTACAGCAGTGTTTCAAAAAAATAAAAGTAACCCTGACATCAACTGAAGACTTCCGTAATGTGGCCAAATTCTATGATGAGACGAATGTTAAATACTACACATTTTGAAACCCAGCAGGCAGTAAATTATCTGTAATCATAAGAGGTGTTCCTTATAGCATCTCTGAGAAAGAGGTATTGGACGAACTTGCTGTACAGTACCCAGTTGCCAAAGTGACTAGATTACTAAATAGAGAATGAAACCCGACCCCCCTCATGGCCATAGAGCTTGAGGACAATGCTAAGAGCAAAGAAATATTAAATTTAACGGCTCTTTTTAATGCTGTTGTGATCATTGAGCCAAGAGGGTGTCTCAGTGCATGAATTGTCATCGAGTAGGACACTCCAAGAACTATTGCCACTTAGACACCAGGCGTAGTAAGTGCTCTGGCGATCACAATTACACTGCTTGTCCCCACCAAAATGCCAAAGATTCCCGTTGTGCCAACTGTGGAGAAAACCACAAAGCCAACTACAGGGGCTGCAAAGCATTCAAAACGTTTACATCTCATCTATCTAAAAATAAGTCCTCAAAAAAGACACCTAGTTCCCCTCGCCAGCCACCGCCACCCCCAGCATCAACTTCAGACCCTGATTCCTCGACACACCGCTCTAGATCGAATGAGATGGTTTAAGACTGGAAGCTCTCGTTAAACCCCTATAAAACGAAGGCTAAGATTTTTGGTCTTCGTCATTTCAAGAATGAAAATCTTCCTCAACTGATAATTGGGCATCACTCAATTCCTTGGACACCGAAGGACCAGAGCATCTGCTACCTCGGAGTACATTTAGACACACGATTTACACAACTATACCCTTTAATCAACAAAAATTCACCACTGAAACTGACATGTGCAACACTACTTTACAAAACACTCATATTCCCTATATTAACATACTCATGCACAGACTGTCTGGGCATCAGCAACACACACAAAAAGAGACTCCAGTCCTTCCAGAGCAAAGTAGTTCGGATAACGGCAAATGCTCCCTGGTTTGTTAGGAACAGCCAAATCCATAGGGAATTGGAAGTTGCTCCTATTTCAGTACATCTTCAACAACTAGAGAGGAAATATCATGGCAGCCTTTCGATGTCAAGTGGAGACACTCATTATAATTTAGGTGCAATGACTGAAGGACGACTACATCCAAGATTGTACCAAAATCTCTTAATTTTGTAAGAGATCTTATAATAGCACTATGTGTATAATACTTTTGTATTGGTCCAAAATAAAAATTTTCTTATTCTTAATTTCTTATAAAATAATTTGAAAACAACTTCACATATATGAAAGAATTGAATGTACATCTTAATAACAAACTAAATGTGTAGCAATAAAAGCATTTCATTAATTAACATAATAAAGGCTGGTAGCCTGTTTTAAAAAGAATTACAAATTTTAGAGAAAATTTACAAGATATACGCTTTCAGAGGTAGTGGCAATAAGAAAAGGACGGCCAGAATATCTCTCTTTTATATTAATAGTGAGAATACTTTGTGATGATAAGCATATTGTATGGTATGGTTCATCTAAGGTAAGATCAATGAGCTCTTTATCGTCATTCACTAGGTAAATGAGAACTTCGCCTGAAAAAAAAAAAAAAGAAGGGGAAAACAAATATTATTCTATGTTATTGGTAAAATTATTACTCAAATATATATATATATAGAACAATTAAATTGATTGATATAGCATCATAACCTGAAATCTTAATAAGATTATAAAATTATTATAGCAAATTAAATGATAAAATTAAAATATAACATGAAATAAAATATGTCATGAGTGCAATAGCAATAGTATGTAGAATGCATAGTAATTGTACACAAAAAAATTAATATTTTTAATTATAAATATAATAATTATTGTGGAATGTTCGCTGCGAGGCGATATTGCTCATTAAAAAAAAACAATGAATATAAACAAAATACAAAAATGAAAACAGTAACAAGAAAACAAAACAATACAATTAGAACAGAACAAACTGAGAATGCAACCAGAGACAAAAAAAACACAAATAAACAAAAAAAACAAACATTAAATTCAAAAACAAAAAAAACTAGATAATTAAAAATTATAAAGACTAATCAAATTACGGAAACAATTATATACTTCCAATAGTTAAAATTAAAACTAAAATCAAATAAATAAAAATTAGTATGTTCATTAATAAAATGAACAGATTAAATTTTCTAAAATATTTATAATCATATGCACCCACTTTCTCTATCACATACACACATACAGTAAACAATTTTAGCTGGAGTTAAAAAGATTTACTTTAAGAAGGATTAAAAAGGATTTTAAAATATAATACTTCTAAATCTGTGAGTATATGTTAATGTCATGTAAATGTTGAAGTATTATGGGAATGTCTGGGCTACCTTCAGTAAGTAAGTCGTGTAAGTCACACTTAACACCACCGTGAGCAAATACAAGCAGTAATGAAAAATCTTTCAGTTAATTTTAATAAGCTCTAAACAGAAACGGCTTCTGAATAGTAAAGAAATCTGGTGGTCTGCCAACCACTCAGAGCTGAGCAGATAGATAGGCATATTCTTCACCGGAAAGAAAAAAAATTACTGATATATATCTGAATATAACATAATTAACCTTATTACAAACAATTTACTACTTCTAGTACTGCAATTTATAATGAATCAGAATAATTTACATTTTAATAACTCAAATTTTAGTACTCCAAGAACTAAAGAAGAGGGGGGGCCAACAGAACATACTTGCATATATCTCACAAAGTAAAAGTTTACATGAGAGCCGAACATTTACGGAAAGAGACGAACTAGTTTTCAGCGGAGGAGTACCGACAATAGCCGATCTCATCTCGTCCGTTATCCCCACACACTTGATAAAAATGCAAATATCTTGGTTAATATTCAAGATAGGGAATAAATGAATATAACAATATTTATAATAATTTCCAATAAGACTAGTTCTAACAGAGATATTTCGAAAATCCTCTGCTCTAAACCCCCTCCTCTCCCACTGGTCCAATTTCACCCATTAATGAACTTGATGTTTCTTTTTACATAAAACGATTAAATATCGAGTTTGGTAACGAAAATTGCGACCGCTAGAGTGTTGACATATAGAGCTATTGAGGATGTACTCATGACATGATTTTCAAAATATTTCTTCAAATGCCCATTGATCCAACCCAGGAGATGATGAAAATGAGGTCCCTTCAAAATTATATCTTATATTATAATTATAACTTGATATTTCTTTTTACATAAAATGATTAAATATCAAGATTGGTAAAGGATCAAACAAAAATTGGGCCCGCTAAAATTTTTTTGAAAATCGCATCATGAGTATATCCTCAATAGCTCATTTCCCTTATGAAAAGTCTGTCATGCAGGGATTGTGTAAACTAAGCAAATTTCTCATTTTGCAGGATAAAAATATCGAGTCTGGTATAGATCAAATAAACAATTTCAGAACAATAATCTTAGATGAGGACATCATTTGCATGTAGCATCTTAAATGATGGCACACAGCATATATGCTTGTGCCTCCCACAATAAAAGTTCAATGAAAATGATATTTAGTATTTAAGCTTCCAATAAAGTGGTTCATGATATAACAGCTTACTGCTAATATGACATGAGTAGGAGTGGGGGTTTACTGAAGGCTGAAAAATAAAAAATGCAAGAATCTTACATCCATGATAGAGAAAATAAGTATATCAATGTTGATTGATAGACAATTAAATTTTCATTATGGTTATGAAGTTCACTATGTTTACAATAAATACATACCTATGTCAGTACCAAGAAAGAGAATTCCAGCATGATAGAGAACACTTGTTACCATTGCAGAAATAAGATTGTATGGATGATACCTCTTCACATTGCCATTGACACAAATGTCAAACCAGCTATCTAAAAATAAAGAAATAAAAAAACTACAATTCTGGAAGAACAAATTTGATATACTAATCTCCATATACATAATCACAGTTATCAATAGCTAGTAGCATCTAAAGACTAACACTTATCATTCATCCTCTTGTAAACATAAAATTTTGCAGAGATTCGTGGAAATGAAGATTGGAAGTAAGCCTGCATGGTTACATCACTCAAGGCATCAGGGGACAGACAAGTTCTAGTTGCCAAAACAAGAACTTTAACCAATAAAAAACTAATAAGAGTCTCTTTCCCCCAAGTAACTCGAATGGATTGCAAACAATGTGTGATCCATACGAGTTAATACATACAGTACATTAATGGTGTACCATTAATGTACCTCTAGCCTTGCCTTATAGATATGAAGTTATCAGCAATTCGGCAAAGGGAGCTTTATAGCTTAGTATTTATAGCCCAAAGTAAAGTAGTTCCAACTCAAATTTTATGTGGTGCACAAGTTTGTTAATCAGTGTATCATTTTTTTAAAAAAAACTAAACTTAAGCCCAACATTCCCTTGATAACTGGCCTCCCTCTACAGGAATTCAATATTTTTCCAACTTCTATCAAATAAGAAAAGATATCTATTACATAAATTTTATCTGGGTACAAGTGGTCCTGTTTTGGATAATTTATATTCCTGAATATATTTAGTTTAAAAATTATTAAATTAATTTGTATACATACTTGAATAGCTCAAAGGTCCCAAGATAAATAATACATCTGAATGGAACACCCTTTTATGAATACAGTCAGAAAAGTCCAGTTTGCAATGGTTTATAGGATGTTCCACTGGTTGCAAGTTGTAATCATACATCTGCAGAGCTCCAGTTTTGTACATCAATATCTGGAAACAAAATTTTAAAAATTGATTAATCCTTTGTCAATTAACTGATGTACTTTTAGACCACCCTGGTACTTGAAATTCCATTTGCTACAAAACCAACTTAAAACACTCCATTTAGTTCTGTCTGTTGACAAATTACTATATTCTTTTTTTAAATGAACTAAAGAAAGACATGCTCTTTTCCAAGCCGCATCACTGGAGAAGAGTCTAATTGAAAGGTAGCTGGGCTCTCTGCTTCAGAAGTCCCATTTATCAAAATACTAATAATTTTCTATGGCACTCCCACCATCTTTTCCAGGCCAATTACTCAGGCCTAGTTATTGGGAAACCACTGGTTAGAGGACCAAAATATATAACCCACCACCACAGTGATAACAATTTATACAGTACAGTACTTGGTTTTGCTACACCAAATTATATAGTAAAAACATAATGACACAACAAATTTACTCATTTACTTTAAAATTGGCAAATTCTGAAAGAAAATAATTTGTTAAACTTCAAAAAAAATAACTTTTTTTAAGAAATGTTAATTTACAGTATTCTCTCCATCCCACTATTGCTATTTAGGATGGATTATCTACAGGTCACCATCCTTTCCTAACCAAGATAGGAATAGGGATTTCAGCAGATTTTCCTTAAGGGATCCTGTTAAAAACATTAAACAGACAAGTATATACATGTATGTATGTAGATAGATATGATCAATGAGTTATTCCATTGAAAAAGTGTTTGACCATAAAAACCAAAATTATATAAGAAAGAAGGAAATGGAAAAAGATACTTTATTCCTGAGCAAGAAAGAACTGGAGAAAATAGCGGAATTTCTCAAAAAATATATCAGAAAGATCAATTTCACTACATACAGGAAAATAATTCAGAAGCCATGATGTGATCTTAGAGGTGGGCTAATACAACTGAAAGACAGCCTCACTTTCAGAAGAATCGGCTGGTTAGAGTTATCAATTATAATAGTTCCTGTGGAGCTGTATTGGAGATTTGTGTTTTGTTTGTAACCTTATATGAAGATTATTATTAAAATACATAATTAGTTTGAGGGAGAAGAGTATGAACCTGGAATATTTTTTACCAGGGGATATATCAAATTCGTAAAAAGAGCTACCTGCTTTTCATACTGAGAAATTTCTGGAATGTACATATTGGAATAGTGACCACTAAAAAACCTTTTGAGATTACCTAACTAAGCTTCTTCTTATCAAGTACAAAATTTTGTGGACCTTAAACAAACCCAGATTATGTCTGGCATGAGAGAAAGGACTATTAGATCACATATCCTACCTACAAAAATAGCTAGGATAGGCTCTAGAACATAGGTGGGCAACCACCACCCAGCGCTAAGGTTTGATCATTGGACATTTTGAAAACCCCAATTAAACAAAAATATTACACTACTTACTCCAAATGAGGAAGATGAGAAGAGATTTGTGCATTTGGCAGTACTTATAAATGCTAACAGTTCTTTCCATTGATGTATGTTAATAAATCAAAACATTATATAACAAGGCTAACTGACAGTAATTTGGAAAATTCTTTTCGTCTTTGTATCAGTGGAATTAATCCAAACATTGGTGGGTTAGTTTCCCAAATTCAAGCCTATTGATTTTGGTGTTGCTATTTAACTTTCACTGATTATAATTACATTGTAGTAATTATTTCATGTCTAATATCTATCGTTAAAAATTATGAACACTACTTTAAAATGCACTACTTTTAAAAGCAGCCTGCGAACGCATTGGCACACTAAAGGTTGGCCCGCAAAATGTCAAAGGTTGCCCACACCTGCTCTAGAATTTCATAGGTACTTCTTCTAATAAGTTTAGTTTAATTTAATTTACTTAATTATTATTTATTACACCTCTAAAAGTTGGAAAATTTTCATTTATTATAGAAAAAAACGGTAATAGGGATTTAAAGTTTCAAAAATAGCTCACTAAAGTATCAAAATCATAAAAAAAATTTTTTTTTAAATGTCAATTTACCTGACCATCCCAAACTTGGAGCACAGAGGAAATGGGATCATCAAAGGATTTCTTGGTAACATTGATTGACATTAAGTCCGTGCTGAGCACTTCAGATGAATTTACTCCATAGACAATTCTGACTTCTTGCTCCTCATAGTACCTGGAAAATGTCTATGCTTATTACCACAAAAAAAATTGATATTTCTGGCTCATGGTTAAACTATTAGGACACAACTATTCCAAATTTGACTTTCTGAAGAGTAGAAATACTGTACTGTGATGTAAAAAAATTAAAAAAAATAAATGTTTGACACATTTAAAATTTATTACTAATTTCAGATTAACTAGCATTAGGAGTTCATTGTTAAAACATTGCTCTTCCTAAAATTTGAATGATTATGTATGTATATATATATATATATATATATATATATATATATATATATATAAATAGGGTCAGCAACTAAGTAATCAAGGCCATGGACAAAAGGAGGAGGGTAACGACGAGGAGGCACAACGATTTCATCACAAATACATTTGTAGGTAAAGTTATTGGACATAGGGAAAGGCAGTAGGCCTAGAAAGTTATTTTTTGAACACCTCAAACATAATATGGATCTAGGTAGGTATAGTAATATGAAAAGAGTAGCTCCCGAAAGAGCCCAATGAATGCAAATGCAAAGCTTAGCCTTTAGATCATGATCACGATGTTACAGTAAAGCATTATTTGAAGTAAAATAATAACACTTTAACCAAATATGTTAAGCGGAAGGTTTTATTCCTATAAAGGAGTCAAAGGATAAAGGAATTCAACCTGAAATCAATGAGATACACCAATGGTCAATAACAAAACAAACATTTAATAACCTTAAATGAACTAGATCTAAATTTTGTTTAATGTGATTGTATACAGTTGATTTTCCATTGTTTAAGTCAAAAGATACAGTAAATCTTGAAGTATGGAATATTACTTGATCGTGTTCAGCTCCAGACAGAAACATATCTAAAAATAAAAATACATTAAATAAGTATAACACCTACACAAAATGTAATTCTGTTACAAATCAGTTGATATATGTGATATATTTTAAATTCTTAAAGAAGTATTATCTAAATGCTAAATGAAAATGCCTGTTCATGAAAATGCTGTTTTCATGCACAAGGAGTCCTTAAAAATCAAAAGGATATGCAGCGGTTTCCCCTTGTTTTTTTTTTTTATGAAATTAACAAAGAAGCAAGACAAAACTTATCATCCAAAAGAGTATTCCCCCAATGCCAAGATTATTACAACTAACCTCCATTAGAATACATGCATTAAACAATTGCAGACTTAAATTTAATGTACCTTCAATTTTACTGTATTGACACAGTTTTACGATTTTGGTAAAATAGTCTATATATATAGTAATAATATGAAAAATTATATAATTTGGCTCTTTTTCCCTTATTGGGTTAAATTTATTATATTGGGTCGAGTTAGCTAGAGGGTCATCAGACAAATTAGGGTCACTTCATGAGACCTAAAAAGTACTGGCTTTATGCACAAAGTAATTAAAATTAATAATTTAGAGATTATTAAAAATTGCAAAGTGGGGGTATAGAGAAGGCGGAATTTCAAAAATTCAAAATATATCTGTTATAATGAGTCAAATCGTGAAATGTTATAGAACCAATCTCGTAGAAAAAATAATGTTTTGCAATTGTTATATATATATATATATATATATATATATATATATATATATACAGTAGGGACCCGATTAACCGAGTCGATCGGGACCGCTGTTACCTCGGTTAATCGAAATTCTCGGTTAATCGGAACCTACTAATACCAGCTGAAAATTTAAGGTTTTTGGAATAAAAACTAGTACCTATAAGTTTAAAATTGACGTGTTTGAGGGCTCTAGGTTTGGCTGATTTTCCGATTAAAACTAACTTTAGTTTATCCTCTCCACTTGCATTCGCGCAAACCAAAACAGTGACCCTATCTTTAACACCCTTGAAACCACTAACAGATTTTTCCATATTCGTCGCTAGAGTTTTTTTGGGGCAACACTTTATACCACAAACCGGTCTCATCAGCATTGTAAATTTGGTCCGCGCATAGATTATGGGACTTTACTAATAAAGAAAAACTATTAATAATAAATCTGGTCGCAGATTCCGTGTCTGCGCGATGTGATCCATGGTGTGACCGGACATAAACTGAGAATCAATGAGCTAGGATGGTTGTGACAAGTAGAGATGTAAATACAATATTCCCGGAACGGTTGGACGGGGTGCTAGAGATGTATTTCTCAGAGGGCAATTAACGACTGTCTTAGAGCTTCCTTTTCAATAAATCGCTTGCTGAACACCTGCATCCGGCCTAGGGTTTTGAGGGTTTTAAAAAGGTTCATAATCACTTCCTAAGGTTACCGCTCCTACTTTTTTTTTTTTTTTTTTTAAATGTTTGGCACCTCGGTTAATCGGGACCTCGGTTAATCGAACCTCGGTTAATCGGGTCCATACTGTATATATATATATATATATATATATATATATATATATATATATATATATATATATATATATATATACATTTTTACACTAATTTGATGTTTAGAAGAGTTATTTATTGTTGAAGTGTGTGCAGATAACGGACAAGATGAGATCGGCAGATCGGAGATTGTAGGTTCTGTTCGTGTGATTCTGCTGAAAGTTAGTTCAGCCATTTCCGTAACTGTTCTGCTCTCTTGAAATTGGTGTAAGCTTCTACTTTGTGAGATATATGCAAATACGTTCTGTTGATCCCCACCTTCTTTAGTTCATGGACTACTAAAATTTGAGTTATTGTGATAAAAATTATTCTGATTCATTATAAATTACAGGACTAGTAATAGTAAATAGTTTTCAATAAAATTAATATGTTAAATTTAGATTTCAGTAATTGTTTTTCTTTCCGGTGAAGAATATGTCTATCTATCTGTTCACTTAGAGTGGTTGGCAGACCACTCTAGTTTGTTTAAAATTCAAAAGCTTTTTGTCGGGAGCTTATTAAAATTAAATGAAAGATTTGTCATTACCGTTTGTATTTATTCATGATGGTAAGTGTTACCAGTATGCAGATTTCTCTATTGTAAATCTTCACATTTGAAATCTGCTTAGTTTACGCAGCCCCTGCGTGACAGACTTTTTAGTTTTCGGCCATCAGTAAACTCCCACTCCAACTCATATATTAACAATACGCTATTATATTATGAAGCACTTTATTTGAATCCTAAACACCAAATATTGTTCTCATTCAACTTTTACTTTTTGAGATAAATGCAAATATGTGATGCACATGGGAAATCTGCTTAGTTAACGCAGCCACTGCATGACAGGCTTTTATTTAATTGTGCAGTAGCTGAACATTTAGGTTACACTTCTATTCATTCCCGTAGTGACCTCTCAGCAATGTAGAGGAATATATCTGCTATTTCTTATTCTTATCTGTATCTTCTGATTGTTAGTTGTGTCTATAGACAGCTGATTTGATATTTTTCATACTTTCTTTTGTTTGTTTTTTTCATGCTATTTCTCCATGAAAAAAAAAAGGTAATCACCATTTAAAATTATAACTTCTATTTAAAAATTAGTCAGCATCTGAAAACTGTCAAAAATTAAATCAAATTACAATATCACCCTAATAGAAAAGCATAAGTTTCCATCCAGCTATGGTACAGTTTATTCCTGCCAACAAAGGTCCTCAGATAGTCGTTTCTTGATCTCCCCTATTCTATTCAGCTTTTATGTCTAGCAAGAGTAGTGCAACTTATAAAATGTGGGATGGATGCAATAGATAAGAATATTTGTTATCTGTCCCATATACTCGTAATTCAGAAAATATTACAACCGTTATACAGGTAATCTTACAAAGAATAACTAACAGAAGGTGTACAAATTTAAAAATTAAAGGGCTATAATGGAGCTATTTTTGTATATAACCAATTTATGTAAACTAATGGTATTCATAATCAATAAGTAGCTTACACCATGATGATTATCACCTAACTCAAGTACTAAAAAACAAACTAAGAAAAGTTATAAATGAGTATTAATCCAAATTGGAATTAAGTGGTAAAACTTTTTAAATGTACCCTTCAGAGTATTATAGGTCATTGTAATTCCTTTAGAATGGAGAAACCCCCCCCCAAAAAAAAATACATAATCATTTATTTCAGACAACTCCATGAGCATAAGGTCAGTAATCACAAGAATAATAATCTTAAAATAAAGTTTCCCACGTATAAATATGATTCACAATCTACTTTTCTTTTGTGATAACCAGAGAGTAGTCTGTGAAAATGAGGAAGCAGATATATTTTTTAGAAAACACTCAAATTAATTCTCCTGATCCACCATACAATAAAAAGGATGAAAACATATCAAGTGGTGTAAGTAAAAAGTCCGCCATGCAGGGGCTGCGTAAACTAAGCAGAGTTTTACAATAGAGAAATTTCATGAGAGCCGAACAGTTAAGAAAACAGCCGAACTAGCTTTTGGCGTGAAACTCGCACTCCTCCGTTATCCGCCCTCACTTAATAAAAATGCAAATATCTCGGTTAATATTTCAGATAGAGAACAAATGTATCTAACAATATTTGCAATAAGATTGATTCTATACAATTTTTCGATCCGACGTATCCTTCCCTCTAACCCCCCCCCCTCCTTCCCACTGGTCCGATTTCAGCCATTAACTAACTTGATCTGTTTTTTTACATAAAACGTTTAAATATCGAGTTTGGTATCGATCAAACAAAAACTAAGACCACTAGAGCAGTAACAGACAAATATATATATATATATATATATATATATATATATATATATATATATATATATATATATATATAGTTTTCGAGAACTAATCTGATTGAGTAATAGTAAATAAAAAATTCAAAATAGAATACAATGAGTCAAAATTGGGGCTGGTGTGTGTCAAAGTTAGTTTGATGCCAGTGATGCTGGCAATGATGCAACTCAGTGGTCTTTATTAAAACCACAAGAGAGATTATACAACAAAATCACCTTTATTTCCCTGCGTTGCCATAACACCAAAGCAGTAAGCTTTTCATGTTAGCATTAATTATTAATAACTGAGCAGCATCTCAGCAAGCAGGAATGTCTCAGCACAAGCAACTAACAGACTCATGTGACAGGGTTAAGTCATACTCCAAAACATTCCTAGAACCCATTGTATTTGTAGATATAAATTAACTTTTGAATAGAAAATTATTTGTTGGCTATTAAGTTGCAATATCCCATTACTTTCTTCCATACTCTAAAGGTTATTTAATTAATAGTGTGCTACAAAGATATTTATAGATGTGATCTCTCAATAATCATGCATTCATTATAACATTTTAAGGACCTGTAGAAGTTTCTGTTTGGAATTTTTTGTTAGTCATGTGAGTCCATCTCTTTTACACAACAAACAAATTGTGTAAAGAAAATTTAAACATTCCATTAGTAAAAACGTGATTCCCACTATACTTTGTCAAAGCTTACAGCTCTATAACTTTTTATTTAATAAGTTTATAAAAACTCTCACCACAATTTTCATTAAATTTGGTTGTACACCTCAACTGAATGTTCATTATATCAGTGCATAATTGGTACAACATTCTTCTTTCTAATGTTTTTATATTCAGAGCTTGTAAGCCTGTATTATTTGTACCCAAAAATACCCAATCACCTGTAAAAAAAAGAAAAAAAAGTAGAAGCCATGAAATAAATTAATAGAATAAAACAATGATGAATATCATAAATGGATGAAATATGTAATGTTAAGTTAAGTCATTCCTGTTAATTGTAAAGAGAAGAATAGTGCCATTTAGAAGTTTTCATGGAACCCTTCCCTAACCAAAAATCCCACAGCCCACATAAGTCTTAGTCAAGGATGCTATAGCCCAAACCATTTCCAAATCACATCATTTTTTTTTTTTTTTTGACTTCCTAGAATACCTCCTCAATCTTCTCCCCCCCCCACCCATATCCCTGAAAACTAGAAAGGCACTCATAGCCTAGCCTTTTCCCTTATTTTATCACAACTTTACTGTAATTTCAGATTACTTTCCTGTCAATCCTCAAATCCTTAAGTGTCTATACTTAGACAATTTTGAATGACACCTTTCTTTCTGTGACCCTCCTCTCTCATGTCCCTTTTCTTTACATCCCTTTGCTTTCATATCTACAGATTACACAAGCTAACCCACCTAATTTTTGTAATTTCTAATTCCCACAAATATAATTTCCTACTCCTCACCTGACAACTCCTTGAAAATGCATTTAAATTGATGGTCGATCCTTAATCAATTTTAGAATGACTTATGTAATAATTTATTCTTAACTGCACCATAAGAATTATAATACATAGTATTTACTTACATAAGAAAGCTATTCAACCTACAGAATGAAAAGTAAAGTGGTTCTCCATTTTAACCTTTAGTTTTTAAAGACTTTATAACAAGAAAAATCTAACGAATCATTTAATTCGAAATTGTACTAAAATCGTAATTTACCTCACTTTCAACACATACAACAACTAATATTTTTATGAAAATAGTTTTTGCATATACAAAAAATAATTATAAATAAATGAAAACCTGAAATAGCCACAGAGGAAATTTCACAGTTGTCCAATAATTCTACCAATTCATATTTGAAGGGTGGCGAATTTCTCCATTCGTGCCAACAAATGTATACATCGCTCCAGTAAATATTTGTGTCACCAATCCAATACTTTGGGTGTAAAGACTGAAGAATATCTAAGATGAAATCGTGCGGTAATTCTTTGCAACAAATACTTCGCCATCTCTGAAAATAACACACATGAAAGAAGGTATTTAGAGTAGTAGTTTTGAAGATAAGATCTATAGCTTGTGAACTTTACTATAACATTCTCCTAAAGCCCTTATAAGTAGTGACTTGACACCATTATTTCAATGTTAATGTTTAATTTGCTATTACTGGGAAAATTAATATTACATTTGAATGACAGCAATTTAAAACCCAGCAAATTTACAGATAAAAGCAAAACTAACAATATTCCTCATGATTTTTTTGTTTTAAATTGTTAAGACTACAAGTGCATATATTCTAAAATACACACTATATTATCTAACAACCAACCTCGTTTACATGCTGTTTTGAAAGCTACAGAGTTCATTATAATCTCTGTCACGGTCAGTATAAACATTCACTGTTCAACTGTGAACTATAAAATTATTGAAAACGAGACACAACATTTTGGATAAATTAAGTCAAAATCTTAACATCTCCATAGAATATTGCAAAGAGCATTATGAAGGAAAATTATAAGTAGTTAGGTGGTTGTCATAAACAATTCGGGAGAAACCACAACAACAACTAGTAGGTCAGAGAACTGAGTTTGAATCCGCATTTAGGGAGTGTACTAGAAAAAAATCCGTCACGCAGGGGCAGTGTATACTTAGCAGATTTCCCTCGTGAAGATTTATAATAAGGGAAATCTGCTAATAGACGAACCTACATACTCCTAACACAACACCACCGTGAATATTAAGTGACTATATACAACCGGTAATAAGAAATCTTTTCCCTTCCGGCGGGAAGTGTCTCAAATGTAAAGAAACAGGTCTGCCAACGGCTCAGCGGAAAGATAAACACTAACTGAAACATATAAAAAAATAACATATTTATTTTATTGTATGTGCTATATCTAGTACTCTAATTTATAATGAAAAAGAATAATTTTTATCTCTCTCAATCAAATTTTAGTAGTCCAAAAATTTAAGAAGGGGGGTTAACAAGAACATATTTGAATAAATCTGGTATAATAAGGGTCTCTGGAAAACAATATTTGGGATTTAAGCTTGAAATAATGCGGTTTATTATATAACAGAGTATTGTTTATGTAACACGAGTAGAAGCGGGGGTATACTGAAGGCTGAAAACTGAAAAATGCAAATAACTCGGTTAATAATCGGATAGAGAATAAATGTATATAACAATATTCATAGTAAATTTAATTTGCAATAAGATTGGTTCTATACAATTTTTCAATCCTATAGTAACGGAGATATTTCGATTTAAATTTTCCCTCTCAACCCCCTCCCCTCCCAAAGGTCCGATTTCAGCCATTAATGAACTTGATCTTTATTTTTACATAAAAGGTTTAAATATTGAGTTTAGTAATGATTAAACAAAAATTGCAACCACTACAGCGTTAACAGACATATATATATATATATAGATATATATATGGTGTTGTTATTCTTTTGGGAGTTTTAATCAATCTTAAAATCTTAGTTTATACCGATATTTCGAGAATCTTTATTTTATTTTCTTCTATAATAAAAGAATAACAACACCGTATATAAATATAACCTGGTCGAAAACATCAACACAATTTTATATATATATATATATATATATATATATATATATATATATTATTAGTGTTATTAATTAACGTCCACTTTTTGTAACTCAGGCTAATTGGGACGGGTTATCAACAGGTTACCACCCTTTTCTAGCAAGGGTGGGATTTTAGGATGTTATTTAATGAATTTCGTCACTAAATAATTTCCTTTGCCCAGGCGAGAATCGAACTCGCCACTCTAGGCTTGCCATGTGAGATAAAGGTCAACGCTTTAACTCGCGTGGCTAACTTGAGCCCCAAATATATATATATAAAATTTTGAATGGACCTCATTTTCGTTATCTCCTGGGTAGGCTCAATGGACATTTGAAGAAAAATTTTGAAAATCGTGTCGTGAGTACGTCCTCAATAGCTGATTTCCCTCAAGGGAAAACTGCTAAAAGAGAGGAAAGCTACATTTCAATGGAAATGGATCATATACACTGTTTCTTATGACCATACGTGTTTTATACTGTCATTAATTCATTAAAATATGTCCTTCAAATTTATGACTTTTATATGCAGAAAAATATGAGACTAAAAGAATTACACACATCAAATATTTTAATTAACTGATCTGTAGTGCAATGAATAAAATTCCACGATGTATCATCTTGTAACTGAATGAATCAAAAGGTGAGTCATATTGCAGAAAATATCTACTGAATAGAAATGAATTTTAATTTTGATTTATGTTGTGGGCCATTTTGAACATAATAACGATTCTAATAACGTTCTATGTAAATTGTTTATTTAATCCCAGCATTTACAGGAACACGGCTAGTGCAATTTATTATTGAACATGGTCAATTTAAACATTTTGTCAAAATAAACTTTCATCACCAAAAAATGAACGTATTATTTTTCATATATTTATAAACATCCACTTTTTGCTACTACAGCTAATTTTTTTTAAAAAAAATTAGCCGTAGTAGCAAAAAGTGGATGTTTATAAATAAAAAAATTAATTCTACACAAATGTAAAAATATGGCTTAAAAAAATAAGGTACAAGCAGCACAAATTTACAGAGATACCCCTTAGGAGACTTCAAAAATACATATCTTAAAACCTACTATCTGATGAAATGTGATATTTTAAATTTACTGCATTACAAAAATAGAAAAAAAAAATTAAAAATATATATAATCAATTAAAATCAAATACCTTCGGTTATACAGGGTGGAAAGGAAAAGATACAAGAAAAAAGGAAACAACCTTCAACGACTTTCAATTAAATGTAAAATCATAATGAAAAAAAATGGAAACTAAAGAAATAAATTTAAGTTTGAAACAAACAGACGAAATGTTAGTCAAGCATCTAACGTTTTGAAAAAATGAAGACACAATTAAGATTCACAGTAGGAGACAGAGGTACAAATAATTCAGTCAGTGTATTCCAGATAGGTTCTCGAAATTGAAAGATCAAAGAAGAGTTTGTCACGCAGGGGCTGCGTTAACTAAGGAGATTTCCCACTTGTGTCACGTATTTGCATTTATCTCCTGACAAAAAAGTTCAATGAGAAATATATTTGTTATTTAGGAATCAAATAAAGTACTTCATATATAACAGCTTAGTGTTGATGGGCTTGAGGAGTGTTACTCAAGGCCGAAAACTAAAAAATGCAATATCTTGGTTAATATTATAGATAAAGAAAGAATGTACATAATAACATTTATAGAACATTATATTTGCAATAATATTGGTTCTATACAATTTTTCTGCTCGATGCATAATAACGGAAGTATTAAGAATTTTCGAAATTCCTTCTCTCTAAACCCCCCTTCCCCCCAGTCCAATTTCAGCCATTAACAAACTCGATCTTTCTTTTTACATAAAACAATTATACATCTAATTTCGTAACGATTAAACAAAAATTGTGACCGCTAGAGCAGTAACAGGCAAATATATATACAGATAGATATACAATTTTGAATGGACCTCATTTTCGTCATCTACTTGGTAGGATCGATGGACATTTGAAGACATTTTTTGAAAATTGTGTCATGAGAACAACCTAAATAGCTGATTTCCCTTAAGGGAAAGCTGCTAAAAAAATTAGTCATATTGCAAAGGCTTTGACATTCACCATCTAATTTTCTTCACCTTTGACATAATTTATTAGAGTCCTAGTAATGTCCACTTGTATGGAGTAAAAAATTTTATAATTACAAATCCAACTAGAAATGCTTGTAAAATTGACTTCATTGGTGTAATACAATAAACCTTATCTTTTACTTTTTAAATTTGCATTTCCCTGCATCAAAAATGGAATATGGTTTAATAGACCCGATAAAGAGTTGAATTTTATACATTTCTAAGTTTATAGACTATCAGAAAGAAGAATATGCACTTATCCTTGGAAGGTGGCATTAAAAAATTTCATTTTTATAAAACCAATCTATTTCTATCAAACATTTAGGATAAATACATTTGTAATGCATTTCAGAACAAGAAAATTAAAATTGGGCTTCTTTTCTATCTATCCTGTTTGTTATTGAATCACTGAACAGCTCGAATGATTATAACGAACTTGTTTGGGTTTCAGTTGTCTCAAAATGTAGCTATAGGCTTAACTGGCCTTCTATCCTTCTAGAAGTGGGGTTTACTCCGAATTGGGAACAGATATTTGTAACATATGTTTTCAATTGGTTTTATTGAGAAAAATTTAAATCTTTAGAATATATTTCACTATAATACAAAAGGTGATTGATAATTCAATTCAGTATGCAGTAAAGTGGTAGAATGAATGGATAACTAAAAGGTACTAAGATTAAGTAAAGCAAAGGACTTTTTATGTTCGACACTCAGAAAGAAGTTTCTACAACACCAAAACCTAGAAAGTTTCTATAACAAAACTGTCTACCAAGTTTCAAAATACCAAAAATTACCAAGATTCTATAACACCAGCAGAAAAAACCAATTGAATACCAAAAAAAGATAACCATACACAGTAATTCAAAGTACTAAAACAAATTTTAAGTTTAAAACGACTAAAAGTAATTGAGTATTGGACAGATTTTTATTAATAATATAAGGATTAATTTATTAGATGAAAAAAATATATTAACTAACAAAATTACCCTGTTTAAACTTTTTGAATCACTCAACAAGAAATTTCTCCACTTTAGGCATGCATTACCAAGGTTTATAAGACTCTTTCCATCACAAAATTTAACAAAATGAATCATTAAGTCAGTTGTAAAAGTTTCTATAGTTGCCTTAGAGCTCATAGTTTATAAGTAATTTGAATGGAAAGTAATGCCAAACAACGATTTTCAATCACTCAAAAAAGTATATTCCTCAGAGAAGTCTAAAGTTTAATGGAGGAATTCAAATAATGACGTCATAAATGACAACAGAAATATTATAGATGCCTTGTCGTCCACTTGTTTAAATAGAGATGGTTTCCTGAGGAAATAAAAAAAATTCCATCACTTTGGGCTGATTAAACTAAGCAGATACTATAAAAAAATCTGAAAACTAGTAACAATTAAGACAATTAAATTAATTAAATACAAACGGTAATGAGAATTTTTTTTAGTTAATTTTAATAAGCTCCCAACGGAAACGGTTTCTGAATTGTAAACAAATAGGTCTGCCTGAATAGAGCTGAACTGCTAGATAGACATATTCTTCACCAGAAAGAATAACAATTACTGAAATATTTCTGAATATAATATATTAACTGTATTGCAAACTATTTAGTATATCTAGTATTATAATTTATAAAGTATCAGAATAATTTTTATCGCAATCACTCATATCTTAGTAGTCCAAGAACTAAAGAAGAGAGGGGGGGGGGAGTTATCAGCCATTAACGAACTTGATCTTTCTTTTTGAATAAGACGAGTAAATATCGAGTTTGGTAACGATCAAACAAAAATTACGACCACTAGAGCGTTAACACACAAATATATATATATATAATTTTGAACGACCTCATTTTCGTCATCTCTGAAGTAGGATTGATGGACATTTGGAGACATTTTTCGAAAATCGCGTCATGAGTTCGATCTCAATAGCTGATTTAAGGGGAAATCTGCTAAAAGATTGGATACACAAAATCATGCCGTCGTATTCACCAATAACACAAAGACCCTGAAATATGACCAGTAAAAGTCCTGTCACTCATTTGTCTTGCCCTCAAGAAATAAGCATTTAAACCAATTTATGTTTAGAATTGCTATTCTATCCGGAGCTGATTGATATAATAATTGTTTCCCGTTGAAATATAAATATTGGATAATCGAAAGCACTAAATAATCCATTTATTGTATTCAAATTTGTCATATAGTTTTGAGTACATAGAGTGGAATGCCTATTGGAGAAAATGTATTATCTTTCTGGGAATCATATAAATCATGTTTCTGTCAGAATAAACCAATTGCAATATCTTAGCATCCGGAGATGCTAAATGATAGCATTTTGTTCAGGCATTCTGTTGTAATACTTGAGTTGCGAGTTCCATTGCCGCCTGGGAACAAGGAATTTATTTAGTGAAGAACACATTAAATAAAATCTGAAAAGTATAAAAATTAAATATTAACATCTTCGAATTTCTATTGACCCTCTAAGTAACATAAGTTACCCTAGAACTAGTAAATCAATGGACATAAGTTCGTCAAGCAGGGGCTGCGTAAACTGAGCAGATTCCCCACGTGTGTCACTTATTTGCATCTATCTCAAAAAGTAAAAGATCAACAAGAACAATATTTGGTATTTATACTTCAAATTATGTGCTTCATAATATAACAGCGTATTGTTAATGTGACATGAGTAGGAGGGGGAGGGGGAGGGGAGTTTCAAGACCGAAAACTATGAAGTGCAAATACCTCGGTTAATAATCAAGATAGTGAATAAAGGTTCATAACAACATTTATAGAACAATACATTCAATCAAGAAGATTGGTTCTATACAATTTTTAAAGGAGATATTAAGAATTTTCGTAATTCCTCCCCTCTAAACCCCCTTCCACTTCTCGGACTTGAGCCATTAACGAACTTGTTCTTTATTTTTACATAAAACGATCAAATGTAGAGTTTGGTAACTATTAAACGAAAATTGCGACTGCTAGAGGGATAACAGATGGATATTATTAAAGTTTTGCCCCATGCTCAACTGTCTTATACTCAGGTTTTTGACTGGTTGAGAACGCGATTCTTTCTACGCCCAGTTACATGAGGTATTTTAAGTAACAAACTATAAGTATGAATACCAACAAAATATTTGATGTCCTTCGTTCCGATTTTTCTGCTTTATGGAAGCAAAAATTGGACTCACCACAAAAGAGTATATCATAGTGTTACGTTTATTACAAAATCAGTATTAAACGTTGTTGGCTAGAGTTCTTTTGGATTGCAAAATTAAACACTCACAAGCTTTATCAGTTTTTATTACTGCACAATTTATTTATCAGTTGAGAACAAACTGACTCCGTCCCCCCCCCCCCTACACCTGACTAAAGAAGAAAGACCAAAAGAAAAATCATGCATAGAAGAAGGGCATGCGAAGAAAACTAAGCGAAAGAAAAACGTGCAAGCATGCAAAATAAAAACAAGTACCTCATGTACACACGCATATACGGATGTACACATACATACCGGGCTGTGATGTGGTTAGGATAAGGATTTTGGGTGAGGATTGCCTTTTTTCTGTAATTTATTTATTATCATTTTAAGGAGGTTTTGTAGATAGGCGTCCGGGTGCTGGTTGTCTGAGGAGACGTGCTAAAGATGATCTGGACAGGTCTGACTCCGGGCGGGCTGCGTCTCTTTTAGCAGATTTCCCTCAAGGGAAATCAGCTATTGAGATTGTGCTCATGACGGAATTTTCGACATTTCTCTACACCTGTCGATCGATCCTACCTGGTAGATGACGAAAATGAGGTCCGTCCAACACTCTATATATATATATATATATATATATATATATATATATATATATATATATATATATATTTGTCTGTCACCGCTCTAGTGGTCACAATTTTTTTTTTGATCGTTACCAAACTCGATATTTAGTCGTTTTATGTAAAAAGAAAGATTATCTCCAACTCTCTATATCATCTACACTGATGACTTGAGCCAATCCATAGAGGCTGGTGGCGATGGAATTAGTATAGATAGTGGGCAAGATGTGGATATGCTTGCGTATGCCGATGACACTGTAATTATGTCCAGTACTCCAAGGGGACTTCAACGTAAGTTATATCTCCTTCAAGAATACTGTCAGAAGAACATGCTTGCCATAAACGTCGAAAAAACAAAGGTATTAGTTTTTAAAAGAGGAGGGCCAAAGTGTACAAAGAAATTTTTCATTAATAATAATGTGCTTACAGTAGAAAATTCCTATAATTATCTTGGAGTATTATTCTCTGATTCTACTGTATTCTCGAAAGCCGCTGCAGATATGTGTCGGCGAGGAATGGCGGCTTCAGCTGCTGTTATGCAAATACTAAAATCCTGCAAATGCAAATCATGGGATTCTAGGATGGCACTTTTCGAAGCTCTGTGTGAATCTGTCTTGCTTTATGGAAGCCAGATCTGGGGATTGGGATACATGGATGTCATTGAAGCTTTCCAAGCAAAGTACCTTAAACAGCTTCTCCATCTTCCAACCAACACTCCTGGATATATGCTACGAATGGAATGTGGCAGAGCTTCGTTAACTGTAAAGGTTTTGAAACTAGCGCTCCAGTGGGTTTTTAAACTTGTTGAAATGGACGACTTCAGAATTCCTAAGCGCTGCTTCTCCAGACTTTTAAAAATTGACCAGCGGGGCCGAGGATCTAATCTAAACTGGGTCTCTCACTTAAGAAAAATAATTTCTGAAGCAGGTTACGAGGATGTTTGGACAACTCAGGACTGGATAACTCTTAAGGCCATCAAGGAAACTGTCTTAACGAGTTACAGTGAAAAATTAAAAGCAATGGATATCCAGCGAGTTCTTAAATCTTCATTTTCCCATCAATACCAATCGTTCAAAGCAAGCAAAGATGTGGAGAAGTACCTCATTTTTATCAACAATATCCACGTTACCAGAATCATAGCACAGTGCAGACTTTCATCGGACAAGACTCTCAAAATATATTGGAACGGCAGTGCATACAAACTTAACTGTGAGGAATTATGCAGCATTTGCAATCTGTATGAAGAGGAAACACTCCACCATTTCTTCTTCCGCTGCCCTATGTATAGCCACATCAGAAATGCGTACATCTCCAAACATATTAATCCTACTGATTCACCAAATACACAGCTCAAGCAATTGTTCACAATAGAAGACAAATCTAAGGCACTTGATACCTATAAATTTGTTATAAATGCCCTTAAAGTACGAGCTTTCATAATGTTTGATTGATTTATCACTTCCAACACAAATTGTAAATATTTCATTTATTATTATAATTATTTATATATTTTATTTATCTATTTATTTTTCATAATTAATATTGTGCCTTCGGAACTGATTGATGATTTAGAAGAACTGTCTCTTTATTTTGTCTATTACTATACATATATATTTATTATATTTACTTATTATTATAATTTAATTTTATTATATTATTATTTTTTATTTATTTATTTATTTTTCTTTAATATAAGCAGATTAATGAAATTTTATGTTCTCGTTTATTTTTCTTTTCTTTCTTTCTATTTCTTTATTCTTTATTTTAATTTTTGTTTCTATTAAATTAAGATTAATTATGTATCAAATTTGAAGATCACCCAATGTTGAGTAAGCTATTTTTACTATAATGTAATTCTTTGTTTATTGATATACTAATTATAGCCAAATTATTTATTTTATCAATCACCAATATTGTATGTATTACTTTAGAGAAGTATTGTACCTAGCTATGTGTTTTAATTTTTCTTTTTATTTTTGTAAATATTCGGACCCCCTGTAAAAAGTTTATACTTAAATACAGAATTTTTATCTATCTATCTATCTATCTATCTATGTAAAAAGAAAGATCAAGTTCGTTAACTGCTGAAATCGGACCAGTGGGAGGGGGGGTTTAGAGGGGAGGATTTTCGAACATTCGAAATATCTCCGTTACTACATGTCGGGTCGAAAAATTGTACAGAATCAATCTTATTGCAAATTAAATTTACTATAAATATTATTCTATACATTTATTCTGTATCTTGAATATTAACCGAGATATTTGCATTTGTATTCTGCGTGTGGTCGGCAGGAGTCAGCTATGTTCGGACTTTCCGCCGAGAGCTCTGGCGGCCGTTTCGGTAACTATTCGTCCCTCGTGAATAGGTTTAGACGTTTCTTACTACTACAGTTGTTATTAGGCAGATTTCTCTATTGTAAAACTTCAAGTGGGAAATCTGCTTAGTTTACGCACCCCTTGCGTGACGGACTTTTTATAGCTTGTTGGGACAAACATTTTCAGCTGGTGGTGGGGGTGTCAGGTGAATCAGAAACACTTTTGTAGCTCCTCACTATTTCTTTTTCGGCTTTCGGGAATTATATTCCCATCCTCAGAGCTACAAACAATAAAGCACCATAATTGAGGGGTCTAAAGCTATTTTTTAAAAAATGTACATAATTGGTCGTATAACAAAACAGTCAATTAAACTATAAAATTTGCAACAATAACACGTATCTTTAACATCATATTTATTATTAAAGTATAATAAATTAATAATGGCTTACTTACTATCTAAACCTTAAAATTACATAAATCAAACATTACCGTCAGAGTACATGGTATGGCTATAGAGATGCTACTGGGCTGAACTCTGCAGATGCACTAAGGTCGAAGGGATCCAAGCCGCTAGGGAGGGGGCAGAGACAAGTCTGGGTATGAGGGAAGAGGGAAGCGTTTGTGTCCTTCTGCACATTAACATTCATTTTACTCTTGGCTTTCTCGAGTCTAAAAGTCTCTCTCGGCAATTTTTTACCAGCTCTCCTGTCATATATCTTCCTGATAAAATCCCAACTGTGGTTATTCTGTTCTCCTAAGTGTTTTATATAGCTTAATTCTTTCTGATAATTTTCTTCATCCATTGGAATAGGTGGGATCCTGTTGTCAATGTGAAGGATGAATGGGGTTTCTTTTACTCTGGGGTATTTTTGAAGACTTCAAATATCCACCATCTCTGAGGGTATGGTAATATGAAATGAACAGTTTCAGAAAGAACCTAATGGTTGGAATTGTACCACACTCCTAGCTGGGGCTCTGGTAAAAAACATTAGGCCCATATAATACACCACCCAGAGCGGTTATATTTTTATCAATGTAAAAAAATAATTCTTATTTATATATAATAAAATAAAATATTTATTTTATTTCATTGTGATTCTGTTGTGATAAATTTCCATTAATTTGACACTTCTTCCAATATGTTTACTTGTTTGGATGCTATTCTTATTTTATTAAGCAATTTTTTCCTTTATTTAATTTGTACAGTTAATTTTCTTTATGAATCTTCATCCCTACATATTCATTTGCTTTCTCTTAGAAATAGTTTAATTAAGTAAAAACTGATAATCTAAAACTATTAGGTGTATTTTTATATAAATATTTTATATTGTTAGTCTCATCAAATAAATACTAAAAGATGTATTTATGAATTTTAATATTCCAGGAAAAATTGATTTATTTTATTACTTCTGTTGGCTTTAAAATTAAAATATATTGTTATTTTATTTTTGTTTGTTTATTATATATTGTTATATTAGATTAACTTATTAGTTTTTCTTAAAAATCTCAGTTTTAACAAACACTTTTAGTTTAGAAGAAAATTGACAATTCAACAAGTGCCAGTTGTTTGATTTTGTGTCCAACAGATAGCACTAGCTCAGTGTTATGCTTCTGAACCTCTCCTAGTGCCTCAGCTGATAAGTTCAAGTTGAAAGTTTTTAAGTCAGTCTGTGATATAATTTATTTTTATTTGCTCAAAAACAGATGTGGTGTTAATATTGGTAGTGAATTGACCACTTTATATATTAGGTTCCAATTCCAGATCATCATGGGAGGGAAGAAAACAGTAGAGTAAGACTCAATGTTTGGAAAATGAATGTTTTTGTTGCAGACTTTGAGTTTATTAATGTCAAAATTCAATTTTAGAGATTCACGTCGATTTGAAAAGGAAAGGAGAGATAAACTGAATGCTGCCTTTGAAGAGCTTTGCAAATTATTGCCAGACCATGATCCATCAGTGACGCTTAGCAAAATAGAAATACTCAAAAAAGCTGCTCAGTATATAAGGCATTTGCAAGTCCAGAATGATGAAATAATAAAACTTGGACCTGAGAGTGATCTCAGTAAGAGTATATTGATTTATATAATTATTTGTACTTTGTGTGAATATCTTGCCAGTGCTGTAGTTTTATTTCATTCATTGTTTAGGTATGAGAGACGAAAATTGGGAGATTGTTAAAAGCTGATGTTTACTTGGATTTGTTTGTTCTTTTGAAGCCTAATAGTATTTCAATTAATTTTTTTATTTGTTGAAGGAACTGAATCTGAAAAATTAAGAAAGAGAGTTACACACTTGCTTTTAAAGACTAAGGAGCTTGTTGATGCACTAAGAAGTGCTGGTGTACCTATACCAACTAACAAAAAGAACAAGAAAAAAAAGGCTCAAAATAATTCTTCTAATCAGAATAAAATAGGTAAGACATTTTTCTGTTTCATTGGACATAATTGTACTATTTTGGAAATTGTATTAAAACTTGTCGTAGTTTATTAAGTTTGATATCCATTTATAATGATACTAATACAAAATTCTCTCTCAACAGTAACTTTATTATTATTATTTTTTAAATTTTATGAATAAGCAGGTATTCAAATTTTTAAGGACTTTTATTAATAATATTAAGCTAATAATATTGATGGAAAAATGAGTAATTTGTTATTTAAGATAATGAAATCTCTTGCTCACAACAAGTGCACTACAGCTACTGTATATCTGGGCACTAATTCAAAGATATTGGGATATTATACAATTAGGAATGAACAAATGTTTGAAAATAAAGGTTTAGTTTGGTGTATTCCATTGTACTGGATGCATTGTTATTAATAGTTTAGTTACGGTTAATAATAGGACCAACAGTGAACCAAACAGATAGTCAAACTAATAATTGCAATTTTAGGAAAATTCTGTGCCCAGGGTATATACCTGAAGGAGTGAGAAATTCCAGCAGGCTCTAAGGGTGAAGTTAAGAAAACAACATGCTCATGCGTCCTTTCAGAGTGAAAAATAACTAGAACTTGTAGTTATAACCATCAGATAACTGTGAAGAACTCAAGTTAGACACTACTGGACACTGAAACAGTCAAAATAGATAATACACAATCATGGACTATGGAGCACTGCCAAACCTATAATATATACATGTTCATGGCATATGAAGGATTAAAGGCCTCTGTAAACAACTTCTCTTCTGCTTTTGTAAATTTAAAATTCTCAGAATCCACAACTTTTCTCCATAATATAAAATTTTAATTCATTTCTTTAAAAAATATATGTATTATGTATTACTTTCTTTATTTGCTTCTTGTTCCAGATAAGCAAGGACATTCTGAATCTTCAAAAAATGATTCTCAAACTTTGAAGAAGGTCAAATGTGGTTGCATGAAAACATCACCTGAAAAGAAGCCTCTGAAAGAATCCAATCCAGCAGCTACTTCTGAGACTCCAAGTATTGATATTGTTTCTGCAGTTAGCACTTCAGGACAATCTGATCTAAGTGGTACAAATTTAATTGCTGTTACTCCACCTTTAATTAGTGCCCCAATAATGGCAACAAGAGTGCAAAGTGTTCCAGTTGTACCAAATTCTGTGATGTCCTCTTCTTTGGCACAAAATTCATCAATTATTTCAACTCATGTTGTGTCTTCCATGAATTCTGTAGTTATTGATGGACAAAGATTATTAGGAAGTACTAGTACCTTCAATAATAATCCTCCTCTTATAAAAGCAAAGCTTCCACCACCAGTAACACTTACATCAAATTTAATAAAAGAAATTGTCCCTCCTACCTTAAATGTGAAAACTGTTGTTGTAACCACTGCTAGTTCAAATGTAATAACTACGCAGTCCATAGTTAATAGTTCTCAGTTCATTAATTTGCCACAAAATAATATAATTAGTAACCCTATTGTAACTCCTAGAATTCAAAATGTACCAGTATTAGAAAAAAATATTCTTTCTAATTTAGGCCCTGGAACTTTAATATTGGCTGATGGAAGGATCATGAATGTGCCACCCATTGTTCCACAAATTGTAGTTAAACCTCAGCCTGCTGTAATTTTAATGCCTACAGCTAAGAAGAAAGAAAAACTCTTGATATCTAAAAGAAGAGAAGTAACAAAAACTACATTTGCCAATAAAGCACCTATTCCTGCTATTCAAACTTTTCGGCTTGAATCTTTTCCCAGAGTTCGTCCTAAAAAAAAACCGAAACCCCTGAAGAAATTAGAGAAGTCAAAAAATGGCGATGCTACGGAAGTTGAACAATGTAACAAAAAAAGAAAATTTAATGAGATGAATGACAACAAAAAATCTTCAGGTGTTTTTTATCAATTGGAAGAAAATCCTCAGGAAGTTTTAGCGACAAAAAAATCTTCATGCCAGGAAAATTCTAAGGACCCCATAGAAAACAATCTTATGCAGTCCGTTAGCCCGATTGTTCCTCTGATATCAAATAGCTCTATAACTAGTGATACAAGTGTAAAGGATGTTAATGTTTCTAAGTCAACTGCAGATGACACTTGTGTCAGTGGTGTTTCCCCTTGTTTACCAGTAGTTGAATGTTCTAATCAGTTATCTACTGTGACCTATGCCGAAAATAATACTTCTGTAATGACGACTAGTAGTACATCTCCGCATGATTCTCCCTCTGCCTGTTCTGTTAATGAAGATGTTAATTTGGATATTCAAAACACGACAGAAGAAACTTCATCTTTTTCTAAGAATAATATTAACGAAGATTCAAATGTTTTCTCTCAAACTAATACTCCTTCTTCTGATCCCACATTGGTCAGTTCCCCGTCCACTTGCTTAATTAACTCTGATAGAAACATCAGTGAGCCTCCAATAAGTGAGTGTACTGAATCATTAAATGTTGGAATTTCACAGGAACAACCAGCAAGTAATTTAAATGTTTCAATGGAAAATGCCTCATTAAATGATAATAACTGCAATGTAGATGAAACAGATGATTCAACAGTGTGTCTTAATAGTACAAGAACTAATAACAATACTATTTTAAACAATATTCCTCCATGCATTAGTTCTAGTACTGAACAAGATTCGATTTTTGGGACAGGTAATAAACATGTGCTTATGTCTGATAGCCAAACTAAGCAGTCTGGTGATAAAATGGTAAACAAAATTTGCAAACAAGTAGAAACTTCTGTTAATGAATCTGAGAAAAGTCTTAGAAAAAATGAAGCCATTAACACTTACCCTCAAGAAAATGTAGACATAAATTCATTAGCTCAGCCCAATACTTCAAAAAACTTAAAATATTCTAATGAAATGAATAGTCCAAATAAAACTCCAGATAACATAACTCCTGAAGAGAAGACTGTTATATCTAAAAATTCAAATACAGCTGTTTTAAGTAGTGAATTTCAAGGATCTGCAGTTAATGGTACTTCTGGGAATCTAGTTTCAAATAATATTGCATCACAAAAGGAAAACAGTGAAGTTAATTTGAATTCTCAGAGTGATACTATTAAAGACATTCAAAGGCCTTCAAATGTTGAAGAAGCAAGCTTCTCTAGGTCTGATTACTACCATACATCTCCCTGCACTATTAACACTACATCAAATTCAATTGTAAAATCTCGACCAACCATTTCTTTAAATCAGAATGTTGTCAGTATTCCTCAAGGTGTCACCAGTATACCTCAAGGCGAAGTTTTTGCAACCACTGTCAATCATTTACCTGAAGGCAGAGCACATGGATCCTTAGTCTCAAATGAGTACCCAATTATGCCCAACCATAATCTAGTATCTCAGGCACAAAAGAGCCAACCAGCAGTTTGTACTACCAATTCACAAGTTGCAGTAACTACTCATTTTTCATATGGAATTTCTGCTGCCCAACCTGAAAAGGATTCACTTTTCTTCAACAATGTTTTTGGAAAGCCAACAGATCTTAATGCTATTGAGAAAACAGTTAATTGTTATAACAAAAACACAGGCACTAATGAAAGTAATGTATTTTCTACTCGTGGTTTACCAATAGTCAATCCTAATGGGAAACCTTTAAATTCACAAAACATGATGCACTTAAAACCTACTGATAATTTAGGAAATATTTTGCCTCCTGTAAGGAATTCTGACGCGTATAGTAATTTCAACCAAACTGTTTCTACAGATATTGTTGATAAGGCTTTTTACTCACAGAATGTTTCATTCCCAAACAATGCTTTCCCTAAATCATCTGAATGGGAAAAATCCCAATTTAATAAATCACAAAATAACAATCATTTTGGAGAAGCTACAGAAGAACAAACCATGAAATTATCTAATACATTTTATCGTAATAAAAATGCTTCATTTGAAAAACAAAATGAAAACACTCAGATGTCATACTTTGGTTTTCAAAATGAGTCGGCTGTTACATCTCAAAGTAATGCCTTCTTTCATAATTTGCCATGCTCTACTATGCTTCCTTCAAGCTGTGGATTCAATGACACCCCTGGAGTTTTCTCTTATCATAATTCAACTACTACAGCATCATCATATTCATTTATTCCTCATGAGAACATTTCCTCATTGAATAGGGGTTCTATGGGAGTAATGAAAGGTATTAATCAAGAAAGAAGTTATCCTTCAGATATCATGAATAATGAAAAGAATAAAGGAAATCCTTTTAGAAATAATGAAAAATTGAATGTAGGAAATATACCATTTTATCCTAGTACCTCACAGACATTTATACCTAGCGTTTATCCAACTCCATCTCAGCCTAACCTTTCTACTGTGTATTCTAATTTGACTCAAACCAATTTATCTGGGATTTACTCAAATACATCTCAAATTACTACTGCTAGTACTTACTCGAATTCCTCTTTGCATAATAACTCGACATATCCTAATTCTATCTCTCATAATGTAGCAGCTGTCTACTCAAGTTCTGCATACCCAATCGTGTCAAGTGTATATAGCAATTTCTCACAATCAAGCACATCTGGGGTTTATACTACATCTACTATGCCAAGTGTTTTCACCAGAGCTTCTCAACCTCCTAGTTCCAATGCTTATTCTGCTTCAGTTCATCATAATTTGCCTACTAATAAGAATACTGGTTCTATCATTTACTTGAATTCAAATCAACACAAGACTCCCAGCAGTTGTGTAAGTCTTGCTCCACATGTATCAACTGTCCTTACAAGTACTATTCATTCCAGTACATTTATAAATCCTACAAACCCTGTCTACTCAAATTCAGGATCGGCAGTCTCATCAAATATTTCTAATAGCCAGAAACAATCAAACAATTATTCAAGCATAGCTCAGACAAATGCCTCAGGAGTTGTTACAAGTACTGCTGCACCTAATATTTCGAATGCTTACACTAGTATTAGTCTTGCTAATATTCCATGTGTTTATACAAATACATCTCTCCCTAGTATATCTAATGTTTATACTTCAGTACAGACTAATATAGGCAACTCAATTAATAGATATAACCAATGTAATGGACCAGTAGCTGATACAGTTTTGTATCAAAGAGAATCAGTGTCCAAGACTTCAGAAAGCAGTGGACTCATCTCCTTTAATAATTACATGAAAACATCAACTAGCACATTAAATAATAGTGCCGATGTTGTTAATCAGTCATCTAGTAAAACCTCTGAGTTAATTGTGTCTGATAACTCGACTGTTTTGAATGATATGAATAAAAACTCAGCAAGTGTACAAAATAGTTGTTCCACATCATTGCCCGATCCAAAATTAAATGACCTTAGACAAAACAAATCCATGCAGACTTCTTATCTTCATGATAAAGATGTTTCTAAAAACAATTATGCTACAGATAAAATAATTCCTCTAGATCAAAGGCAGTCAGATACTGAAAGGGCATCTGTTTCCACTGTTAATGGAAAAGATCATCCTAGCCCACGGGTTTCTATTAATGCTTCTAAATCAGTAGAACAAGTTGATGAGGAGAGAAGTAGCAACAAATTTAATAGTTATGACTTTATTTCCAACAATGGAAAAGATGTTCAAAGTAAAATCATGGAAGCCAATGCTTCTTCGGGTAAAAATAATGAAATTATTGATAAATCAGAGCAATCCAAGTTTAACAACGAGGAAAAGAGCTTGGAAACAGAAGGGAATAAAGTTCAACCTATTTCCAATCAGAAGTCAATATCTAATGATATAAATACTAATGAAAGTAATTACAGCTGTAATAATCAGGCACCGAGTAATTATCAAAATGTTCTCCAAACACCAAACACCACTTTCAATTCTAATCATTCGAAAAATTCTACGTCTGCCATTTACACAAAATCTTATTCAAGTTATACTTCTTCTATTTGTGAGTCCATGAGCAACCAATATAATACTGAAGCTTTGTCAAAAGCTAGAAGTATAGGAGTTTGTACTGTGCAAGGAATATCACGATCTAGTCAATCGGAATCTATGGTACAATCCGGATCTTCTGCAGAACAGTTAAATAAAACAACAATGGTTGATATCACCCATAGAATTCCTGATAAACAGGATAAGTCTATACAAAAATCATATGAGAGTGGTAATGTCAATAGTTTGAAAACAGATATTTCTTCAGATTTTCTGAAATCAAAAGACATTGAAAGGAATACTTTCATACCTATTATAGATGATGTGCGTTTATCAACAGATTTTTCCTCAGATCTTTTCAGTTCTCTTCAAGTGCCCACAGGGGGTGCACATTCAGAATCAATCTCTCCTACGGCCGCTTTTCTTCTTGCTTTCCCCCTCGTATCTACATCACGAAATGTTGAAAGTCTCCAAGATAATGAAAATCAAGAAAATCAAACCTCAACTCCTACTACTATTTTGCAAATTGGTAATATTGAACCTCCGAGCACAGAGCTTTTTCATCCTATCGATTTTCAGAAGACAAATCCTAAGCCAACTGACCATTTTGATATTAATAATGACTATCTGCATCCAAATGATTTACAAGATAAACAGAGCCATACTTCATATAAAAGATGTGAAAAGAGAAAGGAAAATTTCAACGAGTTTAGCAAAGAAGTAAGGCCACCTGATTCTAAACAAAAATCAAAACCTACTGTTGTAACAACAAGTACATATACCCAATCTTATACGCAACCTTTGTTATCATGTAATGAATATCAATATTGTGAAAAAGAACCGTCACAATGGCAACAAGAATTTTCTACAAATGTAACAAAAGAGCAAAAGAAGGCTTGTGATAGAAAAAAAGAGAAAGCAGTTCAGAAAGGCTGCTTCCATCAGACATTTCAAGAATGTTACAACTATAAAGATAAGAAAAGGAAACAACAAAGCAGAATTTCGGTCAATTGGATGACAACTCCTGAAATAAGAGAACAAACAGAATATCAAAACAAAGAGCCCGAAGCAGTTAATAATTTAATAGGGCCTCCAGCTCAGTCACTGTACGGTGGAATCTCAATTGATTTCCCTTCTGAGCCATTTCCAGATTTCTGTAATACTAAAAAAACAAATAATTATTCATGGTCACCTAATAAATCATTGTTACCAACACTAGATAATCACCTTATGATCCCATCCACTCTCCCTACTCTTGTTGGAGATCTGGCATTAGGAACAAGTACACCTTCTGAAAGCTACAAATCTTATGAAACCCCTAAATCTCAATTACCAGGGCAATTAGCCAAAAAGAATAATGAGAAATTAGATGCAAATAAAAAGCAAAATGAATTTTCTAAAAATCAGGCTACTTTTTTCTCAGTTAGCCAGCTAGTTGATCCTAAAAGCAAAAAACAAAAAACTAGTGAAAGAAATTATAAAAGACCAGAGAAGAATTCTAAACCTAGAAATAATTTTAATTGTACCAAAAGGAAGGATGACCATTGTATGTACTATGAAGAAAGAAATTCTTTTATACCTACTCATAATCAATATAATGAAAAAAGACACTCTTACAAAGGAGGAAGTTACAGCGCTGAGTCTTTAATTGGTGTCCAACATAGTGAAATAGACTTCTCTACTAATTTTAACTATCAACAAAACCCCAATTATTTTCAAAGTGAATTTCCTCCACCAATGGAATCCACTAGTCAACAGTATGGATACTTTCAGCAGACACATTTCACTGGTTTTGGTCATGAAGAATGTCAAGACTTTGGATTTAATTCAAACCAGCGGGGATTGGATAGCAATAGACAAAAAGGGTCCGTTCGAAAGGATGATAACTATCACGGGACTGGTGGTCTTCTACAACCACAGATCTGCCCTCCTTATTCAAAAAGTATGAATTATAATTTGCCTGCATCTCACCTTAATACAAATACTACCACAACACTTACGAACTTCAATCTAAGCACAATATTTCCAGAAATGAATGATCAGGTAAGAAACAGTTATTTCTTAATTGCTTTCAATATACATTCATATATAATTGCATGTTAATATTATTAAAATTTCAGAAATCCAGTACAGTGTTTAGCAAATACTTCTATCTTTTATCACATATAACAAATATAATAATGTTATGTTGAAGATCCATAGATTTTAATATTTAGAAATCTGGCTTAAAACGGATATAATCTCTTTCTAAGTAAATAAAGTAGTTTACCGGTTTATATAAAATCAGACATATATTTTAAAAAAGTCCGTCAAGCAGGGGCTGCGTAAACTAAGCAGATTTCCCACGTGAGTTTTACAATAGAGAAATCTGCCTAATAACAACTGTAGTAGTAAGAAACCTCTAAACCTAAAAAACATTATTTAGGGCGTAATAACCCAGTAGTTTCTAACAGTTAACCTAACCTCTAAACCTATTCACGAGGGACGATAGTTATGGAAACGGCCGCCAGATCTCTCGTCGGAAACTCCGAACATAGCCCATTGGTGACACGCAGAGTACAAATGCAAATATCTCGGTTAATATTCAAGATAGAGAATTAATGTATAGAACAATATTTATAGTAAATTTAATTTGCAATAAGATTGATTCTATACAATCTTTTGATCCGACGTACAGTAACGGAGATATTTCGAATTTTCGAAAATCCTCCCCTCTAAACCCCCCCTCCCACTGGTCCGATTTCAGCCGTTAACGAACTTGATCTTTCTTTTTACATAAAACGCTTAAATATGAAGTTTGGTAAGGATCAAACAAAAATTGCGACCGCTAGAGCGGTAACAGACAAATATATATATATATATATATATATATATATATATATATATATATATATATATAGATATATATATACAGTTTTGAACGGACCTCATTTTCGTCATCTACTAGGTAGGATCGATGGACATTTGAAGAAAAATGTCGAAAATTCCGTCATGAGTACAACCTCAATAGCTGATTTCCCTTAAGGGAAATCTGCTAAAAAACATTGGTTAATAATTGAGTTTAAAAAAAAAAAATTTATTGAACAAAAACAATTAAATTGAAATTGTAGACGAAGTTTGAAACATGATTGGATACATAACATTTTTTGATCATGCTCCTAATAATGGGAAAATTTCAAAATTTTGTATCTACCACTCTGATTTCAATTAACAAACTTGATCTTTAGTTTTACATGAGATCCTTAATTTAACTGTTGACAAGCATGGGTGTTTGTGCACTATATATGCACTTACTACATATATGATCCGTCTACATACATATATATAGCATACATCACATTTTAAATTTAATGAATATAATAATAATTCATTCAATCATTTTATTGAAAATTATATTTCAAATCTAAAATACTTCTGTTGTTACTTTTTGCACTGTAACATTGAAACTGTAAGGTACAGTTGTATCTCTATTATTATTATTATTATTTATTAACATCCACTTTTTACTACTATGGCTAATCGGGACTGTTTATCTACAGGTTATCAGCTTTTTTTAGCCAGCTTTTGACTAAGGATTTTATTTAATGAGATCGTCACTAAATAAATTCCTGTTGCAAAGCCAAGAATCGAACAATAGGAATTTATTTGCACTTGTTTCTCTAAATTTTATAATGATTTAACCTACTGTTTTGGTTTATTTGTATTTTTTATACTAATCTTATTTTTTGTCACAAGTCATAATCTTTTTAAAAAAACAAATTTGATTTGGGGTTTCGGGGGGTCAGGTTGGCCGTGTGAGTTAAGGTGTTGGTCTTAATCTCACGTGGTAAACCTAGAGTGGCGGGTTTGATTCCCGCTCTGGGCAATAGGAATTTATTACAAACTCATTAAATAAATTCCTTAGTTCCACCCTGGCTAGAAAAGGGTAGTAACCTGTAGGATAACCCGTCCCAATTAGCCATAGTAACATGAAGTGGACGTATATAAATAAATAATATTTGGGGTTTCAATATTTTTTTTCTAATTTCCACCCTTCATTCTGCTAGCTGAGGGATTAAATGTTATGGGACATTTCTCCAGCTTCTGAAATTAAAACCAATATCATGCAAATGACAGAAAACTGTACTTAAGGGTTCTGTCAGAGACTTTGACTCAACAGATCTAGGAAATCTGCTTAAATAGTCCCTTTCAAGAACTATATCTCCTTTCTTGAATTTTTTAAACCAAGACTTCAACACTGCATATGTTCCCTCTACTTCACAGATTTCATGTGCTGCATCAATTGCTTCATATTCTTTTTAAAAGTAGTCCCACATAATAGCAAAAAATCCCAGGGCTCTAACTCAGGTTAAAAAATGGAGAAAAATAAACAGTAGCATTTTTCTGGTCAAAGTTTGATTTAAGATTGACTAAAATAGTATTTAAAATATTTAAGAAATAATAAGATAAAGGTAGGTACTATGGGTGTTCATTTTAAAATCTTAGTTTATAAATTAGCAGAGATTCATACAGACTTTTGATTCCCCTTGTATATTTATTACTTTGAGCAATTACAATTAATTTAATTTAAATTTATTGTAAACTATTTTGTTGGAATTTGTGAACTACTTTCTTGTTCTTAATGTAATATTCTAATTGAACTAATTGCTTACTTTATTTTGCTCAATGCTTACTACTTTTTCTTCTGTTTTTTTTTTCTTTTTAAGCGAGTTGGAACTTCAGTTCAACCACCGCAGCAAATGAATAACTCGTACCAAAATACTCAAAATTACAGAAGCCATCTGTCATAGACTTTTTATGACAATCATTTTATCTAGTCAAATTTGTTATGGCTGTGTCTTTTTAAATGTTAATGTTAATTTACATATATATATATATATATATTGTATAACAATTATTTTTATTTAAGTTAGGAAAATCAAATAGTAAAAACATAATATTTTAATTTAAAAATAATATGTGCAAATTGTTGTATTTACAATATAGGTAATAGATACAATATGTATGGACATTTTTTATAGCTTCTTAAATTTTATATTTATTGTTGATGGAATACATATTCTATAAATACAAATTATAGCATACAAATTATTAGCGCAGTTTTAATATGTTTAAAGTTCAGATCCATCGGGTTGGAAAACAATAGCTGAGAAGAGCAATTTTTAGATCTAATTTTGTTTATCAAATCTTATACCTCGACTTTTCTAAGGTCGCTGGAATCATATTACACATTTAACTTGTTTTAATTATTTATTATTATTCCTGTACTTTTTATGATTTGGGTCAGTCATAATAATAACACCTTCCCTTTTTTATTCTTTTGTGCCTTCATGGGTATCTCTTTGCTAAAAGTTTAGGAGTACCTTATTAACTACAGCTTAAGTACTGAAGAAAAATACTGGTGGCAATTTTCATATAAAAATGGACTTAGTGTCATTTATCTCAAATAATTTAGTATAATTCTGTTACTAACCTCTTTTTTTCAGTTACTTATTGCTACTTGTATACACTAAGTTTCTACGACCTTAGTCTCTTCCATTTTCTTTAAGCTTCCATTGCAGTTCTTTCAATTACTATGGAACTTATAATAGGTCAATCTTATTTTCATGCTTATCTGATTGCAAAATGTTTCCAAAAAATTTGAAAAATCAAAGTCAAATTTTTAGTTTTATCCAATAAACGAGGCTTAGGATGGAAAGAGGCTTGACTGTTCATCTCATACAAAAGATCTTACTTGGAAATCTTTGAGTAAGAATGGGGGTTTTCTGAAGGCCACTTATACGTTTGAACTGACCATATTCTTCACCATTTGAAGAAATGTTTTAAAAAATTGCTTCATACTATTTTAATAGCCGATTTCCTTCAAGAGAAATTTGTTAATAAAATCCCCCTTCTTAAATAAACAGAATTTGTATTTTTGAACCAATTACACATTAACATAATTAAAGAAGATTATATGTGTTTATATATGCATATATGTGTGTGTATAACATGCATATGTTTACATATGTGTTTATATATGCCTATATGTATGTATCACGTGTATTTATATATTAATTATTTTTATTTATATTCATATTTATATAGTTTCAAGGTGTTTCATGTAAAAGATATATTACGATCTACACTTTATTCAATGTACCTGACTAGTTTTGTACATATATTTGTATTTTTAAAAGTATATTAATTATAAAATGTATTTTTTAATTAATAGTTATTGTTAATATATTGTAAAATACTTTAATGAATATTTGCAGTTGACCGTTAATAATTTGTGCATATTCTCTCTTTATGAATAATGTGTTTAAGATTTTAAATACATTTTTTTGTTAATAAAGATTTATTTTGTATCCTTCCATATACTTAACTAATTAAAACAGTTATTTTCTATTTTCATTCAGCAAACGAGATCAGGACCAAGTAATGCATTTTTCCTCTTTGATTTTACTCATAGTTAAATAGCTGAAGTATATACTAAACATTATTTTGAAATTTGGAAAACTTAAAAAACCAAACCAATTTCAAGTGATATTTATTTGCCATCTATTAGCTTTTAATTATGTTCTTGCTTTATTTGGTTTGATAAATGTACTTTGAATTTAGGTATGTAATAACCAATTTAAGATATACATACATACATACTCACACACATCCATACTTACATTTTAAGGGGCCTTAGTGGTCCTATTATAAGCACTAAGCAGTGATAAAGCACTGGGCTACTGCGTTAGCTAGAGCTGACAAATTCAAACTCGCACTCAAAATTTCTTTTAGCTAGGCAGTCATTGAACTTGGAGCCATTTTTCACTGCATCATGAGGAAATTGAGTGACTATTTGAATTAAGAATTAACTTTTGTATGTAGTGGCACCACAACACAGCCAGAAATGTCCTTTCACCAAAGGTGTGTGGCTGGTCCCTTCATGGACGGTTGAGCCAAAAACAACATATACAGATTGTAAACTGTGTCGGAAATTATTTTTAGTCAAATTGACATGAAATATTCAATTTAGAGGTGAACTTGTTCAAGGGGTAAAGATTTTTGCTGTAATGTACAATGTAGTAGACTAATTTAAATGGGAGTTGGGGTTAATATCTATAATTTTGGTTGAATTATTTTATTTTCCTCTAGGGAAAAGGGCCTGACTCAACTACACTCCCTCTGACATGCATAGAAAACAGGAGAGATATGTAAGTGTATTTTCCATATTTATACATACTCAGCAGTCAATATGTTAATACTAATCTACACTCAAAATCAACAGTTCACCAAATTTTAAACTAAATCCAATATAATTGTCAAATTTGAAATGACATTAACAATAAGGCGAAATATTGTATTTGCCTTCGGGCACTCTAGGGAGCCTCTGATGCTTGATTTGTCCCTAATTAACTTATTTATGGAGGCCAGAGTGGTTAGAGCATTGGAAAGTCAAAGATTTTGAGTACTGGCCCCTACTTCCTAAAAAAATGAGTTATGCAAGACACATTGGATGTAACTAATTTTCCAAATCTTGAGGTTGAATAGGATTTGAATTAATTTAAAGTATTCAATACTTGGGACTCAGATTATGCAAGTCCAATAATAGATCTTTTGATGTGGGAATGTTAAATACATTTCCATTAATTAGGAATTGTTGACTAGGTGTTTCTTGACCATCAAATTTCTTGTTGATAATAATAGTTACCAGCCGTTATATTTAATATTAATTTCCCTTTATTACTTAAGTATATGTGTATGCATACTTCAAAATTAGGGAGTTCCTAGTAGGTTTAAATAACTCAGGATTTGTTTCCAAAAATAGTATATATATTTTGTAATAACAAATACAAATATCATTTAGCGGGAAAAAAACTATTACAATCTTAATTTTTTTTTTTAATTTAAAGACATTATATAATAATATATATATATATATATAAAAGCACATACAAAGATTCTTCTTGACCATGAACTTACTGTCCACTCACCAACTGACATAAAAATTCTTAACAACTAAATGTTCACTCATGAATTAAGAAAAGACATTTTTTTAACTTTCTTATTAAGGAAAGACATTAGTGTTTTAAAACACTATTGTAATAGTGAAGACAATAAACTATAGCTAAGTTATGATTTTCTATGAGGGACTTAATCCTGACAAAGAACCTTTTAGTAATCTAAAATATTCTATTTCTACTTGTCAATTTTTAAATGTAATTGAACATTAAAATGTACACAAAATATATATGCTTAATAAAAATTATTACAGACTGCATTAATATAAATATATGAATTTTCATAAGAAATTCAAGAATTTTTAAAAGACCAGATTAGTTAGACCAATTATATCACTGCACTGTAGATCAATCATTTCCATTAGAAGTTCCAGGGAAAATAGTGGACTATTTCACTTTTTACCACCGGCAACAATGATAATATGGTTTTGGCCCTCGGAACATACTGGAGTAATCAGTATGGCCCTAAGGCTGGAAAGTTTGGAGACCCCTGAGTTAGACTGAATATATGCTATCATATTTCAATGAAAATAAGTAGTTATTAACAAATAACTAGTTTTAAATGAAAAGTATTATAAACAAATACACTAAAAAAAGTCAAGCTTATTTTGAATATGCTCAAATATGAGATATTTGATTCATAATAGCAATAATTTGTTGAACATATTAAAAAATTACTGATTTTCATCTATTGTCCATGGGACCACTATACATACATACATATGTATGTGTATATATATATATATATATATATATATATATATATATAAAATATAAGGTAAAAGAGCCAAAACATCAATATAGTAAGTTAGTCATGGCATAAAAACCTGTTAGCTTCCATGTTACAATTTTTCTAATTAATGGTAGTATTTATGCATCTGATGGCTATACCTTGTGGCTGTTACTGTAAAAAGTATCACTTAACTAGTGTGTATCTACGAATCAAGGCGATTTCTAGCCTTTTGTATAAGGCTAACTAAAAACAAAGGAAACAGGAAAAAGAATTTCTATTAAAGACAGGATTATGTCCAAAGAAACATTGTTACAGTCATACCTAAATAGTGTCAGTCAATACTATTAATAGGTACTAGCATATTATTACTATGATTTTTTAAGCTTCTAAGTTATCTTATTATCAATAAATACATATTTATTACAAACTAACATGCAAATTAGGAATGGGGGGGGGGGTAAAAATGGTGAATGAGTTTTAAAACAAATAAAAATAGGAAGCTATACTTAGGCCCCCTACGTCTTAATGGAAGATTGATGTTATAGCCTTTGTGTAACGAGCTAGTTAATTAAAAGGTCGAGAAAATGTGGTAGTCAGATAAAAGATAAGGCTGTAAGGTATGCCCATCCATTCTTAATTGTGTTAGCGATAAGTAATTTGAGCTCTGCTGAGAGAATGTCCAAAACTTCAGATGTAAAATGAAAAATTATTCCAAGTTTATGATTAATATATCTTGAATATCAGTAGGAATGGGAAAATTTAATGATAATAATTATATAAAATGAAATATTAAAAAAATTCCAAAATTTGGGAATACAAGAGCATAGGCATGACCTACATAATATTTTTTTTTTGTTTTTAAGTCTACACCAGATCGGTAAGTGAACACTCAGACACAAGAGAGTAAGTGAAAGTGCTGGTTCATTTTGGGGGAAGAAAAAGTATAAAAGCTTATAAGATATAAAAGTATAAATAAGTATCAATCTTTTAATAAAAAAAAAATTCTTTTAGCTAATGAACTGAAAAAATAAAAACTTTCTCATTTCTCACAATATATATAGTAATTAAATTTTCCTATTTAATATAATAAAATTAAGTCTTACTAAAATGAATGTTATATTTTTTTAGATCTTAACAAAGACAATTAAGAATGGAATATTGAATAAAAAAATTGAATAGATAGATTTAAAATAATGGCACTAGGAATGTATACTGCCCATGATTGTCAAACACAAGAAGAGATTTTACTATACCATCGCTTCAAATGTTGGGCCTAAAAAGAGAAAATTGATTCTATCATTTTACTATAATTAAATTAAATTTTAGGAAGCTTCAAATGTACAACTTTATATTATTTCTAACTGTAAATATAACAAACATCCAATAATTTACTGCTGCTTGTTTTGTGGACATCTGTTTCAAAATTGCTAAAATCTATTTTACAACTTACAACCCCACTATTTTACAATTTACTACTTCCATATCAATAAAATACAATGAGACTTTTGAGAAAATTTCAAAATCTACACTTCCTAAGAAAATGGCCATTCCACAGGCCAGGACAAAACGTAAAAAAAACATCAAATCAAGATCAAAACATCCACCAATCTTAAATTAACTGGGAATAACCTCCCCCTAGCCTTCAAATAATTTTGGGTGCTATCTACAGTCTAGCCACTAGTTATTTTAGGCATGGTCTTAAGTTTAAGTTAGTTCAAAAGAAATCGGCTACCTGTCACTACTTTATTTTCTAAACAAATTTCAATAATTCCGTTATATTACACTTTCTAAAAATGTATATTGACTCTAGGAAACTATAAATAATTCCCAATAATCATGCAGCAGTGGATTGGCATCTAGTAGTAATCGTATATAGATTAATTAAAATCAAACTTCTTGTGAATTTTCTTCTGTCTGTAAGGTATTCAAATTATTAGCTAATGAGCTGTATTAGCAAAATTCTGCTAAAAGGAGAGTGCAGTATACTGCTTAAAATATTTGTTCACTAATTATTTCAAAATAAAGTGAATGAATAATTGCATAAATCATCTCATTACTTCAAAATATCCTATATTACAACACTAAACACATTAATTTTAAAAATGAGGTGCAATAGAGTATAACAAGTACATATACCTATACGTAATACATTACACTACACAATGAAGGAACTATCTGCATAATAAACTTAATTAGAATAATTTGGAAGAATTTTCATCAGGAGAGTAGGCAGGTCATAATGGATTCTGTGTATAACATAAAAAAAGAATTAATACATTTAACATTAGAATATATAAATAAAATTATGAAAAATAGAACAACACAATAAAATGTGTGTGAAGAAGGGAGATAATATGATTAAGTATTTCTTTATTAGTTATACTTTTACCTTCATAGTTTCGTATCCATATAATAAAAAGGTTTGCATAATGCCTTTCACAACCTTATAAAAAGTGAAAATTGAATTTGTAAAATGTTTAATATCTTAATTAAAGATGCCAGCAAAGTTACTTGCTAGGTGATTTAAGCCAGTGAGTGGTGTTGAGATTAGGTTGACTCAATATGATGGGATATCTACAGACAAATCTAATCTTCAATTTAGTACAAAAATGTTTTAGCAGCTTGGTTACCATCTTCAAGTATCTAAAACAGACCACATCATGCTTCAGAAACATTTTGCACTAAAATAAAGAAGGTGCTTATGGGTTATTGGGAGACCACCTATTAAAGGCGATTATTAAACCATATTAAAAGAAAAAAAACACTTTATTATTTAAAATAACACTTCTAGAATTTATTTGAGTAAACAAATGTAATTATAAATTAGAGTTAGCCCAAAACTAAACGATGTTGCGGAGTAGCTGCATAGAGCAGTTGTTGCCACGCCTGCCACATGAACTCTGCAAGGAAGCTGTCCAAGTGGTGTAATATTAAACAATCATCAAGTGGTGTTAATAAATGATCACTCATTTTCTGATCACGAAAGAAACAGAATGCCTAAGATAACCTAGTAAAGTATGAACCTCATATACAACATCAGCGTGTAATAGCAATAAGCGGTATTAAACAAGTAAATATTTTATCTGTAAATAATTAGTCACCTCCCGTTAACCATTTTGTCATTTATAAATTCTAGAATTTTTTATTTAAATAATAAAGAGATTTTCTTTTAATTATAATTTAATAATCATCTTTAAATGGATGGCCTCCTGATAACAGATAAGTACCATAAAGAATTATACTGCAGAAATACATCACATTGATTCATTTGTCCAAGTAGGAGTAAAATTATAAAACATAGGCAATAAAAAGCACAGAGGTTGCCTAGTCCAGGACTGGTCGGCACACTCTAGAAGGGGTAGTACATCTGGCAAGACCTAGATAATAAGTGATATAAATTAAATGTAATCCACTCAGAATGAAGAGCAGTGTTACAATGCTGTGGGGTTGGTTCCACAGCGGCTGCTGAGTCAAGGCCCATTTAATTCATGCGAGAACATTATTCTTTTTACATAAATATTATTTATGTTTACAACAGGCCTAGAATTTCAAATTACTTGCTTACAGTAGTTAATATACCAAATTCTTGAAATTGTTTGGTCTCGTGAAATTGTCTTAATAATTATTAATGAGTTGCTAATTTGGACGTCCTATTTACTATTAATAAGAAAAGATTATCTAAAGGTTCCGGTAAGAATACAATGGAAGTAGTAAAAATAGTGGCTCATAAAAATGTAGGATGTTCTGACACTAGGAAGCCTGAACCATAAGTGCTAAGGCGCCAGTGGAACCCGACTGTTAACTGTAATAAATAAACTCAGTTGGGGTCCTAGTAAATCAAAAGTAATTAGTATAGAAAATTTGGAGATCATATTCAGATAAGAAACCCTCTTTATAAGATAGCTATTGGCAAGACTTCTTACCTGAAATATTGCCCTAAGAAATAGTTGTGTTTTAAAAAAACTGGAAAAATTAATTAGTATAATATTTCCATAACCCTAAATAAAATAAAACAAAAAAAAATCAAGGAAACACAAGCTTTCCTCATACATACTATTTCATCTTAAACATGTCATTCCCTCATTCGACCTGGGGCTCGGTCCCGGGCTGGCTGGTTGAGAGAAAGCCCACTGTAATAACAAAATTTGTAAATAAATTATATTCATAAGACAGTAATAAAAGCCGAAACCATTTGATCAGAAGAACCAAAGAATAATTAATTTGTGGTTTCCATATCAACAGGAAGAGAGAAAATAAGCAATTCCCTTCTACCATAAATATACTTAGCATAACCATTGATAGCAGAGATGTAAAATGCAAGTAATCATTTCCAAGAAAAGTTTCAACAGAAAGAAAAATTAACTAAAACCTAACACATTTCAATCATAGAAGAACGTCATATAAAATAGAATTGAATAGTGCAGAATCAGAAGTGGAAAAACTTACTGTCGAGACAATTTAATTGCCTTACAAGAAAGTAATGAATAGCATTAGAAGGAGAGAAAAAAAAACTATGAAATAAAATATACAATCCTACTGCTTCCTTTATTTCTTGAAAAAGATGTAGCATTGCCTCACCATCAACAGGTAAACATCAATTTCCAATCTCCCCTGTTTAAAAGAGATCCTGTAATACCACCAGCATAATTAACCTTGAAACGAGTCATGTAGCATTAATTGATTAAAACGTAGGATATAGAGATAAAAGAATTTGTGATTGAAAGTTAAGAGAAAGGTAAGATTTTTAGATGAGCGTATTGTGTTGTTTTTCAAGCTGTAAAGCTGGGTGTCATTTTTAACATTCAATTGCTCCAGTAGTCTTACTACTAGCGTGGTAACTTTTTTTTTTAAATCTGCCTTCCTCAGGCATAATATTGTTGTTTTTCCACAAATTTCTAATGGGCAACAAAGTATTGGGCCTGAGGAAGGGAACCAAAAATTAGTAAGAATAGATCACTGGCAGTTAAATGTTAACGAAGATGTTGTGATTATAAAAAGATAAAGTAATATAGCATGAAAATGAGGAAGGAGATCAGAGAGGTGGACTATTTAAAGGAAACAAATATGACACACTAAAGGACTTTAAAACACGTAATTTATGAGTAAAAGTACTGATGGAATAGCAAACGAGGGGCACATAACAAAAAATAAAACTATTGTCATACCTGTCAGTAGATGCAGTCATTATCATTGAGTATATGTGGCTTCAACAATCAGCCAATAATGATGGCATCTACCGACAGGCATGAAAATACTATTATATATAGTATGTGATATACCAAAAAAGAAAAACTACATTCTGAAGGTGTCTTTCTATTTAATTTAAACAGGTTGCACCATAATTTAATGAGCACTGCCTTGTGCAGCAAAATGTTTCACACTGTGATACTCAATATATATTTTAACAGCAACCAGTTTCTAGTTTTTATCTTTCAGAGAAAAAAGTCCTCATCTAAGACCTGATGTCTTTCTGAGCACAAAATCAGTCCAAAATAAAATAAGGAGCCAACAAAATAGATACAGCTTACAAGAATAATTTTGGCATGCCAGAGAGAGATAAAAACAAGAAACAGGTCAATTTGGTTAGTGTTTGTAATTCCATTTTTGAGTTGCGAATTGGCTAGAGGGATTCGAAAAATGGAGATTAGGTCACTTTGTACTAACAAAAATAAGTATGTTACCCAACTATTACTAAGATGTCACTGATACTCCTCATCAGTGAAAAGAAAATTATTCTGGCAAGGTTGACTACATAGACATTTTTATTAATACAAGAATTATTGGTCCATATTTTTCAATGGAGAGTAAAAGTGATAGTTAAATAAAATTATAAAAGATGGAAAACAAGGACTGCTCTTAAGATGACTTCAAAACGCATTTCCCATTTCAACAAAGCAAAACTGAATCAATACAAGAACATGGAGTTCTATAATGAAATCTGGTGATACTGTACAGCCGCACTAGGCATTTAAGAATTTGAGTGGAATATGCTGATTTTGTCTTTGATACTTCACACATCAGTAAAGCTTATTATGAAGGTTTTAAAACATTTAGGTACAAATTCTAAAACTTTTGGATACCTATAAATTTTTTAATTTTTATTTTGTTGATTAATATTGAAGCTTGATATTGAAGCTACCATAATTGATTTTTGATTCCATTCAACATATTTTACTTGTTCAGGAGGGTTGCAGTAGTTTTATAGTTTGCAATTGTTTCTGTATAGTACTGCAATTTTACATGAACTTAGGAAAGAAATGACTTCCAACGATTTTGATGAGTTGATTACATGAGACTAAATATGATTTTCATATGATTTTTTTCATGTAATCATAATTTAGTTACTAAAAAATAAGAAACAACAGAAAAAAACATGGCTTATACAAAATTTGTTAAATAGTATAATCATTATATTATATCTGATACAGGAGGAGATTTACTTACCTATCAGATGAATCCTTCTTTTAGATATTTTGAAATTACTCAATAAATTTTATAAATACATACATGACACTGAATACTTTCAATGAAAACAATGGATTCAAAACAACATCTTGGTGAATGCTAATTTATTGAAAATATTACACAATATTCATACTTTAAAGAGATTAAACCCTCCTCTTTAAACAAGTTGAATAAGGTTCAATCTGATATATCATAATAATTAAATTAAGAAAATGGATAATATGTAATCAGAGTTTTGTTACAAAACGTCAAGCAGTATATATCTAACAAGCAAACGACAACCAAATCAACTGTCCTTGTATATTAAATAAAACCAGATTTATTTATACAAATGAAAAGTTAGCGAACAGAAATCAAAGTTCAACTTATGAAATTTGTACTAAAGAAGTACTTTTAAATGCTAACAAGATATTTTAAACAAAATTTATTATTATATTTTCCTAGAATACAAATGAATTTATATAAGAGGTCAAAATAACTATGACCAACAATACTAAATTGTCTTTGGTACTTTTTGGTTTATATGTAATCAGAATACTTTCATTATTCACTTACAATGGAGATATATACTCAACATATGATAATTGAGATAAGAGTCTTAAATATGTGTACTATTTCAAGCTCAGTAGCATACTTGATAGGGCTAGTTGTAACAGATTGCATGAATACCCCTAATAATAGTGTGAATCGTAGGCTAATAATTTTTTTTTTCAAATTGAGGGCTTAAGTTCTTCAATCATAATTAGACTTGAGATGAATCGTAAAAGCATTAGCACAAGAGTACTAAATACCCTGAATCTGGTCAAACGTGAAATTTTTGTCAAGGTCAACTTACAACAAATATATCCACAAACTTATTTTGACAGGTATTTTTAAATAAATGTAAATAAACAATAGTGTTTAGAACAAATTTTTTTTTGTTATTAATAAGTACTTTTAATCAAAAATATACAGCATGATATGTGCTTTATCTCAGAATTACATCTCTTCCGTCTCATATGTAACACTGATTTCAAGTAATCATTTCACCAAAATAGAACTCATTATGAAATCCTTAGTCTCACCCTGGCTAAAAAAAAGGTGGTAACCTGTAGATAACCCGTCCCAATTAGCCATAGTAGCAAAAGGTGGACATTAATAAATAAAAATAAACTCTAAAGTGGTGCAAATTTAACAGATTTAAGAAAAGTTCGTCACGCAGGAGCATCATTAACTAAGCAGATATCCCACATGCTCAGTTATTTACATTTATCTCAAGTTCAATGAGAACAATAGTTGGTATTTAGGCTTCAAATAAAGTGATTCATAATATAAAAGCTTATTGTTAATACGACATGAGTAGGAGTCAGATTTTACTGAAGACCGAAAACTAAAAAAATGCAAATATTTTGGTGAAAAAACACACATAACAGCATTTATAGAACATTACATTTGTAATAAGATTGCTTCTAAACAATTTTTCAATCCAACGCATAATAACAGAGATATTAATAATTATCAAAATTCCCCCTCCCACTTTTTGGATTTCAGCCATTAACAAACTTGATCTTTAGTTTTACATAAAATGTTAAAATATTGATTTTGGTCAAAAATTGTGACTCCTAATGTGTTAAAAGACATATGCACATACAGTTTTAATGGACCTCATTTTTGTTATCTCCTTGGTAGGATCGATGGACATTTGAGGAAATTTTTCGAAAATCGCGTAATGAGTTAGATCTCAACTACTAAAACCCCAGTAAACATTAATTTAATTAGCCAATACACTCAGGAAATCATTTGATGTTTGTATTTTAAAACAGTTGGGGTTGAAGAGAACACCAAACTCCCCACACATGTTAGGTCATGCACACAGTCTCAAGTTCAATTTCCTTGCTATCAAGAAATTCCGGCACAAAGTCTTTGGTAGTTGTGGTTTGCAGACGTTCAATCGTTCTTTGAATTTGAAAATTTTTGTTAGAAGGTAGGGAACAAGAGACTATTCCAAAAACTTGTTGATCATCTTCTGATGAAATCTATCTAAGGATATCCCCCATTTAGATTGTAGAACTATTTTTAGTAACTTCTAACTGTATGAGCCATTATTATAAAAAATATTATATCTTATTTTAAGAAACCCCAGGTTATTTTTAGAATATTTTATATTTGAGAGGTCACTAACTCTATGCCGCAATATAATCACATATTATTTTGATTCTTAGGGGGGGAATTTAGGTTTCTTGGACTAGTGTTTATTAAAAATCAGTTGGAAAATAATATCCAACTAAGCAGATTTCCCACATAAAGTTATACAATAGAGAAATCTCCATACGAGTGCCGAACAGTTACGGAAACGGCCGAAATAGCTTTCGGCGGGAACGAATAGGAGAGACCATAGCTCATCCGTTACACCAAATAAAAATGCAAATATCTCGGTTAATATTCAAGATAGAGAATAAATGTATATAACAATATTTATAGTAAATTTAATTTGAAATAAAATTGGTTCTATTCAATTTTTCGATCCGACGTATAGTAACGGAGATTTTTTCAAAATCCCCTTCCCCTCCCACTGGTCCAATTTCAGCCGTTAACGAACTTGATCTTTCTTTTTACATAAAACGATTAAATACAGAGTTTGGTGACAATTAAACAAAAATTGTGACCGCTAGAACGGTAACAGACATATATATATATATATATATATATATATATATATATATATATATATATATAAAAAATTGTGACCGCTAGAACGGTAACAGACAAATATATATATATATATATATATATATATATATATATATATATATATATAAATAGATATGTACAGTTTTGAATGGACCTCATTTTCTGCATTTCCCAGGTAGGATCAATGGGCATTTGAAGAAAAATTTCGAAAATTGCATCATGAGTACGATCTCAATAGCTGATTTCCCTTAAGAGAAATCTGCTAAAACTATCACATAAAAGTGTTTTACTGTTTTAGAAAATGAGCTTTTGGTTTAATTCTTCAACAGCCCTGGAACCAAGAATTGTTTCTTTTGAATAAGGTGTTCATACCATAAATGAGCCTGTCAGGTAACCCCATAAGTTACTATTATTTTTGTTTGTAAGTTTTGGGAGGAGCGAGCAATGTGTTTTACCTCCAGCTAGGCAAACTTTAATGATGCTCATAAATGTGATATAAGTTCATAAACCATATTGATTTTATTCTGATTAGCATACTAATTTTGGTAGGGGGCAGGGCGTTGGTATAAACAGATTTAGAAGAAACCAATGAGTTGATGACATTTTTTTTTTTTTATTGCATAGAATTAAAATAACCCTCGTCACAGAACCACACAGTTCTACATCCACTCCCTATTCAAAATATAAAAGAATTAGCTTAAATAATTACAGGTCAATAAACAAATAGAAACGAATGCCACCCATTACAAAATGACTAAGGAATTAATTATAAATATTTATTTGGGACCAAGACAAGGTGGATTTTCATCCCATTAATTCTGATGTCTGGTTCCAACACACATAATTAATAAATTACTTCAAAGTATTTACTGTTGCCACAGAGTTAGGATGTGAATAATTAGTTAATATTGAGAGTAGTTTATACATCAGGTAATGCATAATATGTACGCTAAAAAATTGTTTGTGTCCATGCAAAACTATTGAACGAAAATTTGTAAAATCCATGCTCTGATGTTAAAACATTCAGATGGTTCATATAAAAGCAGAATATCATAGTCTGTCTATAAATTCGTGCTTGCATGCATGCATGTAAGAAGGACATCGGCCGAAAATTAATAGGGATTTTAAATTAGAAGTATAACATAACAAACTTATTTTTAACTTAAGATTTGTGTATAATTTTATTGAAAATTATTGAAGTATTTCAAAACAACTTTAAGCATGAATCCTAAACATCATAAAAATATAAGAACATTCCAGAAAACAAATCATGATTCGGAAAACAACTTATGAACAGGCTCTTTAAAATGCAATAATTGACAATGCAGTCTATAAGTATAGAACACAGAACTACTAAATTCTAAAATAACAGGGGAGAAAAAGGAATGATATAGACTCACTTTTGTTGTTTCAACAATTTTCGCATCAGAAGGAAGGGGTCACACTGCCACAGGTGGTGCTGCTGGGGTCTCAATCTTTTTCCTTCCCCTGTAATTTTCAGAATTTAGTGTTAAAGTGTTCGGAGTGAGTTTGTCTTGTTGTCTCGCAGATAAACAAAGCTAGGTGGATTAAAGTGTCATTTGAAGATAAAATGTTTTAGACTTTTAACCAGTAGAGATCATTTAACACATCCCTCCAAAGTGTAGGAAGTACGTTATATTATTTTTACAAAAAATTAGGTGATTATGACCACTAGTTTCAGTAATGCAAATTTACAAGAATATACTCACTCTATAGATAATGGACCTGACAAATTATTAACAAGCAATATTGTAATCAACATAGTTACAAAAGGTAAATATTTATATTAGTCTTGATGGCCTCTTTATAAACAAAAGAGTGTCAAATAATGTGTTAAATGTATTTTGAGTATTTTTTTTAAATATCTCTTTTATATTCAAATTAATCTAAATAATTAAATAATGCAAGAATTTCTTGTACGATTAGTATTTAAATGTATAAAAATGATTTTTAAGTAATACAAAATACACTGTCCAGACATTGCAAAAGTCAAAACCAAATTGAGTCCCCAACAATAATTGTATCATTCTAAAAGTAATGATGTGAATATCTCCTATGTTAATAGAACAATTTCTTAGGCTACTCATCCTCTTATAGAAAGTACATTATTTGGCAAGAATCTATACAGTCAGTCCTATTATAATTACTATTTACTTATTTTTTTAGTAGACTTAACAATTGAGTTGCATTTACAAAGATATTTAAAATTGAATTACTACTTTAATTCAATGATTATTTTTTGGTAAAAAAAAAAAATTAGAAATAAAACAAACAAAAGGAAAGAAAATGCCATATATTTGTGTACATTTTCATTCATTTTTATTATTATTTATTTTTTTTTTTTAAAATATTTCATGTTAAGAAAAAGTTCAATAATTTAATTTATAAAATCAGTACAAATAACAAATATCACTAATGGTCTGGTTACCATCCGGGAGTTGTATTGGCTAATCTCCGCATCCGTCGTGTATTCCTATCTTGATCCCTAATCTTCTTTTCCATTTCTGCATCAGTGAGAGTCTCCAGGAAAGGACACCATTGGTCAGCTTCTGACTGGGGTCTAAATGGTACTTCCACTGTAGGGAGTGGGGATTCACTAAAGGCATAAGTTTTTTGATGCCAACTCAGCTGTCCCCGTATAGAGTATGCAATAGCCGTCACAAACTCTCCACCAAGCCCAAGTTCAGCACAGAGTTTCATTGCGAATTGCTCAGGACTATTTTCTTTTTCACTCATATCCCATTCCACCTGGTCAACAAGAGATGTATTTCCAACATGAATGTTTAATTTAATTATTACTCTTTGGTCACTCTGATCTTCAAGAATATTATCAGTAGGAAAACCTTCTATCTGTTGACGAATTGCTTGAGCAATGGCAGGAACAAAGCAAAGAGGATTTAAGTCCAAGTCATCACACAATATTTCAGCAAACTGCTCAGGTGTAATGAGACTTTCATTTTTGTTCCACGTGAAGGTATCCCGAAGCTTTTGCCCTTCAATTTCCATGTCTAAGCGAATAGGAACTAGAACTTCCATTTGAGAAGCATTTTCCATGATAGATGCTGGGTCTGTATCGTCAAAACACAATGGAAAGCTTCTAACTTTTTTATTAACAACTCTGTTCCGATTGATGGGTGTAGCTTGAGGCACAGCATCAAGATGAGAACTATTAGGTAAAGAAGGCACCCAGGGCATAGCTTTCTTTGGTTTTGATGAGGATGTAATTGGTGTTTCAGAGGAATGTACAGAAACAGCTTTGTACTTTTCATCATTTCCATCAATAATGTCTTCGACTTCTGATGCTCTCAATAATGAAATGCTTGAAGCCAGACAATGAGAACTCAACCCTAATTCAATCAATCTTTTTCTTTCTTCATTACCTAAAGTTCTTCTGTACATACCAGGGTATCTTTTGTACAAAGACCCCCTAAACATACGTAAATAATTACCCACTTCAGACCCAATACAGTAATACTCTCCATTTTCTTCTACTTGAAAACTTATAGGTTTATCTCCATATGTACGTATAGACATGATTGCAACTTTGAAAAATGGATAAAAAATATAATGAACACCGCCGACGAAGCAAATATGAAATAGTCTAAAACCGCACAAGAGGTGTAAACAATAAGGAAAACAATCTTAAACCGTCAGTGTAACCTACCGTTCGTCTTTGTATTTTCTTAAACGAATTTAAACCTGTATCATTAAATATATTCATAAAATTATAATTCATTTCGATACAAAATTAATAAGTACAGTATCAAAAGTGGGGAAACTTTCTGTTATTTTAGAAGTTACTAATTAATAGTATTTAAGATATATATTATATAGAAGGTTTTCAGATCACTCTAGTGAATGCTCGCGGAACAAATAAAGGTTTATATATTTGTAAGGTTATGTTTTTATAAGATGTAGAAGCTTCAAGTGTGAAGTCGTCAAAAGGATGACCTCTGAGGGTGCCTTCATGGTTTTTTTTCACATTTCCCTGATGGCGGTTTTCTGTTATTAAATCATTTATATTTATTTATTGTAGAGCATTCCTTATGAATTTAGGCATATTTAATAGAGTCAACCTGAAGGTAATTTCCTCTACCCTGTATGATGTTCTCTGTTCAGGTCTGCCTATGCTTTACATCGTTATTATTTTTTTATGTCCTTCATTTTTAGGAGTGTGAGGGAGGAGGAATGTACTCTGAATGGGCATCACTGACAAATGTTGTCAGGAATGATTCCAGTGATAGAGAAAGTGTTTTGTCAAAGTTTCCTATTGAAACTGGAAAAGAAGTAGCTTTGTCTGTTGTGAAACAACTTAATGCTAACATAGGCATCACACAAGCCCCTGGACCTAGTCCCCTTGCTTCTGATCGGGATGTCCTTTGGTGTATGGAGGTACTCATTATTTATTTTGTCTCTGTTATAATTTTTCTATTTTCATTATTATGTTGAGCTATGAACTATTTCAATACTGAAATCAAAAATTTAAGACCCAGGATTTAACACTTATGGTTTTAGTTAAAGTGTATGTGATATATATTGTTTGTGTTCATAATGAGAGATTGCAGCATTTTTACTAAATTGTCCAGACCATTTTCTCGCAGGAAAGGTATAAATCAAAGAATAAAGGCTGCCAATAGAACTATTGAAAATTTTATATTCCATCCAAGATGTAATTTTCACTGCAGTAGTTATTTTTCTCCCTTTTCTAATAAAATTGTTCTGAGGATAAAAAATTCTTGAAAGGAAGATTTTGCTATAGAAGCCGAGTGGCACTTTTCAGCTACATTACATGGAAAAGGTCCTTGTGATGGAATAGGCGATTCAATTAAGAGACTGGTAGCTCGTGCAAGTTTGCAAAGGCCAACAAAATTTTAGATTGCATTTCATTTGTAAGTGCTACATGATATCTCAATTCAAATGTATCAATAAAAAAATATAATGGAATATAATTTATGATTTTTTTCTCTGAAACAAAAAAACCTTCATTTACAGATTTTTAGTTACTGTAATACATACAGAAAAATTCGAATTTCTTTATTTTCACCCTTCTTTAAACCACCCCTCCCACTTAATTGATTTCAATCAGAACAGGAGGTGTACAATTAGATGTTACAAATATCCCAAATATGAAGTTTCATCATTTTAAGATTAGCCGTTTTTGAGTTATGCGTTATACATACAGACCTTGCCAAAACTAGTAATTTGAGGTAGTAAAATGGGTTCAGAGAGGATCAGTATAGATGAATATACTTCCTCTACTTTGTTGAAGGAAGTAATAAGAACTGATATATTTCCACTAAATGACTTTAATTCATTATTTTTTTTTTATTATAGGTTATCTGCTATGGGCTAAGTTTACCATTAGTGGAACATGATGTCATCCGAGATTGTGTGAATATTTATTGTGACTGGCTGAGTGTTCTACAACCATCACCAAATGTCAGTGTTCCTAAACCTCTTCTTGATGATCCCAATCTCTATTCAAGAAAAATTATTGCACACCTCCATAATCTATTCATTCCAAGGAAGGGAGAAGGTATGCATTTTGGTTTTGAACTTTTAGGAGGTGGACATTTCTTTCTCCACCTGGTGCGTGTGCATGTTAATGGCATGGAAAATTCTTCTTTATCAATTATCTCTCATTATCACTTATTGTAGACATTTCTTCAATTTATTAATTAATTTATATTAATTTTTTGTTTTTATATACAGATGTAATAATCTTTAAACACATTATAGTAATAGAATAAATCTGATGTGGGTACCTCATGACTTTCTTGTGCTCCTATTAAAATAAATATACAGAAGATGTTCAGATGTACTTCATTTAAAATTACATCATTTGAAAATGATTTAAGATATCTCTGTTACAGTGCATCAAATACTCCATGTCGTAAAAAGAACATAATTTATAGATCTTTGACAAACAACAAAGTTCCAATACAAATTTTCTGTATCCCTAGTAAGTACGGAGAAATTTGCAATTTTTTATTTTCGTCCCTTTCAACTCCCCCCCCCCTTTAAACCTCCCTTTGTTGATTTTGTTCAAAAGGAGAGATGCACAATTATATAACAATGTAACAACAATCCCAATTATGAAATTTCAATATTATAAGGCATTTTTGAATTATGTGAGATCCATGCAGATGTCATATTGAAACTAGCCGAAATAAGCTCTGGGATGGTCAAAATGGACAATTCCATTGATAGCTGAAAACCAAAAATTGTCACCATTACAAACTTCCTTTACTTCATATGAGTGAGTAAAAATAAACATTTTTCTTCTTTTTTTAGTTTGTTAAATAAATGGAGGTCATAACTAGTAAAACAAAATAGTATTGTAAAGGTGGGACATATTGGGAACAGGGAGAAAAAAGGGTGACTGAGCTAATTAATTCACTAATAAAACTATATTTAAAGTTACCAAATAATATTCATAGATTACTAACTAAATAATTCAATTTACAATTATAATAATACTCATGCGACAGAGGGCATTATAGACACAAAAAAAAAATACTTTAATCAACTACACTAACCCACAAAAGCTTAATGGCTATTTGGCAAATAATATGGACAGCCCTTACTAGTTATGTCCATAGTGCGAGGGCCTAAGGCAGCGTACCACACCAGTACTCGGCTAACTCTGCCTACCCACGCTTCCCCGTCTCCCTAAGTCCACTCTTAGCCGAGAGAGGGCAGGCCTGTCTATTCACACCTAGGGCTGCCACTATTTGCCATATAACTTGAATTTAACCCCCCTTTACAGTATTTAAAAAGTATATATAAAACTATTTTATACACCCACTACTTTAAAAATTATGGTGTAACTTATTTATTAAATGTAAACTATTATTTGAGACTTTTTTTTTATTGTACTGAGTTATTACAAATGTCATTTTCTTGATTCTTGGGATTTGTACAAATATATGTATGTTCCTTGTTACTGTAATTAATTATTGATGTATGTTTTTTTATGAGCAACTGTGCTCCCTAAATAAAATAGGATGTACAATTACAGATACTGGTATTTTTTTTTTTTTCAATTGAACTTATTCAATTTAGACTCGATAGATTTTATATAATTTAACATAAAAACTGGTATGTTTATGAGGACATGACATTTTTGAAAATTATATCCTTAAATTGGATATTTTAGTATTGTTTCTTATTTTTTAAGATTATTTTAAATTTTAAGAAATAATTCTCTTCTGACAAATAATATGAAATACAATGGTCAAGTGTGATAAATAATATATACTAAATTAAAACAGTTCTCTTGTGTATAGCAATCAGTTTTTTTTTTGGTTTAGTTATTTCTACTATTTAGTTTTCATTCTTTAGTTAACACCCTCTTCTGTGCATATATTCACTTAAAGGCACTGTAGAAATAAACTTATCGTCTCCTGCTTAAATTTAAGTACTGTTTATTTAGGCCTCACATTATAGAACAAATAGAGAAAAGGATGTCAGATGATGTCATCAGTGTGCAGCAAATGTGAAATCTGCTTAGTTTATGCTGCACCTTCGTGAAGTATTTTTTTTTATGTTTTGCGTTAAGACTTTGGAGTCATAACCCCAAACCACCAAAAGGTTACAAATTATTTGGGCCTGTTAGCTTTTTTTTAGTGGAATAAAATGGGAGCATTAAATCTTCAGAAAATCATGATTTTTACCATGAGGACACTTTGTCATTACATGTAAAAGTTCATTGAATTAGTTATGCAATTGTGCTTTGATGTTGTGTATTTCAGGTTTTGCATACTCAGAAATCATCACTCTTGCTCTTACTTCTCAAAGTATTTTGTCTGCTGCAAGAATCCTTATATTACCCTTCTTCATTTTGCTGCTTTATTCAAGTACCTATGTACTTAATAGCCCACAGTGTTAATGGGTCATTGGAGGAATGGATAGATGTCCAATAAACCTGAAAGTTTTGTGATTCTGCCATATATATATATATATATATATATATATATATATATATATATATATAAAATAGTAACCTCCGTCTGTACATTGATTTTTTTTCTCGAACTTTCACAATAACTTTTCGTTTCACATGTCATAGACACCATAACTGCATTCTGTTTGTTTGTTTGTTATCTTTTCATGCATTAACGGCTTAACCTAATTTTATGAAACTTGATATGTATATTACTACTAACCCAACTTAGACTTTAGGCTATATTAATATTCTCTGAGACAAACAGGAGTGGGGGTTATAAGGAAGCCTGAAATTAAAAATAGCGATATTTCGTTTCCTATTGGTTTTTCGGCAAATATGAACATAACAAAAGTTGTTTATTTTGTTATTTAGAGTAACTTTTGTCATATACACTTTTTTTGTATACCAAATTATAAACGAGATATACGCTAAAACCTATAGCGAAGTAAAAAAATTTATTTGGCACAAAAGACTTAACCGAACTAAATAAAACTCGGTATGTTTATTAGCACTAACACCTTTATTATTTATTTATAATAAGCCATACCAACAATTCTAAGGACGGGCAGGAGTGGGGGTTGTAAGGGAGGCCTGCATTTAAAAATAGTGGTATTTTGTTTTCTATTAGTTTTTCTGGAAATATGCACATGACAAAAGTTGTTTATTTTTTTTATTTGAAGTAACTTTTGTTATATTCACTTTTGTCTTATAACAATGTATAAACGAGATATACACTAAAACTTTAGCGGAAGCCAACAATTTTATTGGGCACTAACGATTGAACCGAACTTAACTAAACTCGGTATGACAATTAGCATTAATTCTTCCATGATTATAAGCTATATTAAAATTTGTAGGTTCGAACGGAAGTGGGGGTTATAAGGGAGGCCTGAAATAAAAATTCGCGATATTTCATTGTCAATTTGTTTTTCGACAAACGTGCACATAACAAAAGTTGATTACTTTGTTATTTAGAGTAACTTTTGTTTTATACATTTTTTCGGGAGCAATGTATGAAGCAAGTAATTTGCGTAGAAATATTGATATGCTCAACAATTCTTTCCAATTCAAAATATTGTGCAAAGTGAAGCCTTGCCAAAAAAAATACCATCACCATTCAGCCTCCAATGAATTCCCGGGTGAAGCCGGGTATCTGAGCTAGTGTGTGTATGTATATATATATATATATATATATATATATATATATATATATATATATATATGTACCATAAGGGAGTTTTTGGGCCTGTTCTCAGTTCTTGGCTTCATGCTTCAAAATCTGGAAGTCTTGCTCCTTCTCAAATAATAGAATGTCTTAAGACAGGATGTAATTGGAGGGAGCCTTCAGTTTTGTACACAAACTCACACATGAGACATATGCACACACCTGTATTCTTCAACCATTCTCTCCAAGTGTCTTTTATTGGTTCTTTACATGCTTTTTACATCTTAGTTCTTGGTGATAAGTATTCAAAATTTGTAAAAGTTATTACTTTATGCGGTGTAATTAAAAGTATGCATGTTTTATTAATTACAAATGACCTTTATTCTGAAAATTGCATTTTAATATTATTTCTCATCTGTCATTATGATTTTGTTTCTTTACTAATATTTTATTTAAATGATATTTCGCTTTGTATGCTGCATGATATTGGCATGGTAATCTATATTTTATGAATCACTGCATTTTATAAACATCTTATGTTGACCTAAGTAATTAATTGTAATAATTTTCTCATATTTTCCAAACTGGGTTTTGATTTTACAAAGTTAATACAAAAATGAGCCCTTCTAAAAGTATTTTTTTTTTTTTTTTTTTTTATTAAACTTTGTTATTGGTGCCCATTAATGTAATTTACAATATTTCAAGAAATCAGTATGTCTAAAATGAAATTAAAAGTGTATTGTTTTGCGTTAGATAAAACAAATAGCCTTATGAAAAAAAAATAAATAAATCAAGATACCACAGCTATTAGTTTACTTTGTGTGTACTATGTCTTTAATAAGATCTTGATTATCACAGTGTCCAGCAATGGTCAAACTTTTTCCGTCATCTATTTGTGTTTTTTTAAATTATGAAGCAGATATAATTTTTAAAGTTGGTGAAATAATGTGTTCACTGTTGTATTTTTGTATTCAACATTAACTTCTGGGGTTTCCTCTGTTATCCACATGGTTTGAATAGTTGTTGAAACATTTGTAGATTTAGAGACTATATTTTGTTATCCAAGTTTATTTTTATCACATTCATATAACCATAATATTAAATCATCTCTGGGATTCATCATGGAAATGTGATATTCAGCTACAAGTAAATATTCTGTTCATATTTATTTTGATATATTTTAAAATAGATTTCTGTTATTATTTTATATGCATATGTATATATTTATATTTTTCTTTTTGCATGAGCAACTTTACTAATCACTTATTGCATTTTAAGTTTTGGCTATTGCATTGCACTACTCTTCTCATTTTCATTCTTTTTTCAAGTCTGGCCTTTCGTGTATTCGGATTTGGGTTTGTATATTTTATTAATACACATTATTCATATTGCAGTACTTCATAATTTTTTATCGCAAAAAATACTGTATATTATGATTTTTTGGTTAGGTGCTGACACTATACGACGCCAGGCTGTTCTTTGTCATAGGGTATTAAGAACTTTGCAATTGGTCGCTCAAACGTCAACTGTTATGTCTCATGATACATGGGAGGCCTTACTTATATTCATGTTAGCAATTAATGAAACTCTATTGGCTACACCAACTATCAAAGGTATGTAATGAAATTATTGAATGGTGTTATCATCTTAAACCCAATTCTCAATAAATTGAATGTTGAACTCAAATCTCATAAAAATTCAAACTAATCCCATTTTCTAAGGTTTTTATAATGAAATTAACTCTTTAACTATAATAGTACTACATCACAAATCAAAAATTGTTTTCAAAAGAGTAAAACAGTACTGACGATAATAATCTTTTAAGTACATACAAGAAATCTAAAAGGCTATTAGTTTCACAAGTTTTTCATTTTGGGCGCACTCTCCTATATTATTTCTTCTTTTATATAAAATAAATATGAATATATTATATATTTTTGTGATCTGGGGAATAAGTTTTTTTTCATGGATCGACTACGACATTTACTCTTGAACAAATCATAGCAAAACTTAGAACAAAATAAAAATGAAAGTAAAACCCAAAGTGACTTGAGGGAAATAACTCTATACTCTTTCCTCCTATACACTTTTATACTCGCTAATACTTCTCTTTTTTTCGTACCTTCTTATTGAATAAACAATATTTTTATTATATGGTTTCAGATGATGTGGGAGATCAGTTATGTGAAAGGGTACTTAGTGTTTTGTTTGAAGTCTGGCTGCTTGCCTGTGCAAAGTGTTTCCCATCTCCTCCTCTTTGGAGAACACTGCGTGAAATGGCAGTATCATGGAGGCATCGCACACCACTTATAGTCCAGTGGTCTAGGTTGAATCTTGCTCTAACACATAGGATTATTGGATTTATGTGCCCTCCAGATTTTCCCAGGCATCAAACAAGTGAGTAAAAACATAGTTTTAACTAAACAAGTCTTCATATAAATTTTTTTTGATATTTCACTTTATCAAAATAGTACAATGTTTTAAGGAATGTCTTGCATTTTCACATTTCTCTCATTATATTCCACATTTAATTTTTACTTTCTATGTTATTATTGAGACTCTTAAATCTGAAGAGTACTACTGATTAAACCCTTATTTAAGGAAATTAACATGTGTTTGAATGGCTTGCACCATAAATGTATAACTTAGACGGGCAGTCTGCATACTTCAGCAGTTTCTATTATCCATTATACATTACTCTAGCTTTCCATTTGGCTTCTCTGTTGGCTAAAAAGTGATTCCAAGCTCCCGTGTGTTGCATAAGGAACTAATGAGGGGAATCTTTAGCCACTTAATGAAGTCTACTGATTGTTCAGAGAAATATTGTTTGAAGGAGGTAGGCACCTCTAGAACAATCGACCCACCTACAAAAAGCTGTACTAATGTTTGGGGCGAAAGGAAAGAATGCCATACAAGAAGTATGAAAAAGACTACAGCCAGGTAAGAGTGTCTTGGAGTCCTGGAAAATTACTTGTGGTGTTTGACTTCTGTAATTGGAATAAAATTAAATAAATTAGAATTGAAAAGGCTGGAATGATCAATAATTGTGAGGAGTCTCAGGTCCTTCAAGAACTATAGTATCTATGAAGTAATTATTAACAAAATGCTTTAGTTGAAAAAGTGGTATTTTTTACCTGTTTTTAGGTATGAGATTACTTATTAGTTAGCCCTCTGAATATAACAAGGATGAAATATTTTATTGTACTAGGACTCTTAACTTATTATCTATTTACTTATTAGCACAATATTACACATTATAATTAGCCCCTGATTTATATTGCTAACTATGAATAATTCACTTTCTTTACATTTACAGGTGAGCTTGAGTACCACGTTCCATCAGAGCTAAGCAATGATGCTGTAGCCCAAGCTTGGTTTAGGTTTCTTCACACTTTAGGTTCTCCTGTTGATTTAACAAGGCCACAGGTCATCTCTCAGACGCCCAAGTTCCTCCAATATGCAATGGTCTCAGACACTGACCCCTCTTCCCATCCTTGTCTTACAGCACTACCTACAAACTTTCTTATTGCCATTAAAGGGATATCGATGCTTGTTGATGCATTTTTAGGTATGTTAGTATCATAAAAAATGTCTATATTTATAAGAGCACACACACACGCGAAACAAACACACACACACACACACACGCGAAACAAACACACACACTCACACACACACACACACACACACACACACACACACATACATACACACACATATATATATATATATATATATATATATATATATATATATATATATATATTGTTACGTTTTTTTTATTACCAAAACCAGTAATAAACGTTTTAATAAGAGTTCTTTTGGATTGCAAAATTAAATACTTTTTATATTAATTACTTGTTTTTATCACTGCACAATTTATTTGGATAATGCACAATAAACTTGGTAATTATTCTTAATTACTACTCACAGTATAGACTGATAGCGTCACTGTTCTTCAGATTACACAGTCCAATAATTCACTCACGGTCACTGAAATTCACAACAAGACGGCACTGCACTGTCCTTTACTTCGCGGCACTGCACTGTCCTTTACTTCGCGGCACTACACTGTCTTAAACACGGCACTAAACTGTTACTTACAGTCACGACACAACACTGTTCTTCTTATAAAAACACTTTACCGCACTGCATTAAGTCGCACTGTAGCACTGATGTGAACATCAAAATAGGTGAGAATAAAACTGACTCGCTCGCGGCTAGCCCTTCTTTATATAGGGCGGCGGCATACATCAAAGGGGAATTGTCTGGACTCTTCGACGTCTGGCTGGAAGGTACTGGTCGGACCTAGAACATTCTGTCGGTTTCTTTGATCTACGTCACACTTTCCAAATACGCGACTCTCTCTCTCTCTCTCTCTCTCTCTCTCTCTCTCTGAAAGATTATTCATGTATTTAATTTTCGCAACAATATATATATATATATATATATATATATATATATATATATATATATATATATATAGACACACTAAAAAACATATATACAGGCACACTAAAAATATTATTTTTTTATAAAAAATAAATTATACTTCATTAATAACAGAACCATGGTAAAATAAGAAATATTATTATTATCCAAAATGGCTATATTAGACGATTGGCTGTAACCATTTATGATACAGTGTGATGGCAGGTTGTGTATTTTATCCATTTTAAAAAAAAAAAAAATAGTCTTGAGAAAGGAAATCTCTTTAGATCTTGGGTGAATTACGTTTTTAGAGTTGTTTTATATACCCTGACGAGGAGATTAAATTTGAGGAGATTATGTTGAAGCAAATTATAACTAGTTGTTTTATACCAACTATATTATTATTATTTATTAACGTCCACTCTATGGCTAATTGGGATGGTTTATATACAGATGACCACCCTTTTCTATCCAGGGTGGAAATAAGGGTTTTATTTAATGAGTTTGTCAGTAAAATATACTCCTATTGCCTAGGCGGGATTCGGACTTGCCACTCTTGATTTATCATGTGAGATTAACACCAATGATTTAACTCGTATGGCTAACCTGAGCCCTAAAACTATATTAATAAGTAAGTTTATCGATTAACTTTAGCAGCTAATATTTGAAATAATTATATTTTTATTTAAAGGAAGGTTTAATGAATTGTCAGCCATATCGGCTTTCATTTTGCAGCATTAGTAAAATTAAGTGTTTCCCTTTGCACTCCTATATATTTTATTTGAATGTTCTGACATTATAACTGATGTTCAATTGGGCACTAGTTTAAAAAATGTCTAACTAACAATTGCATTTATAGGAAAATTCTGGTAGAAAAGTATTCAGGATATATTCTTGTAGGGGTAGAAAATAATGTTGACTGGCTCTATGGATATAAGTTTAGAAAGCTGCATTATTTTTTGGAGTGAAAGATAAGTAGAGCATATAACCAGCAGACAGCTATGAAGTCCACAGGATTAAATATGACTGGGCACTGAAAGGACAGAGAAGCGAACAACTATAAACACCCATGACCTTTGGAACTCCATCAAGTCCAGACATGTAAACAAGTTCATGGCCTGTAGGGCACTAAAATCCCAAATGACTCTACGGAGTCATGGCATATCAAGGGTGTGCTGGTTAGACATTAGTGTTTCTTAAATTTCAGGTATTTGCCATGTATGCCAATACTGCTATTAGTCAATCAGTGTTTTTGTTAACTCATTATTTCATACACTTTTGAGACGATAAACCAACTCATTATAATAATTTAAGCTTTATAAATTTAGCATGCTTTTTAATATTATTTATTTTTTTTTAATATCTTAGGTATAATAAGTGAACCATTGGTTCTGCCAAATTCAGATGAAGAAGTTAAGAAAGAAACTCCTACACCTCCACCACATAGAAGGCCAGCAAAAAGCTTCAGTGTGACTTCTGTTGCTCAGAAAGGTAATATGAATTTACATTTACATTGTTGCCTTAATAATAAAACTCCCTGTCTTCACTTTTTAATGGTTTGATCTACTTTATTTTTAATAAAATTGCAATACTAAGAAGCATCTGTACACCACCAGTGCCAATTCTCCATAATTTGAACTGCTTGAGATATTTTAAAACTGAACATTGCTTTAGATAAAAATTGTTCTATGGTGTATATTAGAAAATTGAGGGGATGTATTATTAATATTAAAGTCATGAATTGAATAATTTTATATTTCTGTAATTTGGCTCAAGACGTATATTCTTAAATGTCAGTTTTTTATTCGAGATAAAACTAAGATTTTAACCTCATCTTTCATTTATATTAGCTCATTAAAACATAAGTTGTAGCTAAATTTTCCTTTTTGTCTCATGATTCCTAAAACTAAATTCACTATTACTAAAATGAGGAATATTGAAATTATTAATCTGAACAGAACATATATTGCCTTTTTAATCATTTTTCAACTATGTTTATTATAGGATTGTACGTGGGAAAACAGCAAAGTTTAGAAATATAATAGGTTTTTTTATAATGGTGTGGTTGATAATTTCTCATAGTACAATGCACCATGTTTGCACAAGCTATGATGGCCAGCAAAATTGATTTTTCCATTTCCAGTATCACATCACAATGTGACTTGCAATAACACATTTCTAATTTGTATTTTTTGTCACTCTTTTCGACAATTAGAGTTATTTATTTATAGTTATAACTTATTTTATAAACAGCTTCCTGAAATTATATTCTCCTTTCATGTATTATGCTTTTAATTAAAAGGAACTTTTTTAGGCATTTATTTAATCATAAAAAAAAGTGTTATTTAAATATGTTGATATTTTCCATTTCATTCTTCAAATATTTTGAAATGAATGTAATTTTAATATCACTCACTTTTTCCCTGACAGTATAATAATTTTCTCTCTGTTATTTAAAATACAAATTTGTGCAGCTGCTGGGTCTTCAAAAAGTGCTCTTATTGGTCTTGGAGGACGAACTATGAGTACTTCTAACTCAAGTGGCTCTCAATCTTCAATGAGTAAGTTTCACTTACTTTACTTATTTTTTATTGCTGGTGTTTCGCTTATTAAATCCATTTACTGATGAACATTGAACATAATAATAGAAATATAAGGTTATTAAAAAAAATCACATTCAGATTTTTCAGGCATATGATTAGCTCTAGTTAAATATTTCTTAGACTATGCATTAGGGTAGATTAATATGCCATCATGTATACTCACTGCAATGACAAAGATAACAACCACAAAAAAATGTGGAGTGGATCTAGCACATTTTCAGACATACATTATTAAATCCAGTTATCATCTTACAAATAGGATAAAGTAAAAAAAAAAATTGATGTCACGGTTGCCTTCTTATGAAATCTTGTTTAAACTTTTAGATGTAACCATAGAAAATTTTCTTGGGAATAATATGTATTTGTTTTGTCATATGCAATTACCCATGTCCATCAGGAGTTTATGGAAAAATGTCTTCTAAGAATGACTTTAAATCAGTTGTTCTTTATTTAACCATAGAGGTTATTGATTAGCCCGTTAGTATTAATGTTGAGTTGTGGAAGGAATTTGTGTGGCTGACTATCTTATCTATCTGTCATTTGATAGCATCTGCCGTAGTGGTTACATTTACTTGAAATTCAACACAAATTTTCATTGAACACAGGGTCATTGCAAAATAGTTTTTATAAAGTTTCAATGATTAGAAATGCTTTATACTAATAAATAATTAAGAAATGTCAGAAATATAGATTCAAAAAATACAAATTTTGAAATTTTAGTGTATTATTTATTTATTAACGTCCACTTTTTGCTAATATGGCTAATTGCGATGGTTTATCTACAGGTTACCACCCTTTTCTAGCCAGAGTGGGACTAAGGATTTTATTTAATGAGTTCGCCACTAAATAAATTCCTATTTGCCCAGGCGGGAATCGAACTCGCCACTCTAGGATTACCATGTGAGATTAACGCCAATGCTTTAACTCACATGGCTAACCTGAGCCCTTTTTTTAGTATATAATATATCTCTCTCATTGACTAAAGTCTGAACTTATCATTTATTTTCAGGTTAAATTAAGCTCTTTTAATACTTCCTATGGGGAAGATCGAAAAAATTAAACTTGTTGCGTATTGTACTCCGATGCTCGTGATATAGGACACGAATATATTTTCATTTATTATATTTTTGTAATATATATTATTACTTTTTATTAGTCTTCAAACACTAGTGATAGTAAAGGAACTAAACATAGAAGGAAGCTGAAATTTAGTGGTTTGATTTACTGCTATTATCCTTGTTGTAAGTATTTGAATTGCAAACTTTTGCTTCTGTTTTAAGAATGATAAATTTTGCTTTCTCATGTTTGTACTTCTTTGTGTCAGCTTAAGTGTTCTGATAAAATTCTAATGATCTGGGAGGCATCCTAGTATTTACGTAATTTAATGCAACAATTATTGAATTACAGGTTTATTGACAAGCGTCCAAAAGTGAAAGGAATTAGTCTGTTTATCTGAAATTCGATAGTGTTTGTCAAAGTGATGATATAGACTTGCAATTCAGTATTTTTGTCTATTGAACACTGGTCCGTTAAATTATAGGTTCGCTAAAGCCCCAATGTTTGGAATCTCTATATTATGAACTGACAGATATATGGTCCAAGTTATTTCTTAATATCTTAATAATTAATAGAGATAAAAGTTTGAAATTTTTGTATATGTATCTCAATTGCCAATTAAAATTTTAATTAGATTAACTCATGATGCTATTTATGCCCATAAAGGGATAGTTGGGAACAAATAAATAAATAATGCTCTCTATATAATATGTTGGTTATTATTTTTTAACATCTTCATACATTAGTGGCAGAAAGTGTAAAACTGTTAAGGCATGTCCATTATTGGTCGCTTGACAATATTCTTACTACTATGTATTTAAATGATGAGTGTTTGCGTCTGTTTTAGTAATGACAATTTATACTTCCTTTGAGTCTGTTTTTCTGTGAATGCAAACCAGTATTCAAATTGCAAGTATCATGAGAGAAATCCAATTATCGGCAGCTCTCTTAGTCATTTTATCTATTTTATTGTCCATCTAATGACTACTGTAAATAAATCTAACAAATAAAATATTTAAAGCAAAATACTATTTTTTTATTTTTTAACTTTGTTCTTAATTGTAGCATCAATTAGTGGTTCTTGGGAAGTCTCATCATTGTCTCAACCGCTTGCACCTGGAAGGCCAAGATGTAACAGCCTTCTTCATTTATTTGGAGAGTGGCTTTTTGAAGCAGCACAAGCCGGCACTGGCCTTTATGCCAACCCCAACCTTTCACGTAAGTGTTTACAACATATCTTATTAGGTGTTTGTATTCCAGAACTTCTGTTCTGTTCTTTGTAACTGTTGTGGGTGAAAAATACTATTGATCTCAATCTCAAGCAACATCATTAAATCATGTAAAAGAACATAAATATCAATTTTACTTTGAAAATATAAAATGGATAAAATTTATAAAATGACACAAACTCTCCTTAGCTTGACTGTGACAGTTTTAGATCCCTTTGACAGTACATGGTCAAGACTTCCACTTCCAATGATATTTAATTTACTTAGAACTCTTCCAATAAAATGTCAGAACAATGGAAATTTCTTTCATCCTGTTGAAAAAATACCATTTTTACTTTGTGGCAACATTGAAAAGTTCTTTTACATTTTATTTATATGAATATATATATATATATATATATATATATATATATATATATATATATATATATATGCATGCTTATTTGTTTTTACTGGAAGTATTCTTTTCAAATTCATTCTAAGGCTTAAGATTAATTTATTTATTTATGTTTGTAGCTTTTCCATGGTCTGTACATATATGTAAGTTTTGAATAGTTATTTTTTATTTTGGTTAAACGTTAGTAACACATTTGATATATTATTTTAGAAATTTATTTTTAGACTTCTTTTAGATTTTATAATTTCAAATGATGAAAAAAAAATTCTATTTTCCAGAGTACCACAAATATTTTTATTTCACTGTAATTAATGAATTTACTAAGGATTTGAGTAGAATAGCTTTTAATTTATTAGATTGATATGTTAGGTAATAGTCAATAAATGTTTCTTTTGGCCTTAGCTCAGAAAATATTATTTAGCTTAGAAAAAAAGTTATTGAATATGTGTTAATTTTATTTTAAGGATCTTGAATCATAGATAGTTCTTTTTCCAGTCATAATGAACATTTTAGTATTGTTTTCAAATTAATTTTGTTATATCATGGGTGCTGTCAGGGTATGTGCTAATACGTGAGTTTAATCATAATTGATGTTGAGCAATAACAGCGTAAATAACATAGTACTCAATTCCTGAGCAATGAAAAGCATTTATATGAGACCACAATTGAAATGATCTATACACACCACTAGAGTGTCGAGAGGTTATTAGTAGCATTTTTTATTAGTTTTATCTCAACAGATGCTAAACGCGTATGGCCCTGGCCCTAAATTTGATTGTATTTTAAACCCAATTTCAAATTTTAGATTGTTAATAGGTATTTCTTTACCTTATAAAAACAATATTTATACTTATAATAAAAACTTTGTTGGCGTATGTGGTAAAAATAGATAAAAAGTTCGGGTGTCACTCAATAAACATAGTAGTGTCACCTCATAGTCGTTATGTAAAGTGAAAAATTAATATCTCATCATTATTCTGATAAATAGAGAAGAACATGGAAATGACAAACCCACTTTGAGATTAAAATAACGAATTATTTCCAACATTTTTCCATTATAGTCAGATTATACTAAACTATCAGTGACATTACGAATGTAAGATCAACTCTGAAACTCACAACAAATGTCTATTGTGCATGTGCAAGCAGAATAGAAAGCATGCTACAGGTCTATGACTGGTCTCAGAGCAAACTGTGTAGAAAGGATGGTGATGGATGTAGTCACAGGATTAGCAAAATTCACAAAATGTCTCAAACATATATAAAATAAATTGTTAACTATGAAAAGATGAAACAAATGACACACTCGTGCTTGCTTGCATGTTGTGCATGATGCACATATTCAGTGTATATGTCTTCCAGTATAGTGAATCAAAAGCCAGTCACAAATAAATTACACATATAAAGTCATCTTGCACGTTATACTCAATTCCTCCCAACCCCCCCCCCCAAAAAAAATTTTAATAAGTGAATGGTTCTTGATTTTTTAGGTTTTAAGTAACTTTTCTTAAATAATTGTTAAAGTCATTACTTGTTAACTTCTCATAGTTTGATACATTTCTATTTAAATTTAATTTAATACTACTCATGTTCAGGGGAAGGAGTTGGAAGAAGAAGTGGTTCACTCGGAAGTAATCCTCCAGAACCTGTAGAAGACACCAGCAAATACCAAGCTGGTCGAGCCATGGCACTTGCTACTCTTTGTAGGATATTTTGTTCTAAGAAAACCGGAGAAGAAATCCTCCCTGTTTATTATGCAAGGTTTTACCTAGTTCTTCTTCAAGGCCTAAAAATGAATGAGGTATAACTCTCCTTAGAATTGTATTAATATTGTACTGAAAAATTTGGTTCATCTTTTCTTTTATGACCCAGTAGTTTATTTCGACGTATCACAATATTTAATCCTTCACTTGATAAGGTATTAAAGATTGAAAAATGTTGATAAGATTAGTTTTACTCTGAACCATTTGAAATTTAAAAACCATAGAGTAATTATCCCCTTTTTAAAGTACTCATCACTCATTATCTTCTGGCCTCACTCGAATGTGAGTTTAGAATTTTTTAGAACTGGACTATGATTGTTCTCCATATGCCTCATTTGGGAAACCCCCACTAAGATTAAATTTTATTCTTTAAAACAGTGATTAAGTTGATAATAAACCAAGGGATTTTTTGAATTCAGTTTATAATTCATCTATGATAACCTTTCGTATATATATTCTCCTTGGAATTTATATAATTATTCATTATGTATAGAATACTTGTCAATTTTAATATTCAATATTTTGTTATAAAATAATGGTATAGCGTGGATCTGAATATTTTTATCTTTGTCATGGAAACTGGAAGTTGAAATCTTGCATAACAGCCTTCTACAATGTATTTACTCACCATACATTTTTGAGGATAAATATCATCATTAGCATTCTGCTAAATGTCTTCTAGGCGGATATTAAAGTCCAGAAGAGATATTGACTTAATAATATGTTTTGCACTTAATGATTTCATTGTCAGCGACCACTGAGTGATTGTTATATTGGGATATTGCATTGGGTTTGAAAGTATTTCAGTTGCTAATGGTGTGTGTGTGTGTGTGTGTGTGTGTGTGTATGCGTGTGTGCGTGCGTGCGTGTGTGTGTGTGAAACAAAAACTCACTGGAATACTTAAAACTGGGGTATTAGTAGTTAGTCAAAATAGAACAAAAAACTACCAAGTTGTGGGGCAGCTGATCAAAGTAGTGGTAGTTGGGCCCAGTCGCTAAAAAAAACACATTAAATGTAGAGACTTATTGGACAAAAAAGATAATGAGGAAGCTGTGCCATCTGATTTATAAAAGATTGATCAAAATGTCTCTAAAAAATAACAATATCCTGTATCTGGGGATATCACCACTAACAATTTTTTTTACAGTTTGAGAAATTTAACTGTCAATATTTGAAGTATCTTTCATGAGGTATTCTGTTCATATTCAGCTCTATTCCACTTCTTTATTGTCATTTAAACCTACAGTCCGTCCTAATTTACAATGGGAGTTTTTCTTTCAGATTTATTCAAATTTGTTCCTGGATTTTAAAGGTAAACTTATTATTTTCAGCGAAAGGAAGTTGAAGAGCCTTTAGCAAGCATACTTCTTAACTGCTCTGACCTTCTGAGGCTTGACTTAGATGGAATACAAATTATGATACCTTTTATTCTGGAAGCATTGGAGCGGGTTCTCCCTGATAAGGATCTCTTTCTTAAGTGAGTTTTTGACTTTTTATAAAGCTAATAATAAATTAGATATTGGCTGTCAAATGAATTTTAGATTTATTGGTACATGAGCCTGATTCTTTCAAATTCATTTAGTAATAAATTCATTAAGCAATGTAGATCTGTGATATGCCCGAGTTGTACCATGATATCAATATATTCTTACTGTCCATTCTTTGGTTGTAAGCGTTCAAATAATTTTTATTCAGATTTTAATGCTTTATATTGATATATTTAGTTACCAGCCTTAAATTTAATTTGAAATAAGAGACAATAAACTTGTATGAATTTATCATTTATGCATCTTATTTAATATGTTCATCATTTCAGGTCATCAGTTTCAATGACTGATTTAAGGAGAGCTTCTATCCATTTGCTTCTATCTATGATTGCTTTGCCTCTTCATTTTCCGGTGATTTTAATAATTATTATAAGTTTTCTTTTAGTTATGACTATCTGAGCATTGTATTTTAAGGCACCCACACACTCAGTTTTACTGCACAGTTTGTCTCTATGAATACTTGATCAATTAACTGAACTTATAGAGTATGTTAAAAAGATCTGTTCTTGTCTTGTGTTTTCTCAATTCTAATTTTTTTCATTTTTCTAAGTGTTTTATAAGATTATTGTATGAATGGTAAACATTTTTATTTATTTATTGGAGCTTCACAGCTTTGGTGATGTTGCTCTAAACATAAGTATCGTAACTTAAAAGAAAAAAAAACTCAAATGAAAACAACATACAACAATACAAAAAAAATAACAAAATTAAACAAAACAGAAATGGAACACAAAACAGAAAAGGCAAAAAAATAAACACATGAGGAACACAAAATTTAAAAGGAACCCAAACCAGAAAAGGAACATAGAACACAAAAGGAAAATTTTTATTTTCTTGTACAAAATAACAGAAGTATTTCAATTATGAAGGGAAGAGAGGTTTAGAGGAGGGCGAAAGTAAACGAGTTCAAATTCCTATATACTTATTAGAGATTTGTATAGGTTGTTTTATATTTATCATTAAAAGATCTATGCCATTTTTTGAACCAATATATTCGACACAGAGATATTATATACCACTTTTAAAATTAAATAATTTTATATATTTAATTTAATAGAAGTGCAAGGAAATCATATGGTATCCACACTGATTTTGTAGTAGTAGCAATAGTAGGCACCATGATTAAGCTATATTGGATGAAAATATTCAATAAGATAACCCACTAATGAGTGAGAAAAGCTTATCTACCTGAACTAAGTATTAGACTAATTTAGGTAATACCAGAAACTACGAAAGCTGTAATTTTACATTAGTTGAACAATGAAGTTTAAGGGTGTAAAGAGTTTCCATAAGCTGAATTAAGATAATTGTCTAATATCAACTTATCTGCACAGTTTATTTTATCCAAACAATGCTTTGCCTCACACTTGTAAAACTCTGCAGTAAAAATGAGAGTTTAGTGCTCTTAAGATAAATTTTGAAATGTCACATGAAATTTTATTATGAGATATTTTACTTATAGGCTCTCTTTTAATTAAGTTTCTTGTTTGATTGAAATTAAAATTGAAATAGATAATAAAGAAGTGACTAAATCATATTATATTAATTATTAGTTGCTTTAAAGTAATTTCTCAATTATTTTAGAATCTTGTGATAAAGGAGCTGATTGGAGGATCAAGCGACAAACCACCTCTAGTCTTTGGGCAGCTAAAACCAAGGGTTATGAACTTGTTAATAAATGCTTTACAAGTGGAAACTGACCCTCACAACACTCACTTACTTCTAGGTTGTTTGTAATTCCCTTAAATTATTTTAATGAATCTGAAATTTAAAGTACAAAGTGGCATTTCTTCTTAGGTGGACTTTTAATGATGGTACAGGATGCGGCTGCCATGGAAAAACAGCATAATGAAGAATTTATTTTTCAGCAACCACATTTTTCAAATTTATCTCAATGTGGAGGTGCATTTAAGTATATTTTTGAACTTTTTTCTTTATTAGTATATTTTTGAACTACTATCTTATTACATTTTTTTTATTTTTATGGTTTAACATTTTTATGCTTGTTTATGAAATGAACTGCTAAATGTTTTTTATTAATATCTACTTTATGCTATCGTGGCTATGCAGGAAGCTATTATTCTTAAAAATGAGAGCCTAAATAAAAAATGTCCAAAGTATATTTAATGAAAGGGGCCCTTGTCTCATTAACTGTTACTTCTTATACAATTTTTCTTATAAAAAACATAGATTATTTTATCAACCTTTAAAAAATTTAATTATGTAAATCCATTTTTGTTTTTTATCTTCTTTGATGAACATAAAACTTCAGCAAGCCCCACCAAAGTATATATTTTTATTTCTGGATAGATAGATTTGTGCTTAATTGATTAACAACCCATCTTATAGATGTCTAAGTTTAATATTACATTTACTCACAATTATAGTTACAAAAAGCTATTACCATGAAAACATAAATAAAAAAATATAGCATAAATAATTGAATGTGTTATACTGCATATTAAACCCCTAATTTTACAAATTTAAAACACTAGTCTTACATCCATAATCACCAAAATGGAGCATTAGAATAGTTCTAAAAATTTAATTATCAGCTAATATTTAAATTTATAAATAAATAAAATTTAGTTAAGGACTAGAAAAATTAAAACAACTCAAATTCATAATTTAGTAAAGTAGTTCATAGTGGCAAACATGGACATCTAATATATTACAGAATAAAAATGAACATATGCAAATATCCATTAATAGAAAAATAAAATAAAACAATGTAAGAGGAACTATGAGGAAAGAGGAAATCACTCACAAGTCTGAGATACATTAACACTACTTGCCTCTTGTTCTGCCGGGTGTACTGGACTGTTATTAGCTGGGTGTACTTGTGATGGGATTTTTGAAAAATGCCCATTGATCCTACCCAGGAGATTACAAAATGATGTCCATTCAAAACTGTGTACATTTGGCAAAAGTTGCCCGGACTCTCCAGAAAGCACCAGGATGCTAATCCACTCCAAGGCTGTTCTTTTCGCTCGTAAGTTGTGTAACCTGTCGGCACTCTCCTTGCACCACATGTCTTTGTAAGACAGGGTAACTGTTGAGACCGAGACTATACAAGGTTTAATCTCTGTTAGATTGGCAGCCTCCCTCTTCTGATCAATCCTGTCGTAAATAGAGGATGCAATAATCCATGCCTACAAGATTGTGGTCAAGATGGCCCATCTTTTTAATGCTCTTTCAACTTTACTCTCAGCTTCCTTTCTTTTATATAAGAACCAGAGCACAACCAAGCCACATGATATACTCCAGATCTTCCACACTATTCTCAACCTTACATAAAATTGACCAAAACAAATTTCCCTGGGGGGAAAATCAGCAATAGGGTTCTACTCATAAAACATTTTTCGAAAATTTTCTTTAAATATCCATCGATCCTACCCATGGAAAAAAAATAAAGTCTGTTCAAAACTATGAATACATTTGACTGTTAACACTCTAGGTATTTAAATTTAAAAATCATCCATTATTATGGATTGAGTAAAGAAAAAATTCTATATACATACCATATCATGTTGCAAATTTAATTTCCTATTAAAGCTGTTTCATTCATTTTTTATATGTCTGAAATCTTTATTGAATGAGACATTTGAATTTTTTAGTATTCAGTAAGCCCCTACTTCTATTCATCCAATTTTCTGTTTGAGAACTGAGTCACTATACATTTCATATCTGCGAGTAGCTTACAAGCCGAAATACATTTAATTTTTAGCAGATTTCCCTTAAGGAAAATTTTCTTCAAATGTCCATCGATCCTACCCAGGTGATGACGAAAATATGGTCTGTTCACAATTTTATATATATATATATATATATAATATTTTAAAAATATATCCGTTACTATACATTGAATCAAAAAATTGTATAGAACCAATCTTATTGCAAATTAAATGTACTATAAATTTGGTTATATACATTTATTCTCTATTTTGAATATAAACCGAGATATTTGCATTTTTCAGCCTTCAGCAAACCCCCACTTCTACTCATGTTACATAAACAATACTCTGTTATGTAATAAAGCACATTATTCGAAGCTTAAATACCATAAATTGTTTTCAAGAGACTTTTATTATACGAGATAAATGCAAATATGTTATGGTGACACCCCTCCCCCCCTTCTTAAGTTCTTGGACTACTAAAATTTGATTGATTGAAATAAAAATTATTCTTATCCATTACAAATTACAGTACTAGATATAGTAAATAGTTTTCAATAAAATTAATAAGTTATATTCTGATATATTTGAGTAATTGTTTTTCTTTCCTTTGGGAAGTTGGCACACCTGTTTAATTTTACTCTTTAATTATATATATATATATATATATATATATATATATATATATATATATATATATATACATATATATAAAAATCTTTAATTTATGTAAATATTTCTTAATTTTTTATTTTATATTCATTTAGATACAGCTACAAGTCTCTTTGTTCGTGCTACATACCTGGTATGTCATCGACTTATCTCATCATGGAAAAGTGATCTGAGTATTTCCCTAGCTGCGCTTGAACTTCTTTCTGGTCTAGCTAATACTGGTATTAACGGGATTGGTAAGTTTTTTTTTCTCTCTCTTTTAAATTTTGCAATGACATTGTAGAAAATTTTATGGGGTGTCACATGACTAAAATATTTTAAGGTAAAAAGACTTTTACTTAGGAGTGTTTTAACATAATTACTGATGTGCTTATGTAAGTATATAGTTTTTAAAAATGTTTAATAAAAATAAATAAATAAAAACGGGTGAATTTGGTCTTTAATAGCAGAACCACACTGAAAAGTTAAAGTGGCTCCTAATAGATGCATTGAATGACTTTATTCAGTTCAATGTTTACAACTAACCATCAAAGATGTTCCATAAGAATAATGGAGTAAGAGTGATTTAAAATACTTATCCCTAGAACATCAAGACTACATCTTTTAGATACTTTATTGAACATATGACAAGAAGGAATTTTTATGTAACTCCTGATAAACTGTGTATTAGCATATTGTAATTACATAAAAACTCCCATTCTTTTGACAATCCCCCTCTTGGTGTATTTTCATCTCAGAAGATAAAGATTCTTACTGATTCTTCCCAACACTAAATCTTAAATTTTTGATCTGTGAAGTACTAAATGCCTAGCGACACTAGAAATTGTTTTGGACTTGTTAGGCCTAAATGACAAAAGTACATTACTCTTTGATTAATAGTTACTCGTGTACTGCTGTTTTTTAGGAGATTTCCCTTAAGACAAATCATCTATTGAGGTTTTACTCATGACATGAATTTCAAAAAATGTTTCCAAAATGTCTATTGTCTCCTACCTAGGCGGTGATGAAAATGAAAATGAAAGTGTTTCAGTGGGGACTTTTTGATACTTCCCAAGTGAAATGAATTTTGTGTGTTGCTCTCAGCATTCTCCAAATTGTACCCAATGCTACAATACTAATTTAATTGATTATTTCATTATTAATTATCATTCTTTTCAAATTACCACTCATTTTATTATTATGACCACTCCGGTTTTTTATGCAGCTAATTTAGATAGTTTTTGGTAATCACAGCATATTTTAGACTACTTTTCTTATAGTTTTCAGCTGTTAACATAGTCCTCAAAACAAAATTATTTTGAGGTTGGTTCAGATTATTTACACCCTGAAAGAAAAGGCGAGATGTGATACTCGAATTTCACTGTTTATTTGAATTTATAGCAATTTTTGTTGCTATCAATAGTATAACATGCTTACTTTATTTTGATCTGAACAACTTAAATATACATCCATGAGTTTTAATATTGCTTTATATTAACATACACTCAATAGTACTATAGCTAATTAGGATGATTTACCTACCTGTTACTAACCTTTCCTATCCATGGTGAGACTAAGGATTTTATTTTTGTGAGTTCATCTCAAAATAAATTCTTATTGTCCAAATTCTTAAAAAGAACCATCAAAATAATTAAAAATTACTCTGTGGTAACTAAGAATTTATGTAACTATTATTTACTCATTTTTCTTATAATACCTTTCATTACATCCTTATGTTATGTATGGTATTAAAATTATTATTATTTGAAGGAAATAAATTATTATTAGAAGTTACATTTTTTCTTAAATAGGTTCCTATTCTTGAACGAGATTTGGAAGTGTTATTCCAGTTTTTATCCTGAGATGCTCATCATAAATCTAGCTTCGACATTAGGAATTAATTAACTTTGTTAATTGTTCTGCTTTTTTATATTTTGTGATTATTTTACAGAGAAAGTTGAGTGGGAGAGGGGGATGAAATGGGTATGTGATTACATTGTTTATCAGGCTTGGAGGCCTCCTCAATCTCATTCAAAAGATCTGCACTCATCTATTGTCGCAGCTTTCTCGACTGTCAGCACTTGGATCCTAGCCCAGCCTACTCTCCTTCAGAACAGAGCATGCCTTTACAATGTTTTAGAAGTGATTGAGCTTGGAATTTCAGGATCCAAATCCCAGGTGATTGCTCTATTTTATTTCAATGATTCAACTTGTTTTCATAACTATTTTCAATGTGCATAGCATTTATTTATATCTAAAAGGAATTTATTCTTAGTTTAAAATTTCTAGTAAAATCCAATGGTATAGTACAGCATTAATATTTATTGTATGTATGGAATATAATTTAAATTGTGGTTATTATTTCATACAATTACCTTCCTAATATGAAGGATTGCAAATTTAAAGCAAAGTTGAAAATGGAATTGTATGGCATACCTTGCATTACTTGTGTTTTCAAAAAAGGCAGGATGTGGTGGATGGAACATGTGGAATGAATGGAAATTTACTGACTGCACAAAAAGATGGTTTATGGTACGCTAGGTGGAAGTAAGAAAAGGGGTATGTCCTGGCTGCTGTGGCAGCCCGGTCCTTGAAGAATTGTATATAAGTTAATATGGTCAATATTGGTGGCCTATAATATAGAAGTCACAATTAGTAAAGAAATTCATAAACGGCCCAACTGCTATGTGTGAAACAAGATGAAAGAATGGATTCCATGAGACTGCCCAAGAAGATATTATTATGGTACACTTGAAGGAAATATGAAAAGAGGTGGGACGAAGCAACAGTGGCTTACCCCAACAAATGTCCAGTTATTAAAGAAGTAAAAGTACATCTATATATATATATATATATATATATATATAAGTTTATTATCACCAAAAAGAACAAGAAGACGTGAAGACATAGGAGAGGCCAGAATCTGTCAACTTTAAATTTTGTCTTACAAGAATAAGAAGTTTTACAGACCAAGATTGTTGCAATATCAAAGTTGTCGTATAAAGGAAGAACATCTTGTTTAAATTTAATCTTTGTTGTAAATAGCAACCTATAACTAAGATGTACTGAAAAACTGTAACCTTCAATTGGGTATAAAGTCTGAAATTGAGGAAGCTGATAAATTAGTCAAAGAGAATGCCATGAGAAATTTTGTTTTATCTAATTCACGAATAACACAGCACTGGAAGTAATTGACTTATTTAGTAACATATAATTTATGATAAGATTGTGTAGTTTCAATTTGGGACCCATTATCATTTCCTCCAATTCCATATTTTATAGTTTATGGTATATTATATATTCTGTTTGTTTCAGGGGAAAAGGCGTGATGAACCAATAAAAATGAAAGATGAAAAAGAATTAAAACCTGTTTCCAAAAGAGTTCGAGATGCAGCTGAAGCACTTTTGACTATTGTGCTTGAGCATGTACGAGAATTTAATCTATCTTATTATTATGAGCTATGAGCATACTCAGTATAGTATACAATATTCCACATATTAATGAATATTTAAAAAAAAAAAACATTTTATTTAGGTAGACTGTATTTTATGATCAAAAAGAAAATAATTTTCAGAGTATCCCAGTAAATCCTCCTTAATTCTTTTTGGCATAGAACAATTCTGAAAAATCAGATCCATACTGATAGGAAAGCCTTCATTTACTCTAAAGAGAAGAAAATCTCATTTATTATGTGCGGTACATTTTAATTATGTTTGTGAGTGAGCTGAAACATAATATGTATGCCTTCTTCATTATTTTATATACATTATTAAGTATTTGAACTTTCCACATTCTGAAAAATATATTTTGAGTTGTCTTTAGTTGCTATGAGAGGCACTTTAATTATGTGAGTGTGAGTGTATTAAACACAAGATGGTCATTTGGAGACAAATAACATTTTTTGCTATTCTAACATTTAGGGCATAATCCCATGTTCCTAAATTAGGTGGGGGGGGGGAATATCATAATTCTATAATTGTAATAATTCTACTTTACCTGAGGAGGCTTTTAAAACCAATAGATTTTTGTGTAATACAAAAGTATCCAGTCTCAATGAATATTCCAGCATTCATTGGCATTACTATTTCCTTGAGAGAAAACATTGCACTTACAATTTTCATACTCTCAGATATAGAAAACTCTACTGTCTAGGAAGCCTTTCTCATTGAGCCTCTCATGTCAGTATGGTCTGCATATATGCTTTTCTAGTTGAGATGTATATTTTTTTCATTATAATTTGAGATTTTTGTTTTTGGTTTGGCATTGTCTGGTCTAAACAAACTGGATAATATGATTTTTCATCATTATTAATGTGAGAAAGGTTTCTTCAAGAGACCGCATTTTTAAACATAGCCTTGTTTGTATTTTGCTATGTTAATCCGACACCCTTGGCAACTTGATTATTGTCAGACTGTGTTTTTCTGTTTTTTCTTATTGAGTATGGTAAAGGAAAGTTTTCAATCCCTACTTTCATCTAACATTCCTCATGTCTGTTGGGCTACAGTTGTTGCATGATCTCTAGATGAAATGTTTTTACAGGACATTCTCCAAATATATGTTATAATTAACTGATATTTATTATTATTTTGTTATGGATAAAAAAACAAATTACTTGGATTTCAGGCTGGATACTTTCCAACTCCATGTGGGCCTGAATCTGTTTCCAGTTTGGTTGATGAATCTGTCCTCTTGAAGTATAGCAATGCCAATTCCACAGCTTCCTTTAAGTATTTCATCCTTCACAATAACATTCTTTTGTCATTACTCGATGATCCCCTTGGCAACCATCAAGGTAAGCTTACGTTTGTCCTTTTTGTTGCTCTTAAGACAATAAAAATTAATCCTTATAATATTATGAATTTAATTTATAAAAATTTGTTAATAAGTTGCAGAAATAATAATAACATGATAAGTTAGTCCAATTATTCAGTATGTAAAATCCATAGTCCCAACTAGGAAAATGTGGTAACCTTTACATAATAAATACCTTTTTTTTTTTTCTAGAACCCCAACCAATTGTGAATGTCATACTTAGAGGTGGATTTGGACGGCATTCTTGGGCCTTTCAGCTTAGGCAGCTTCCTCGTCACAGGTAAAGTTTTTCTATGTTATCGTTATTATTTATGTTAATTCACTTTTACATTGATTGAACTTAAAATTTAACAAGTATTCTAAACGCACCAGTGAAATATTTATTCTTGCTCTCTTGTTTTTCTTACAGGAGTAACTAAAACAGGATTAAACAAATTTCTCCCATTCTGAACCCTACTTATTCAAACCAATCTAGATTCATCATATTAATGGATTTGTGTCCTTTAAGCTTCTAACCTACCTTGCTTTTTGTTTTGGAAATCATGTTGAAAGTTATGGATCATTCGAGTATTGAAAACTTGTTAATTATTACATGTTATTTGGTTTTGTTATTTTCTACAACTCAAGTCCAACTATCTTAATAGGCAGTTGCTAAAATAACTACCTTAATGACAGCTGAGAAGGTTAAGGCATTGGCTTTCAGAATTTTAGTTGATTTTGAGTAATGGGCTCTATTCCTCAGGTGCTTGTAATTGTTTTTGGGGAGATCTTCCTGTGATTCATAACTCACTTTGGAAAGAAAATCTTATAATGATCTATCTCAACCGACCTCTATTAATTTAAGCAGACACAACCCAATAAATATACATAATAATTACGTTGTTGGCCAACTATTCTCCACTTTGTGTATTATTTTTAATTTTTTTCTCAGGTCAACAACTAGAGGAAGATGCCAGTCTAGCCCTGGACGGCCAGTGTGTATCAATCCTCCTCCACCTCCATCTCATGGTCCCCGGGCTTACTTTCCAGATTTTCGAGGGAGGATACCACACTGCATGGCGTAAGTTTTTTAAGTAATGGTATCTTACAACTGATCTAATGCCATAGCTTATTACACATTTTAAATAAATTGTTCTGGGCAAATTTACTAAATTTGCTGTTATTATCAGCACTATTTACTTTTGATGTTTTCTTGTATATATACAAGTATTAAAACAAAAGAAAATTTTAGAAATGATATTATGGCTCTTTTATTCCCTTGGTGGGTTAATTTGCTTTATTGTGGTCTAGAGTTTGCTAGAGTGTCATTAGACACATGGGTTCACTTCCATGTGACCTAAAAAGTACTGGCTTTATGAACGAAGTACTCAACAAATTAATAATTAATAAATTATTACAAATTGTTAACTGTAGTAACACCAAGGAGTGGATTTCACAGACCACTGAAAAATAATTAATTAATTTATGAGCCAACCAATTTTATATTTGGATTATTTTTAATTTTAATCTAGCTATTTAAATTAATAAAATATTTATTTAAAGGAAGATTAGCTAATCTAAATGTAATTAAATTGAATTTTATTTCTAATTAGAATACGTACTATTGACTCACAGATCTCAGGTTAAAAATGTGGGCAGTTGGGGAAATAATTAACTATATTCTAGACTATTAATAGGACATGATACTTTCTCATCTAGAATGCTCAGGAACTTGCAAATTTCACCAGGACTGGACTTAAAATAACAAATGGCATATCAGGATTCTTCTAGGAGTGATGCAGCCTTCAGGGGTTTTTCATGTCAAAAAATAAGTAGCAGAGAGTCCTCATGTCCCAGAAGACGATCATTCATAAATATCTTTCAACTCATCTTTTTAGAAAGCTGTGTCCATACAACAAAAATAAATTTGTGATGATCAAACTAATTTTTTTCATCCACCAGATCTCTCCTTTCAATTTTGATATACATTGATTATCCTCGGAAGTCAGAGCAGCACTCCCCGAGCAACTCCATAAAACTCAGAACTCCTGCTAAGTCAAGCTTTTTTGAAATCTATGTGACTTTTGCCATTTTTTATTGTTTTTATATTAAGTAATATATTGCTGGAATTTTAAATGTTATAATGTGTGTATTTATATACATGAATTATAAAAATCCATGTAAAGTGAGCTCTCTTTCCAAAACATTTTCTCAATAAATATTCAATATTATTTAATAAAATCTCAAAACAATTATTGCTTACTATTGAGACATTCAACAATGTATCAATGTAAAATCATTGTCTCAATATGCATTATTTCTGGGAAACAGTGTGAGCATTGAAAGAATGATGACTTCTGATAAGTGATATTATTTTCCCATGAAAAATGTTGCATTCGTGATTTTTAGGTTGTTTACTGTTTAATTTTGCATATTTGTTTTAATTATCTAATTTCTCTTGATAACTGTATGGTGCATGTAGAAATTTAACGGCCTTTGCCATAGGGGAATATATATATAGTTCACACTCATACACACATCTAATAACTTTTTTATGAGAGAACAATTATTTGAGTGTCACTGGTTTCAAATAATTGTTGTCTCATTTAAAAATGGTTTGAAACTAGAATTATTTACAGGTGGTATATGCTGCCAGTACTACTTTAATAAAAATAGAATATAGTGTTACTTTCTTCTAGGGAAAGAAGTATCCCTGAGTTAGATGGAGAATCGGAAATTATGTCAAGGCTAGTGATTGAACAAGGTGAAGCTGAAGCTGCATTGGATATCCCGGCTTCTGCACCAGAAGAGTGCGTCCCTCCTCGTCTCTGTGATGAATTCCAAACAGCCCGACTGTTTTTATCACATTTTGGCTTTCTTCATAAACTTGTAAGTATTAATCATTCAATTTTTTTTACTAGGTGTTCTCTTTTTTCCTATCGGATTTCCATCACCTATGGTTCAACTTCACTAGTTTTTATATTGTGTCTAGGATGTCCATTTAGTCTTCCAGTATAGATAATTAATAAGCTTTATGATAAATAAAGTGATTTATGCAAAGTAAAACAGCACCATTTATTTCCTGTATAGAGACCTTAGAACTATCAATTGGAGTTCTAGGAAGGTTTTTTGCTACTCCTTCCATGAGAAAGACTAGAACTTATTTCTATTAGCATTTGGGATTCTGGTCTAATAGGTCAACCCCCAACTTGTCTGGAACTCACACATCAGTTCCCCAACCCTTGCCAAGCATCATACCTCTTGAGGCATTTTATGGCCTACTATATAGCTAGGCTGCAAAGGTTTAAAATGTTTCTATATGTAAACATTTTAGATATAAAAGCTACAATAACAACTGAACACGACATTTTTGTTTTAATTTTATTTTTTATCGGAACATATTTTTTAATTAAAATGTTATGATATATAACGGAAATATATTATTATATTTCTTTGTTTAATGTTTTAATTTTTTTTGGTTTTTTTCCTTCACTTTTAGGATTTAGCAGATTTTCCTTAAGGAAAATCAGCTATTTATATTATGAACATTATTTTTAAAGAAAAGTATATAAATTCTTATTTTATAATAATTATAACTCGGGTTCAAGATGCTAACCCCTCTGAAAAGTTATTAAAAAGTTTTAGATCTTCCAAAATTTACCAACATGTCAACTATTAGATCATACATTTAATGGTTATTGGAGAAAAAAAATTGAGTGGCTTATGTTAGCCAATTTAAGGTGTTGGCCTTAATACACTTGGTAAACCTAGAGTAAGAGATTTGATTCCGACCTGGATCATAGGAATTTTTTTAGTTATGAACTCAACAGTAAAATCCTTAGTCCTTAGTCATGGCTGGAAATGGGTTGTAACCTATATAAAACATGCCCCAATTAGCTATAGAAGCAAAAAAGGACGTTAATAAACAACATAACAAAAAAATATGGGAATAATATAATATATGCTTTATAAATCCATTTGTTAAGTTCATTGTACTTTTAATAGTGCACAATGTATTATATTTGACATAATTTTAGGAAGGTGGAAAATCTTCAGTTGTTGCACTTGACTCTAAAAGAGAAGGCTTTATGAAGGATATTGAAATGTTAGACAAAATGGAACCCCGAACTAGTGATACTTGCCATGTTTTCTATGTTAAATCTGGTCAGTCGCACTACCAAGATATCTTGGCAAATGTGGTAAGAATAATTCTTAAAAACAATACATTTTTATTCTTTTTTATACAATTTCTTTATGTAGCTGTGGAGTATATGGACTTATGGGCATACAGACCGTTGATAATGATATTTCTACATATTTTTATCAGGCACCGTCATAAACTGATTATGTGGAGTATAATAATGCACATGATATTTTATCTGGTCATGTTCTAGATGTCTCAACATTTTTCCCTGGACATCATGTTTTATATTGTCAACCATTTTTTTTGTCTTCCATGGAGACTGTTTTTCTTCACTTTACAGTACATTTGAGAAATAAATGACTTTTAAAATATTTTAATACAACTAATGTAAAAACTGTAACAAATGTTGGTTGAGATATTTCAAAATTAAATAAATACTTTTTTTTTTTTTTCAGGAATCCACAGTCGATGTTTCACAGCATTTCTCTCAGGTCTTAAATTCTTTAGGTTGGCCTCTTCATTCAAATAAAGGTAGTTTATGATTATGAAACTTTCAATTAAAACAATTCAATTTTTGAACCAAAAAAATAAATATAAATATTACTGTTTACAGGGAGAAATGTAACAAGTTTAAAAATTACATTTGTTTCAGATGAAAAGGCAAAAGTGCAGAAAGACCTGAGTCCTTATATGACATTTTATTGGGCTGACCCAATGTCCCAAGTAACTTTTGTTGTACCAACTAGGCAACCTATTCCCATTTCAAGACATCAACACTCAGGTTATTAAAGTAATATCAATATATTTCTTAACTGCAAGAGTCTCAAGTTCTTAAAAATACAAAATTATTAATAAGTAATGTTTTTAAAATAATGATAAATCAGGCTCATTTTAGAGCGTTCTGTTAAGGAAGCATTCTGCTGGTTAATTCTTTATTCTTACTGCCTGATTTATTCCAAAAGGTGACCTACAATCGTGTGTGATGTTTTACTTTGTCCTGGAAGGGGGTGATTTAAAAAAACAAACTAGTACACCTCCATTTTACAATAGACTAGCTCAGGCTTCTGGGAATAAGGGATGGCCATAGCTCAGTAGTAATAGCTAAACTAGATGTTTCAAGTTTAAATTCCTACAGAGCCACACAATTTCTTTTTGTTTTTGATTTATGATTACCAGGTTTTGGTGTTATATTGATTAAAGGAGTGAAATATAAAATCATGAACATCTCTGTTATAGACATTTTTTTATTTAACTGATTTTTTTAATCAAGTATTTTCTAGAATTGTTGTATGCATTTTGCTGTATATGAATTATCTGCTGTGTTAGTTCTTCAGTAAAGCTGTGGTCCTATTAAGTGATTTCCATGCTAAAATATTCCTACGTTTATTACAAAAATAATTCTTTTGGATTGTAAAATTAAACACACAAACTTTGACATTTTTATCACTGCACAATTTAATTGACAATGCACTACACACTTGGTGAATTATTCATCAGTACTACTCACTGATAACTTCCTTCTTATTGCATAATATAATAACTCACTATCACACGAATCACAAAACTCGGCACTGTACTGATTTTCACAAGACATGGCACTGCAATGGTCTTCACAAAAACATGGCGCTACATCTATCTTCACAAAAACACATCATTGCACTGATCTTCACAAAAACACTGCACTGTACTGAAACTAAAAAGCATTGTACATTAAAGCTGCACTGAACTCACTGTTATTCACTAGTAAGAAAACTGAGAAGTAACTAACTGTCGAGCAAGCTGGGTTGCTTTACAGTGGAGTGGCAAGTTAAAAGAAAAGGGTCCAGACTGGCATTGCCTAAAACATTCTTAGTGTCATCTCTCCTGCAGGGTTGCCTTCATTTAATTTGTAGTTCTTAAATACATGATTAACTCTGCGTAATTTTTCAAGTACGGAGTTTTCGCAACAATATTATTTCATAATTGTTCTCATATTTCAAATCTTGTTTGTATTGGGTTCTTATTAAGTGAGAAAAAGAGAATAGAATATGAATGGTGTCATGTGTGTATATCATTCCAGCATATGGGGAATTTGCTTAGTTTAACTAGCCCCCCTTGTGTTGCAGACATTTTGAGAAAGTCTGAGTACTATTAAAGAATACTGGTGTTTAGTCCCACCTCTAACTTTGAAACTGAAGGCTCTCTATAAAGATATACTAGTTATTAAAATAGTATGCAATGTAATGGCCAAATATGTTGGCACTGGGAACAGTGCCTACATATTTGGCCTGGGAACAGTATACACATTATTTTTATTGGAATATAAAACATTATTAGCAGAATGCTTCCTCAGAATACTATTCCCAGATTACGCTTAGGAACAGTGCAGGCATTGCTTGATTTATCTTTGGCATTTCCAAATATTATAGCTAATGCAGATACTTCATTACAATAACTTTTTTATTACACAAAATATCAATAATTTTTTTACTCATTGGTTGTAAGTATTCACTCTTAAAAATTTGGATTTAGTATGTTTTTCATGATCAGTCTTATAGGATTATTGTCTAGGATTTATTTATTTATTTAGGTCTGTCTAACTTTCTTCTATCTACTTCATTTTGATAAATTCTACATTTGTGGAACATATTTAAATTTGAAGTGTTTCCTTTTAAAACTATTTCAGGTTCCGAAGACAAAAGTAAAAAGCAACAAACAACATATCCTGTATTTGTAGTATGGTTAGAAAGTCTTGAAGATCATACCACTTTTCCACTAGGTATGTTCATTACTTCTAACATAATCTGTCATTGTTATTATATTATATTAAATATATATATACTAAGCTCATTTGTAGTGATTAGCATTATCTTCAAATATTCTAATTGCCACAAATAAGAAGCAGTTTGATTTTCAAGTAAATCCATTTTATATTATTTTAGTTAATGCTTTAAAAAAAATATCCCTCTATTGTATATTTTATTTTTTGTAGAAGAAATGATGATGCACACTGGATATGGCCAAGAGAGTTGGTCACTACAGCATTGTACTATTTTATTCCTTCATGCTTTACAGAGTGGCTTGTTTCGGATAAAATTAAGACCTTCAACAACAAGGTAAGCTATTAATAGAAGAAGCCTGAAATGCTATATATGGCTTAAACCAATTTATTGCAGCATTTTTCTGAATAATTTACTAGAAATCACTTATTTAAAATAATTAAAACTAGCTTTGTAGAGCATGCATTTTCTTTTTAAGATGAAAAGAAATATATATATATATGTATATATATATATATATATATATATATATATATATATATATATATATATATATTATATATATATATATATATAGATATATATATATATATATATACACACACACACACACTTTTCTGATTGGCATTATAGACCTTTAAAACCTCTAGCTCTCGCTGCCGAGTTGAACTCGGATTTGCTATCAAAGTTTATGTAGTGTGAGATCAACTGACTAAACTCCTCGGATTTGCCATCAGAGTTTATGTAGTGTGAGATCAACTGACTGACCTCCTCGGATTTGCCATCAGAGTTTATGTAGTGTGAGATCAACTGACTGAACTCGTCGGATTTGCTATCATAGTTTATGTAGTGTGAGATCAACTGACTAAACTCCTCGGATTTGCCATCATAGTTTATGTAGTGTGAGATCAACTGACTAAACTCCTCGGATTTGCCATCAGAGTTTATGTAGTGTGAGATCAACTGACTGAACTCCTTGGATTTGCCATCAGAGTTTATGTAGTGTGAGATCAACTGACTGAACTCCTAGGATTTGCCATCAGAGTTTATGTAGTGTGAGATCAACTGACTGAACTCCTCGGATTTGCCATCAGAGTTTATGCAGTGTGAGATCAACTGACGTTCAACGCCTGTTAATCAAGGAGGATCTGGGGTGAGTTGTCCCATATTAGACATAGACTGAGTTGTCTGTCTCGTAGACTGACAGGCCTCATATCACCCCATGGGGCCGAGTTGTCATAGGATTAGTCATAGATGGGCTGTCAGACTGTTATACTCACTAGACTCCTGCCATTTCACTACTACTGTGACTCCAGCACACTCTGGTAGTGAACTAACTCTGTAGTTGTCCATTCAAGCACTTGACCATACTTGATGATACTACAATTAGATTATCTCAAGTTGGACTTACTACCCGTGATCTAAGGGCGCCCTCAGATAAAATATATGTTAAATGATTATTTTCAACAAAGTTTTATAGCTATCATAGATCTTGTGTTTGTAACTTAATTTGAAATGGTACCATGAGGAAAGTCAGCTGCCTATGAAAGGTGGATTTACTAATGTCTATTGAATTAATGGTAACCAAACTTTTAATTTGGTATTATTTAGTTGTTTTTGTATGTAAAGACTAAACCGTGTTGCTGTTTCTGTAAATAGAATCGAATAAAATCTAAAAATAGACTTTATGCGATGTATTATTGGAAATTATTTATTTAATTTTTTATAAATAAATGTGTACATCATACAAGTAATTGTCTTAATCAAATTGTTTTATTATTATATTGATTACATTTAAAATTCAATTTCCTCAAAAGTGTTTTTGGAGTTATCAAAAACCTCTTAACATTAAGACTAGAGGAGAAGATTGTTGTGAATGTGGCATCCACAAAATCATATCACCTTACCTGAGACAGTCCTAGGTACAGTTCATTAACTTGATTGAAAAATTCATTAAAATTGATTCTCTTGCATAAAATGTAAGTTAACACTTTCTACTAAAAGTTCTGAGTTCTATCCACTCGATTTCATTATGAGCTTTTAAAACAAAGTTAATATGTGTAGACTGAGGTTTGTTTGTTATATTTTTTATGTTCCTACACATATCATACATCAGTCTTGCAGATGTCTTAATAAATACTGTATAAAATTATTATATTTACTATAAGGCTGCCGCTTGTTCTTGGCTGTCAATTTAGGTTATTGTTAAAACATAGGAGGCTTTATTGAGGCTATAAAAAAATATATTATATTTAAACATTTGAAACAATATTTATAGAGAATCGAATGTTACATTATATTCTTCGAATATAAAAATGGAGAAGTTTTAAAAAGTTGTCCTTAGTCACATCGACATAATAAAAACTTAAGGAAACTCAAAGAAGCTGGGCTTCAGTTTTATTCTTGATGCAAATATTTGACTGAATCATTGATAGTGTTGAATTTCTTTCTCTTAGGGCCTGTTTGAATTTTTTGATACTAAAAAGTGGATTGAGAAATGGTTTTAAACCTTTAATTATCATTCATGTTTTTACCTTCAATATTATATATTCAATATATGAAAACTATATTTGTAGCATAAAGTAATATTTTTTAGACCTTGTGTTGCTACACCTCTTGTTGATGGCATAGTTGTGAGTAGAACAAAAGTGGGAGACCTTGTCAGGCAAACTGTACTTAATATATGCCGAAGGAAGCGTCTTGATAATGAAAGGTGAGACCAAAGTAATGCATTATATTTTATTTTTATTCTATTTAAGGGAGAAATTTTTTTTATGAAATAAACGTATGACTCTCTTTGCGTATACAAATTTAGAAAAATAAGGTGAAATCATCATTTCTGTGGATGATGCCACTGCAAAGTTCACCATTATTCTTATTGTTGATTTTTATTTAATCCAATGGTTGGCTATTGGCTGTTTATGTTTAGTTTGGGGAAGTAAGTTATTGTCAGTGTTTGGTTGTTTACATACCTGCACAGGTATACAAGTAAATAAAAAAAAATTGACATTTCCAAGCACAAAGATGGCTTCAAGATTATACCATTCCGTCAACAAAATTGTCAATAGTACTAGTATACTGGATGAAACTAACCTCACTACTTGTTAGTAGCTTTTCTCAATGAGCCCGTGGCATGTTGTGAACAAAAAATGACAAAGAATTATAAAAGACCATTGAAGTACTTCAATTTACATCTTAAGAGCATCAATTTTTATAGTTTCTAAAGCTTAATATAAAATTCAATATTGCATTGCAGTCATAATTTTTTTATTTAGTTGTAGAGTGTACTTGGCTTTAAGGTTGAACTTTTAAAGTTGGTTGTGATTTCCAGGTACTCTAATAGGGGGGGGGGTCTAATGGCAATATCATGTAGTATAAATTTATCTTAGCTTGAGAATATAGATTTTGATTATCACTTGTTAAATTTGTATATTCAATGTTCTAATTATGTTGACTTTTTATGCTACTCTCCTCATATTATTCCAGTTATCAACCACCACATTCAAGACGAAGATTGAAGATACAGGAGATAGCTTCAAAATACGAATTAAATGAATCAAGAGCACAACTCCTCTCCAATCTTTTTATTTGATTTTGTGTAAATTTTAAAAATATTTATTCTATATGCATTTCAAATAGTACAATATTACATTTGAATGTCATTTAATGAATGGCAAATGTACTTAATAGTGCTTTAAATGAATTTATTTGGGATCAAAAGGTACTAATCCAATTAAGGTAGATAACAGAATTAGAAAAAGTTTATTCCTTAATTAATTATATTTATACCAACAATACCAAAAACATTACATTCCCGAAGAAATATATATTTTTAATTTTGTGATATTTATAGTATTAGTAGAGTTAATTTTATTAATAAATTGTTTATAACTTATTACAGATATATTGTACATATACAGAAGTAATTTTATTTAAAATAATGGCTTGGTGTTGTTTTTATTTCTAGATAAATGTTAATAAATTAAAAAAATTGGTACTGATAGTTTATAAATGTGGAGTACTTATTTGTTAATAGGCACTAATATCAAAGAAATGTTAGTTATTATGCAATTACATGTTAAAAAGAAAAAATATATGTTAGATCTTTGTTGAATTATAATTCACTTTAATATGAGATAATATTATATGTCATTAATTAATTCATATGACTTTATAAAGTGTTCCATTATTATTTTTATTTATTTTTTTTTTTTTTGTGAAATGAACTGACTAAAAAACTAAAGTAGCAAGATAAATATTGTTAAAATATTTAATTACAGCAGGATTAGATAATATTTCAAATGTGATCATATATTTTTAAAATATATTCACTCTAAAAGTATTACACATCTTAAAGGTCTTTCTGAACAAAAGGTATAATACATTTTTAATTAAATCGCTGTGTGTCTAATTGCTCAAGTTAAAGATAATAGGGGTAATAAGTCAATGAGTGACAGGCCTATTCTCATATTAGCCTTTTTTAATCACCTCCTGTTCACTTGGCATTGAGTGGTAATTAAAGAGATACCTGAATAGAAAAGTAGTGAGCTCTCATGAAGGAACATATAGACGAAATGTAAAAGTCTATATTGTCCTCATACCTAAGGCTGCTTGAGGTAGGTAGGACCTAATCCTAAATAATTTAATAGGTTTTAAGAAAATTGAAATTGATTGTAGTAAAGTGGGAAGTTGTCAATCAACAATACCCACATTGGAATGAACATTGGATTATACTATATGGAGATATACATTGCACTACACAAGAAGATCTCTTGGCCACTTACACTTCAGTCATCATCTTGAGTTTTCTGGAATGTAGGTATATGAGAGTGATTTGACTAAAGGATCAGGATGTGCGGAAAGGAGAGAGTGGAATTTCTGATATCGGGATTTTGCGAGAGTACGGTCAAAAGGAATGTTAAAGTCACCATTGAGAGTTAAATTGGAGAATTTAAATGGGGAATCTGTAATTTTGTGGAGTATTCTGGATTGGAGGGTTTGAATTTTGGAGGAATTCGATAGTTCAGTGGAACCCCAAAGTTCAAGTCCATATTGGTCTTAGCTGTTGTGTAAATCAATCGTTTTTTATGCAGTGATAGTTTAGATCTTTTGTCAAGTAGTCTTAGTAGAAGTCTGTACCCTTGATTCATTTCTTGTCTTTATAAAGTGGTATGAGGTTTCCAAGTTAGTAACTTGTCTAATGTGAGTCCTAGATACCTAATTTGTATTTTTTGAGGAATTAGTAGGAATTGAGTGTAACTGTAGGGAAAATGGAACATCGGAGAGTAAATGTTATACATGGCTTGATTTGTTGCTGTTGACCTTGATCCTCCACTGAGTCAGCCAGGATTCTAGCAGAGCTAGGTGTTCTTTTAGAGATGTGGGTGCCATATTTGGATCTGAGCTAGATATTAAGATTGCATTATCATCTGCATACGTGAGGAGGGAAGTTTCAGGAAGTGATGGAATGTCGGCAGTATAGGCAAGAAAGAAGAAAGGATTTAGGATCCCCCCTGTGGTACACCTGCCAGTTGGGGAAATGAGGCAGTGACTGAGGAACCAAATGAAACTTGAAACTGTCTGTCGGAAAGGTATGATTTAAGGATGAGGTAGTAGGTAAAAGGGAGTGTATTTTTTAGTTTAAACAATAAAGCTTGGTGCCAAGCCTTATCAAAAACTTGGGCTACGTCAAGGTAGACTCTAGAGCAGTGCTTTCTTGTTTTCAAACGAGGCAATAAAATCAACTATTCTATGGCATTGCTGGACAGTGGAATGGGATTGTCGGAAAATTAATTGATGGCGAGGGATTATGGTGTCAAGGGGTAAATTTTAGTTAAAAATGGGATTTTTCATAATCAAAACTAAATACCTTCAAAACTCGTAAACAGTGCTAGAGGAATATTCTCAAATCTGAGAAAATTGATTCTAGTTTTATTTTTATTTTAAGAGCAAATATTAAAAAGTAACCTACTGTAATTAACTTTAAAAAAATTCAAAGTAGTAGGTAATAGTTGGGTTTCGGCTAATAAAGTTTTCTAAATTCTTCTTTTAGAGGATTTTTTATTTGCTGACAGCTTCGGGCAACCGCTGGTTCCTTTCTTCAGAGCTTATTTGTGGTCCCAAAAAGACTACATCATAGCACGAAACACCATGAAATACCCCATCTCTCACTAAGAGAAAAATAGAGATCTCCTTTAAGAGAAAAAAGAAAAGAGGCTTTGGATCAACTCTATTGAACTTCAAATGAATGACAATAATGGTCTACTTTTGTCTAGTTGCTGTGATATTAAACATTTTAAAATCAACTTGTGTGTCTGGAATATGGGGTATTTCATGGTGTTTCGTGCTATGATGTAGTCTTTTTGGGACCACAAATAAGCTCTGAAGAAAGGAACCAGCGGTTGCCCGAAACTTGTGTGATTAATAATTTTTGAAGTTAGTGTTTTACATGTAGCCCTGGTGCTTACTCATTATTGTGAGACATAAGAGCAACTTAAACAAAGTAGTATCTAACTCTATATCTATCCCAAGTATTTATGCAGCTCTATATTTTAGCAAATTTCCCTAACGGGAAATCAGCTATTGAGGTACTCATGACATGTTTTCAACAAATTTCTTCAGATTTCTATCAACCCTAATTAGTAGATCGTGAAAAGGAGGACCGTTGAAAAATGTTATATATATATATATATATATATATATATATATATATATATATATATATATATAACTATATATATATTTGTCTATTACCACTCTGTTTAATGGTTACCGAACTTCAAAAATAAGAGTTTCGTGTAAAACTAAAGATCAAGTTTGTTAATGGCTGAAATTGAACTGGAGGGAGGGGGGAGGGTTAAATTGGAAGAATATCGATTATTTAAAATATCTCCATTACTATGAGTCGGTTTGAAAAATTATATATAGAAAATCTTGTTGCAATTTTAATTTTCTATAAATGTTGCTGTACACATTTTTTCTCTATCATGGAATATTACCTGAGATTTTTGCATTTTTAAATTATCAACCATAAATAAACCCTCCCCCTTCACCTTTTTACTCATCAAGCACTATCAATAAGCGAATATATCATAAAATGTCTTATTCCAAGCTTAAATACTCGGTCTTTAATACTCGTAGATCAGATACATGCAATTCCACTGATTGATGATGTCATCAATTTAGATTTTATTACCCTAACCTACCCCCTCACTTCTACTCTTTGGATTTTTCTTTGGAAATAAAGAATGAGATCAGTAGTGTGTCATACTAGCATGTATTAGTCTGCTTAGTTTATGCAGGTTTGAGGGGTTTTACCTTCCTTCTAAAAAGTAAAGGAAGTATTGTAATCAGTAAAAAATTTGGTTTTCAGATTTCAAGACAATAATCCATTTTGTCTAGTTTTGTCATGACTTACGTATACATGTATGTATCTTGCATAATTAAAAAACGATTAGCCTTAGTAGGTTGAAATTTCATATTTAGGATTGTTGTAACATCTAGTTATGCACCTCAACTAAACGTAATTGTAATCAACTAAGGCGAGAAGCTTTGCTAATAAGCAAAAATCAAATTTCTCCATACCTATTAGAGAAGAGTCTCTTTCGTTTATCCAATGCATTGGAACAGATTTCAAATATGGTTTCCAAATGAATTAATTTTAAATTAGGTGCAACAAAACATTTTATATATTTAATTTAACATGAATACAAGAAAGTCATGAGGTGCTCACGTCAGATTTTTCTCTTCAGGAGCCACAGACTAGCTGCTTATTCATTTGGTGTAGAAAGAGAACCTTACACCTGGAGGGTTACAAAAACACTAACATAATTCAAAATGGTGGTCAAGCTGATATATGAATAGATCATGCCTTCATTGGTATCTGGAAAAATAATATAATAAATTATTTAGAAACGACATTCCAGATTTATAATATTAAAACTACACTATGGATTGGCAGCAGATCATTAAAAACTCTCCACTTCAATCATTTACTTTGCCCCACACGTTTTATGTAAATTAATGTATTTAATCGATAGGCAGCCTCCTCCTGCCTGTCAAAATATTGTCAGAATAGCTACTTGCTAATATATTAGCTCCATCTAGAATTAGCTGCTGGAATGAATTTCTTCAGCTGAGATTTAAAAATTCAGAAGAAGAATAGTAAAAAAACTAATTTATATTAGAGTGGAAAAATTTAAGTTGTCAAATAAATTAATGAAAGTTCTGTTTAAATGGTGGTGGCAGCCTTGGCTGAATACATAGTGTAACTTAATTATCTATTGTAATTAAAATTTGTTGATAGATGTTTTGTTTCCGCTATTGTCAGAATTTGTGGAATTCTGTTTTATTCTTTAAAATTTTCAATTTTGAAGAGATAGAACTAATGATGATGCGTGAAATTTTTTGTTGCAATGAGAAATGTGGTACAGTAATTCTCAGTTAGTGAAGGAGGATATTTATATTTTCTGAAGAATGATTTTCATTGTTTGATTTTTCTCTGTCTATTTTTTAAAAAAAGTTTTATTTTTTGTTTCACATATGCTAAAATCCCTAACCAGGAAAAAAAAAATTCTTTGTACATGAAGTCTCTTTAATTAGATTCACCAACTTACATTATGCAAATAGTGCTATACAAATTTCCATTTTCTAGACAAATGAAACCAGCAATAATTGTTTTTTCTTTTATTGAAACTTCCTTCTTAAGCATCGATCAGGATCAAATAAGTAGTTTTTACACAGGTGCTAGTGAATCTTTAAGTCTATATGGGGCTGTAATAATATTGGCTCTAATTTATTTATTTTAAAAAGGATAAGAATTTGAAATAAAAAAATGGAGAATAGAGAAATTTCTATTGGTCAGTGAAAGCTTATTGTGTCCATATTATAGGCCTGAAGAGTTTTTACAGTTGGTGAAACTAATTGTCCAGTGAATTATATTCATATTATTTAAATTATTTTTGTGTATTTGTTCTTTTATCTTAATGCTTTGCAAACTCAGGTCCTTCAGCTGTAATAAAAAAAAATATGAGGTCCTGAATTTGTGTTTGAATTACACTGTTAAACATTTTTCTCTAATTTAAAGAATTATTGTATAATTTATTGCATGTTACATTGGCTAAGCTGTAATTTTTTAATCTATTTTTTAACTCCTTTATACAGTCTAAAAATTTTAATTTGATTCCAAGGGTTTCAAGGGCCAAACCATAAGCAATTCTTACATTGTGATTTTTAGAGCTTCAATCTAAGAGGTAAAAGTATATTTTTTAAAACCTTCTCTGCTGTGTGACAGCAAGTTATTACAGTAGTAAAATGGCGACAGATTGTTACCAAAAATGTTTTAACTGTTTGTTTTTGCTATCACAGCTTTGTTATTATTGGTTTCATTCCCTAATAATAACTCTGTCCCTGCTATGCGTCCCTTTGGTTAAAATGTCTTTATCCTTTAAAGCACACATGGGTATGTTTGAGTTTGCTCAATAGCTTTTGAACAAAGCTGTGATAATATAAAACTCGATTAGAAATGTTCCCAAAATTTGTGCATCTAAGTTCATTAGCCATACATAGTTAAGAAGAGGGAAGGTTGTGAGGACGAATAAGAAAATAGCATATTTGTCTGTTTGGATTTAGATATAGAAAATATGTATTGAACCTGTTTTACTTGACAAATTAAGTTTATTTTGGTTTTTATTTTTACTCCATTGCAATTCCCACATACCTAGTTTCTATTCTAATAAGTCTAAAAATGAAGGCATATGAAAACATATGTGCTATTCTCTTCTATTTTGTTGCTATTAACCAACTTCCTTCTTACTAAAGAAACTTACAACTGTAGAAGCAAATTCTCTAAAGGTCTTTTGTATAAAATGAAGGGAGTAATATGAATTTCATTATGTCAAATATCTAGAGGACTCCATTTCATGTAATCATAGCCCCAATTAATGTTAGCAATATCACTGATGAAATAATTTTCTAAAGCAAAACGGAAAAGACCTATTGCTAAAGCCTATATCCATTGATTGACTTGAACTGTAATCAGTTGTTACTGAGCGTTCATAATTTTTACTTAGTTGATAAATACAGCTTTAAGATATTTATTTTGTTATTGTTTAACAATAATTGTTGTGAAAATAGCAATAATTAATTACCGGTTGGTACTAATATTATCTGAGAAGAATAACTTTTATAACTCTATTCTGCTGTAATAATTTTATATATACATATACACACACTCACAGAAATTAAAGATTAATTTATTTTTTAATTTTAATATTTTCTTCCCACTATTTCCCATAGTGTTAACTTATGAAGTAATATGGAATATTTATAACTAATTGAAGAAGGGTGTGTTGATCATAGCACAAAAAGAGGTTTGAAATATTTTAGGGCATACTTGCTAATTTCAATTTTTGTTCAATAACATACATGAAATGTCACACTGACATACTTACCAAGTCTCTTGAGACAGTTCTTCCTTTCTTATAATTTGAAGACATAAATACTCACATATCTTGTAAAACACTTGCTTCCAATGTCGTGACCATTGCTTGAACAAAAAATCCCACTGAGAATCACTAATCGCAGCATACACTTAATAATAAATAAGACATATGGAAAAGACTGGTTTGGAGAAGACACCATTACAAATTTCACAATTAACCACGTTATAGAACACAATCATTGAAAATACCTCACAGCTAGAAGTGTACACATTTGCCAAAATCATAATAGCATTAATAACAAGAACAGATTAGTTACTTCTCCTACTGTCACATTTCCCATCACCTTTCTACTTAAACTAAACCCCTTCTATTCTGCTATTCTTTTCTTATAATTTCCAGTGTTATTGATCCCATAGCTCCACCTTCTAACTTTTTTCAACCTCCTTGTAAGTTTTACAAATCATCCTCCACCTTTACGATCATTTGATTCAATCTTAATTTTTAATATGTAGTTCTCTCCCCCTCTACAAGAGTGGGGGTGCACCCAATTTACAATACATATTTTGTATGTGTATTGTGTAGAAATAACTTTTATGAATATGATAAGCCAGTTTTTTAATATGAAATAGTAAGGAATATTAGTTATGCTTAACACAAAGTATAAATAATATAATATGGACCAAGGTTAAATAGGAAAAATCAGAAAGATAAGTTTTAATTGAATGTATTAAAACATTAAATCAGGATACATTTATGCATAATAAAATACGAGTATTGAGAATCACAGTTTGTTTCAATTTTGATTATTTTTAACTTAAAAAATACTGCATATTGGAATGAACCATTTACTGGCTTTCTGTTAAGCCACTAGTTTACTTATCTTTAGCATAACACCATCTTTGGATTTCAAGAGCATTGATGCTTTGTGAAATTCAAAAGGAATTTTTGTTTTATCACAAACTTCAATTCTGAATTCTTTCAACAAATGAACAGTACAGATTTTCATGGACACCTGGGCAGCCCTCAAGCCTACAAAAAAAGAGTGTAAACATTATTCTTGTAAGTAAGTTAAAGTACATACTTTTAATTCCTAATAAAATAATTATTAAAATGTAGGTATATCATGGGTTAAAATGCATATGTTTTATCATTATTAGTTCTCAAGATATTTTGGTTTCAATTCAATTAGTTTAAAGCATTCCCAGTCACCAGAACCCTACCAAATCTCTGCAGAATAAACCCAGTGTTCAATGCTCATATACACCAAAATTTAAAATTGATTCAATGCATTTATTAAAGATATGCAGACAAATTCCTTGTTCCCAACAGAAGGATTTAGTAAGACTCGTCATTGAAACATACCTATGCAGTTTCTTGGCCCAGCACCAAACGGCAAATAAACAAATGGATGCCTTTGTTCTTTTTCTTCAGAAGAAAACCGTTCAGGCAGAAACTTTTCTGGTTCTGGATAGTAATCTGGGTCTCTCTGGAGGCCATAAACAGGAATTCCAATCTGAAATCATAATAAAATTGTGTTATATTCGTTATTGTTATCTTAATTATGAGTTTATTATACTGAATGGTAAAATGTACCTTTTCCCCAGGATTAATGTCTATATCTCCCAGCTTATATTTCTTTACACAAACTCTGTCAAGCCTTGCAACTGGTGGATACAACCGGAGTGTTTCTGGAAGGTAAGTTAAAAAATATTTACTTCTTTAAGACAAGAAATAAGAGATGAATAATGAGGCTAGTGTAGGTTGGCTTAATTATATAGGGATTTTATAATTAATATAATATAAAGTATTTTTTTTTTTAAAAAAAAGAAAGAATAATATTGCATAAATTTGTTAAATAACACTATATCCCACTAAACCTGAGTAATCTGCAAATTGCCTTCACATCTATAATTTTCAGTACTTTATTAATTAGAAGGAAGTATGCTAATAGCAATGAAATCTTAAAGGAACTGGAATTTATCCTTTTTGAAGTAATTGTAAAATATGTGTAAATTTCTACACATCAGATAAAAACGTGCTTTCAGACTGTAGATTATTTCATTCAAAAAGAAAAGATGCTTCATCCATTTTCTGTCTCCCTAATAGGAACGAAGAAATTCACAATTTTGTATTTTGTCCCCAAACCCTGCTTCGCTTGTAACCGATTTTGCCTATTTATTGCAAATTGTGACCTACAAATTTTAAAAAAATTATTATTCCTAGTGTCATATATAATAAGAAATTCCATTAAAAGTTATATAGAAAGTCACATGTACATGTGAACATGCAAATTTGAACGTGGTATTTTTGTCATTTACGGGCAAAAAAATGATTATCTTGGTCCTAGTCTAGGTTAAACATACAGTAATAATATACCATTTTAAGAGAAATTTGCTAAACTTGAGTGGAAAATTATAATATATTTCGTAAAACACTATTCTAATAGACTTGCTGGAGTATAATTTACCAAGAATGAAAGATAAGAAAGAAAAAGTAATCAAGGAAAATTAAGAGTATGCTCATAATTGATATCAGAAAATTCACCAGCCAATGCCATTTCAAGGTAGGGGAGTTCATTCAACATCTCATATGTAACTTCACCATTTGTAGATTTCAATTTCTGGGTCATTTCCTCACGAAGTTTTTCCTGTAAAAAAGACATAACAGAGCTTAATGGCTATTAATAAGTTTCTATTGCCTATAACTTTAAATGTTAATTTTTTTTTATTAATATTTACTCTACCCCACTATGGATAATTGGGTTGGATTATTTAACACATTTTTCTATCCATGGTGTGACTAAGGATTTCATTTAGTGAGTTTATCACTTAATTCCTAATGCCCACTTTGTTATGGAACACCTGACTAGACTTCCCAATGTAAGGCCAATGCTCTGCATCACATTATTTACAACCTAAGGCCCCTTTAAACCATTCAGTGCGTCATGCGACAATTGCTTTAGCCTGTATCTCTGGGTGGCCGGTCACACAACTTTTGTTTCAATTCCTACCATGAATTTCCACTCTGATCACACAGAGTACACTCGTAAATGAGACTGGCACTGAATGGGTTAACATTAAGAACCATTTTTATTGCTTCATGTGACAGAATCTTTCCAGTTCTCATCATCCATTGACACTCTATACTATAGTAAAATATATGCTTCTTGAAGTGCGGAACATTGATAATAACCTTCTCAAATAGTACATTGTGATTCAACTCATTTTTTTATTTTTCACAAATATTTATATATTGAACGATATCTTTTTAGTCCCATACAATATGAAATCCTCAATTAACAGCTTCTTCTTCAAATGCTTTGTCTGCCACCATATAAATTGACTTTTTACTAACACCACAACCTGTTATGAATTTAAGATTTCAATAAAATACCAGTCTGTCCTATAAAAAACTTAACTCTAAAGAGTTATTAATAAACAGAATTATCAGACAATACGCAAAAGAGATTTTACTGTACTGCTGACAACATACCAGCTCATTTTAAAAGAATTCCCTGACTCCCCTCAAGTCCAAGTTTATAGTTTCATGAAGCAACCAAAAACTGTCAGATCAACATTACTGCAATGGATGCATTACTAATTTTACTACTTGTACTATATTTCAGAATCTTGAATATTACTGCAAACAGAATATCACTAAAATATGGGACCAAACTTTTCTCTTAAGTTGCTGTTTTTAAACCAACCAGATAGTAAATAACATAAATTACCTGTACTTCTGGATTTTTTGCGAGTTCATAACACAACTGAGTTAAGGCTGTTGCTGATGTTTCATAACCAGCTATGAAAAACAGAATAGCTTGAGCAATTGCTACTTCTTCACTCAAAACAACACCTAAAAAAAAAGAAAAAGATTGCCAAGAAAATTTTCAATGCACTGCAGTGATAAAATTATAGTTAGTGTTTACAAACTTGAAGAATATACCTTTCTCTGACTTTGTTTCACTGTCATTTAGAGAATCGTCAGCTAAGGGTTCACTCTGGGCATCAATTAATAACTGTAGAAAATCATTTCTCCTAGGAAGAAATACCAAATTTCAATTAAAAATAGGAAATTTATGATAACGAGTTTTATAGATAACGAAATGTATGGTTGTTGTATAAACAATTAGCCTGTCTATTAATATTGATATTATTTTACCATATAACAATGAAATCTGATTCATTTATTATTGTATCCATATAAAGTTTAATAGAAAAAGTATAAATATTACTCCACAATCGTATGCAAGCAATAAAACCCAACAATACTAAGTTTGCTGACTAATGAAACCATAATGAATAGTGGCATCAAAGAACACTGTATTCTGTGTGTACATATAAATGCGGAATTTACCCAATGTGGTCCTGCCTATCAATATAATTACTGTTGAACCACACTATTGGCATCATTTTATTTATTTCATGCTGGCATTGATTTTCAACAATCAACAAGACAAATATTATACAGCATGTATAGTTATTCATAGTGTTTGAAATTTGTACCTACAAACTATGATTTGGAGGAGGCATTAAGTTTCTGTTATCATTTAGAGAAAGCTGCTGCAGAATCATATTGAATCCTTGTCCAAAGTTTGAGTGACTTAAAATGTTCGAAAGTAGCTATATTGATGGGAAAAACAAAGAACTTGGAGAAATACTGAAAGTTACTTATAACAAATCGTGAACCAATTAATATAACATGAGAATCCATCTCAATATTTTTGAAAGCCTTGGAAAAGATCTAGATGATGGCATTCAAATAAACTGATGGCAGCACGAAATCACACATGAAATGGTGCTCTTCAGAAGTCATTTTTCCATCGAATTGAGATGGTTGAAAAATGGATATATATCTCAAGCATAAAAGATATGGCAAACTCCAAGTGAACTATCAACATTGATTGCAAGGGTAAAGAAAACAAACTCTATGTTTGGGGCATCAGAGGAGAGTGAGATGTTAGAACCTGGTAAAACCTTTAATCCTGAATGCTACTGAAAAGTCCGTCACTCAGGGGCTGCGTAAAATAGCAGATTTCCCATGTGAAGTTTTACAATAGAGAAATCTGCCCAATAACAAGTGTAGTAAGTAGTAAGGGATCACTAAACATATACACGAGGGACGAATAGTTACGAAAACGGCCGCCAGAGCTCTCTTCGGAAAATACCAAACAGCTCACTCCTGCCGACCAATGCAGAATACAAATGCAAATATATCGGTTAATATTCAAGATACAGAATAAATGTATAGAACAATATTTATATTAAATTTAATTTACAATAAGATTGATTCTATACAATATTTCGATCCGACGCATAATAACGGAGATATTTCAAATTTTCCGAAAATCCCCCCTCTAAACCCCCCAACTGGTCCGATTTCAGCCATTAACGAACTTGATCTTCCTTTTTACATAAAACGATTAAATTCCGAGTTTGGTAACGATCAAACAAAAATTGCGACCACTAGAGCGTTAACAGACAAATATATATATATATATATATATATATATATATATATATATAAAATTTTGAACGGACCTCATTTTTGTCATCTCCTGTGTAAGATCGATGGACATTTGAAGAAATTTTTCGAAACTCGCGTCATGAGTACGACCTCAATAGCTGATTTCTCTTAAGGGAAATCTGCTAATATAATAATCTCATTTGAATCAAGTATTGCATGGAAAATGATCAGATATCAAAAATGAAAAAGGCCAACTGACTTCAATGAATATCTTGCACAGTGTATGATGGGTATCACTTAAGAGTTAAATATCACACTAACTTATAAAACATACAAATCAAGTTTGTAAATACAGCATGGAAAACACTTCTGATGAGCCATTTTCTGTCCCACCAATGCCAATTCCTACTTAGGATTACAAGGGTGTATTGAACAGTTTCCTTAGGGATATGTAGGTGTAGCCAAAGTCCTTCATTCAAGGATAGCTGTAAGATAAATGGTTGGCTGTTTTCAACCTCTGTCACTCTTTCCATTGCCAAGAATTTCAGGCCACAGGAAGTTACAGTAGCACAAAAACTTAGTTGCAGAATCGGGGTTGTCTTAGACACCTAGTAACAGATACCAGATTGTCCTGTGAATGGTATATCACAGACCACCCAATTCTTCTTTAAATGTAAGAGGAAAAATAATTTCACACCTGATTCAATTAATTTAATACACCAAGGGAAACGATAGCCAGTACAGAAAACTTTGCTGCATTCAGTGTTCAATAAAAAGTAAATTGGACGATAAAAGAAATAGCCAGAAACGATTCTCTTATCTCTCCTATCCCAGGCAAAAATACCCAATCCCATTATCTGGACAACTAAAAAAAAAAATGAGTGTGTAATTCGCATTCCAATTCTCTTATATGTTTTCTATGCCCTGCAGAATGTCTGAATTAAATACCTCTTTAGAATAAGAAAGCATTTATAAAATATTCATAATAATTTATGGTAGTGGCTGTAAAGAAGAAAAACAAGAGAGCCATACTGGTATTGAAACAAGAATGAATTTGGGAACTTTTAATGGCCTGCACTGGGTGAACAGAAGCAAAGCCGAACTAATAATTTTTTTAAGGTGAACCCAAAATCATCTGTGCTATTCAGAAGAGCAGACAATGGTAGTTAGCCTGTGATGAAAAAACTGACTTGACTACCTGAAAAAAAAGAGATCTGGCATACTAGACAGAGGTGATTAATTAGGAATTTGGTAACACACAATTATTATTATTTATTAACGTCCACTTTTTGCAAAGTTTGGTAACTGTTTTGATCTTAGGTTGATAAAACTATGTTTAATGGGCTCCAAGTTGAACTTTAAGATTGCTAACTGGAGAGTAAAGTATTTTCCTCCCTGCTCCCCATATAATGCACAAATTCTAATTAAATACATTGTCCAGAGAAGACTGTTTGTATAAAGAGTTAATTAACTTAACTAAAATAATGAATTTAGTAATATAAGTAGATAAGCTAGTACCTAATATTTTGCTCTTTCCTCTTCCTTGTCACATCTTTGATTACATCTGTTAGGTATGTGACTGTTTCCACATTGAAAAATGATACTGGGATTAACTGACTAATAAATTTTGGTAGCTGAAGGAAAATTGAAATAAGTAAAATAAATCTTGTAACTCTATGAATATCATTAAATCTAGATATCTGTTTCGCCATTGTTGAATTTGGGTTGCTGTTTGAGTCTAGCTCTACCCCAAAGGCTGTCGAAGCAATTACATCTAAAGTAAACTTTCCAAGGGTTTCTTTCATGTCGAGGATTGCACTAACCCCATCTGAAAAAGGTAGTATTTTTTATTTAAATATTTTTAATATTTACAGCCAAAAATGGAACATAGTTTGAATATTGTATAGAGTTTATTAACAGATAAGGAGTAAAACAATAAGATAAAAAAAAATCATACCATTCTTTTCAATTTTTTCAGAGATATATTTAGATAGTTGGATCCCACACCTATTTTCTATTTCAGTCATGGCTTTTAAACGTCCTGAAGAAAAAGCTGGAGTTATTGCACTTCGAACCTACAAATATTTTAAAATAATAATATAACTCATGAGTGCATATAAATTATTATTTCTAAGAGTAAACATAAATCATTATTCATATGAGGACATTTTTTTTCTCCTCATAGTAACCCTATAAGGAGTTATTTATTTGAATACATGTTCCATTGCCACATGGCATATTAAATGTATGATTATGTTTAAATACATTAGGATTAGGACATATACATTTTTTTTTCTTCCTGAAAATACAAAGATATTAGTTGTATTGCATAATTGGATAATTATATAAAAATGAGCAAGATGCTATAAGAGGGTAACTGATGTAGTCAATGCAAAGGAGTAAACTTTAATTCAGCAGATTACCCTTAACTGAAATCAATTATTGAGGTTTGAGTATTGTTCAAAATTTATATATATATATATATATATATATATATATATATTATATATATATATATAAATAATAATAAATGTTATCACCCTTTTCCAATAAGGGCCGTACAATAGGATTTTATTTAGTGAGTTACTCACTACATAAAGTCCAATTGCACAAATGAGAATTGAATCCATGACAACAGATTTTAAAGAAAACAAGTAAAATTAGTAACAATTATCAGTAATAATAATAATTGATTAGTCATATTCAAACATGTAAAAACTATTTTTGTACCTGTTTCCATTCTTTTCCAACCAACAAGAGAAGAATTTTATCAGTATAAGGGTTCAGCTGTTTAAATTTCATTACAGGGCGATCCATGAAATGGTCAAAGTCTTTCACCAGAATATTTTTTATTAAATCAGGATCAGTAATATGCAGTGCTGGAGCAGAACCTTCGAATAGACCTACAATAGGTTAAAAAGCACAGACTTGGATTAAAAATGCAATGACCATAAATGTGTTAATATTTGATAAATACATTCACAAATAAAATTGTCCGTCATGCAGATTGACCTTTTACGTTAAACAAAGTTTGAACTGGAGGCGCAAACTAACTCCAGCTTATGGTAATCAAATCAATGAGATGAAACTCATTATTTACTGGTTTTCAACAGAGTTTTGTCTTTATTTCAAGAACCTTTTTTTAATGGCTGATTGAGTCATACCATACTTTCTTTAACTTTAGGTTTTGTAATTAAACCAATGTTTCATGGCAAGTAACGGTTATAATGATGAACCCCTTAGGCATTTGGAATTTTGGAGAAATGTTTTCTACAGCAAATTTAACCAGCGGTCATTTACTTATGGAGAAATATTTCTAATAACCAATCAAATAAACCAGGTATCGCTTAAAAAATCCCAAACAAATGAACTGCTTCAGTTCATATATTTTAAAAGTAAGAGTTAGATTCATAAGTTTAAGTAAAGACATATAAACTACCAGTGCTTTCTACAGAGACTATTAAGATACTGAATCATAGCTATCACACAATACAAAAGCCGGGATAGAGAAAATAAGAATAAAATTATTTCACTGAGCTAGAAATAATTTTTATTTTAGAAAAACATAAGCTCTGAGGAACAATTGAAGTTTTAATTCAAAAATACACTGTTGGGTAGTTTATTCTACAGTGGCATTGGCTAATTTTTGGCGGATCTCCAGACATCTTCAGATTTACTTATTTACTACATATATAATATAACTACATATAATAGTATACATAAACTATCAATTTTAATTTCTGTTTAGGTCACCATGCAATGCTGTGCTACATTTTATGAAGACATGCACCATTATTATTAAGATACCATTATTCAGATTGAGTTTCATTAAAGGGAAATACAAGGATGAGAAAGGAGAAATATAAATCAAAGAGAGCTCAGGATGGGAAGTGATGAGTAATGGAACAGGGGGGGGGGGGTATTTTAGAGAGCTTCTAAAACTATTTGTGAATTGACTTTCAGTAAACATTTTTTGTGATGGAAATCTGCAAGGCAGCGCATAAATACTGAAATTGTAATACAAGGTGGTATATTTTTTCTTTTCTAATAGCACCACATAAAAAAAAAAAAATGTCATCACTATTATAAAACAATTTTTTTGGCTAAGAGTTATTCTATAAATTAAATATAAAGTACCAATATTGGCTTACCGTAATATGGGTGTCCTTTGAATTGGAAATATATTCCTAAAAGAAATTCATGGAATGACTTCTTAAGCAGGAGCCTGTCTTTAACATTTCCATAAAAAATTTGAGGTTTTATAAATGGAATACCCTTTTCTTCAAAGTGCTTGAAATTCTTAGTCAAAAAGTAATATATAAATAATATAAGTCCAATGACACAATAAAGTGGAATACTGTATGAAAGATCCATTTTACCTGAAAAACAAAGCATAAGTTATACTGATGTAGGAAGGATGAAATAATGTAGGCTACGCTTCCACTATAATTTATTTATAGTTATACCATTTAGTGGCTACAAGCTAAAGTAGCTGGTGTTGCTTGGGAAATCTTTATAGACTGAAAACTGCATTTTTTTTCTAATTCTTTATTTAAAACACTATAGACCATAATAATCATAATCATGGATACTATTTTTTAATATATACTAAGTAAAATAAAAATGTCCAAAAGCAGTCCCGAGTACAATTGTAGCTATTTTATGCAATTTCTATTATTAAAAATGCTCTATTGTATGTCTGAAGAAGAAACATTGTATTCAAAGTTGTACATACAATTATTATTATTTATTAACGTCGACTTTTTGCAACTAAGGGTAATTTGGACGGGTTATCTATATGTTACCACCCTTTTCTAGTCAGGGTAAGACTCAGGATTTTATTTAATAAATTCCGTCACTAAATAAATTCCTATTGCCCAGTTGGGAATCGAACACACCATTCTAGGTTTACCATGTGAGATTAACGTCAACGCTTTAACTCACATGGCTAACCTGAGCCCCAGTTGTACATACACATTCTCTGAAATGTTTAACTTATTAACAGAGCAAATAATGTAATAAATAGCAGGCATAAATGGGTAAAGTATGTATATATTTATTTGTTTTTATATATATATATATATATATATATATATATATATTTAGTAAAGGCTACACCTGGTAATTGATCTCGTGAAAAGGTAAACCATATTTTCACGGGACCGGACAAGGGAATAAGAGGGTCACATTGACATGCAGTTGTTTCCACTGCCTTCTGCATCAGACCACCCAGCAATAAAGGCAGCATGAAGGAAAATTCCTTTCACACCAATAAGTCATGAGTGGAGAAAATTCCATTCTATGCCAGAGTTGTTAGATAGCCATCCCTCCATAGCCTGTAGCCTGCATAAGCTGACTAATGTTAGTCATTAGCCAGTATGAGTACACAGACTACAACTTTAATATACCCCCCAGTCTTGCCCCACTGACATGTAAATGAGACTTTAATGTAATGTAAAAGAAAGGGAAGTCGCAATTTTTGTTTGATCGTTACCAAACTTGATATTTATACGTTTTATGCAAAAATAAAGATGAAGTTCATTAATGGCTGAAATTGGACAGGATAGTGCACCTATTTTCATCTTCATTTTACTGAAAATAGTGCTGCATGTACCCGCACCTTAACCCTCACATCTCTCTCCCTATATATATACAAGTTCATTTAGTTTTTGTCAATAATGCAAATTGTTTTCAAATATATTTGGTTTTCCTTAACATATCTGATCTTAATGATACTTATCGGAAAGGTCAAAGTCCACTCTTCAAATCTATACTGTTTGGTTTTATGGCAGTTACGTTTTGTTTGTGCTACAGCATGGTGAATATGTCGGAGAACAAAGCACATTTCTGGCATATTTTGTTTTTTATTTCAAAAAAGGCAAGCAAGCTATTGAGGCCCACCGAAGGATATGTGGTGTGTATGGGGATAAAGCCATAACAGAATGTACTGCAAAGAAATGGTTTGCCAAGCTTCGTTCTAGAGATACGAGTTTGGATGATTCACCCCATAGCGGTCGGCCAACAGAGGTTGATTCAAGTGATATAAAGACATAAATCAAATAAAATCCATCACTACAGGTACAAGATATTGTGGAAGCAATAGGAATAGGTTTAGGGACCGATCATAGGCAAAATTCTGCCTCGATGTTGGGGTGTCACACGGACTGACTGAGGCAATCCACATATCAATCTGTAACTCTCTCCTGAACCATCATGAAAGAGACCAGTTTCTCAAACGATTAGTGATGGGCGATAAAAAGTTTATTATTTATGAAAATGTAGTGAGTAGGAGATCGCCACAGAAGCCACTTTGAAGGCTGGCTTACATCTGAAAAAGATTTTGACATCTATATGGTGGGATTATCATGGTATTATTATCATGGTGAGGTGTTTTCCTAAAGAAAAAACGATGATTCGAAGGACTACTGCAAGCAGCTATTGAAATTGAACCAAACAATGCAACAGAAACACCCAAAACTGGTAAATCACAAAGGTGTTGTTTTTTACTATGACAACGTTAAACTATACTCCACAATAATCACACAGCAAAAATTGAAGCAACTTGGCTGGGATATTTTGCCCCACCCACCGATGTGTTTGTCCCGACCTTGCTCCTTCAGACTACCACCTGTTCCAGTCCCCCAAAACAGCCTCAACGGGAAATCATTTGCTGATGAGAAAGATGTAAAAACATGTCAGTGAGTTTTTCGCTTCTAAGCCCCAGACATTTTACAAGAGTGGAATTATGGAGTTGTTGGAAAGATAGCAAGAGGTCATCAAGAAAAATGGTGAATATATTATTGAATAAAATTTATTCTTAACTGTTTCATTTCACCCTCCAGAAACTGAACAAACTTATAGAACCACTCTGTATATATATATAATCACATACTCACACTTATATACATACTTGGTAAAGGGCGAATAAAAAAAAATCCATTACTATAAGTCAAACCGAAAAATTATATAGAAATAATCTTTTTGCAAATTTAAATTCTCATAATTGTTATTCTATACATTTTTTCTCTATACCAAATATTAACCGAGAAATTTGCATTTTTCAGTTTTCAGCTTTCAGTGTCGCTCTTACTCATCTCATATTAACTATAAGTTGATATATCTTGAAAAATCTTATTTTCAGCTTAAATATCAAATATGATTTTCATGGAACCTATGTATATGTGAGATACATGCAAACATGTTTGGAGTGACATCATCAATAAAGAATATAGAGATCAATATTTACTCGGTCGATACCATACTCAATATTTAAATGATTCACATAAAACTAAAGATAAAATGTGTTAATGATCATAATAGAGCCAGAAAATAAAAAAAATAAAATTAAAATAAAAAATTCTAAATATCTCCGTTATCTTCAATAAGATCAATAGAATTTATATTAATCATTTAATGTCCTACAATTTTTGATGTATATACTTTTCCTCTTATTTCAATATTATGTCTATTATTGGTATTTTTTTGTTTCCAGCCTTCAGTTAACCCTCACTATAGGATATTCACTCAACAGCAATTGTATCACTCATATCCAACTTAAATTTGAAGTTGGGGTTACACAAGCTTCTTCTGTTCTTAGTCTTTGAGGCAGGGAGACCGAAACACCGGCCCATGTGGTCGGAAATTGTCCATATAACATGTTGCTGATCACGAGGTGACGGGTAAAGCATGCTATTAAGGAGCTACAGAAAGCAAAGAATTTCACATGCTTTGAACAGGTGTATGCTGTTGATGACGCAGGGTCAATGAGGTACGTGGACATCATTGCCTTCAAAGAAAATTATAAACTTGCTTATATCCTGGACCCAACGATAAGGTACGAGAGTAACGACCCAGATCAAGCGGAGAAGATCCACGAAGAAAAGAAAAATATTTATGGGAATTGTATTAAATTTTACTCTGAGAAATTCAGGGAAACATTTGGGGAGCGGGATTTTCTAGTGATAGGCTTGTGGTTCGGTGCCCGAGGAACGGTCCCTAAGCGTACCCAGAAATTTTTTGACGAGGTGGGAATAGACAAGAAGGTTCTTCAAACCTTGGTCGAGGGTATCATTATTGATACTTTAGGGATTATTTCCCACCATATATTTTAATTTTAACTTTGACCAGTGATCTTATTATAGATCGACGGATCATGTTATTTTAATAATAGAGTTTTTAATTTATATCTAGTGACATACACCTTTTAGGTTGCTGACTGTGTTAAAATATTTTAGTTATTTAGCTGACTAGATGCAATATGTATTGTTTTACTTAGTATTGTCCTAGGGATTGACTTCAGTTGCTGTGTGCTTCAGCATCTCAATGTAATTGAGTAGCCCCACAAAATGTATTGACTTTGTACAATAAAGTGATTCTCTCTCAAACTAATTTATTTCTTAAAAAAAAAAAAAAAAAAAAAAAAATAAAGTATTCTTGGGCACTGAATTGTTCATGTCAAATTAAATGTTTTGTTTTTCAAGTGATTTTAACTTTGATTATCCATATTATAACATTTTCCTGTTCTTTCTCCTTGTTTCTTTTTTCTTCAATAATTGTGTATAGATAACTAACTTCTTTGAAAATTGCGCTTAAAAATTCATATTTAGTTATAATATATTAGGCTTGCCATTGTCAAATCCATCGGTAGTGGCTATTGTTACTAGCTTGTCGAGTGCACATGACAAGTGCTTTTGATGCAAAGCACCATGTTCTGTGTAAAGTTTTATAGCACATACTGGTGGAACCAATCCATTAATTGACATGCTATATTAGAGAAGTTTGTTCTAGCGCTATGATTATTCTATTTTTAATGAGGTTCTTGAATTTTAGGGAGTGACAGGAAAAAAAAGTTGATATTGGGAAGAAAAATTCAATTTGTTGTGCATTTATTTCAACACCCCAAAACATTATTTTATTCTTAATATTTCATTTTTTTTAATTGTACATTACACTTTTTGTTAAATATTTGTACAAAATTATCAGTATCTTCCTAGTAAATGCATACCAATAAATCAACAACCAAATTTTATCAATCGTAGTAATATACCACCTTTAATAACAAACCCTTCAAGTGGTTTATACTACATTTATTAATATTCATTTGTAACTATGATTACTCTCAATCCATTGTTGACAAATGTCTATCAATCCTACCTAGAAAATGAGGTCCGTTCAAAATTTTATATATATATATATATATATATATATATATATATATATATATATATATATATATATATATATATACTAGCTATGGTACCCGGCTTCGCTCGGGAATTATTAGAGTCTGAATGTTGATGGTATTTTTTATTTGGCAACCCACAATGTGTACAACTACCCCCCCCCTCTGGGCTAATGGCTTTCCCGTAAGGGTCAGGTAGGGGACTTAAAGAGTAGAAATTTTATTTTTTAAGGATAAATGAAAATTAGTCCCTAATCAATCTCTCTCCTCTGTTTGACATACCATGAATAACTCAGATCGTAATCATGAATAGCATTTATTATAATTAAATTCATCTAAACATATTTCCTGTCAAAAACCAATCCGAGCATAATATTATATGCATAATAGTAAATACAAGTAGAAAAAAAAATATAACATTTCACAGGAAATTAGTTAATACAATTAACTCTGTTAGCCTACCGACAACTTCCACTCCCGCTTGAGTGTTATCAACATTGCTTTTCTTAAATACCTATAGATCATATTGAAAGAATTGTTAAGCATATCAATATTTCTACACAAATTACTTGCTATTATTACCGAAAAAATGTATATAATTACTTAGTATTGTTACCGAAAAAATGTATAAAACAAAAGTCACTCTAAATGACAAAGTAAACAACTTTTGTTAAGTGCACGTTTGCCTTAAAACAAATAAAAAATGAAATATCGTGAATTTTTTTCAGGCCTCCTTATAACCCCCACTCCCGTTCGAATCTAATAATTTTAATATAGCTTATAATCATAGAAGAATTAATACTAATTTACATAGAGAGTTTGTAAGTTCACTTCAATCGTAGGTGCCCATTAAAATTGTTGGCTCCCACTTTAGTTTTTAATGTATATCTCGTTTATAATTTGTAATATCACAAAAGCAAATATAACCAAAGATACCTTTTCCTTGTGCAAATTCGACAAAAAACCAATAGGAAACGAAATATCACTCTTCTTAATTTCAGTCCTCCCCCACCGTATAACCCCCACTCCTGCTCGTCTCTAGAAATGTTTGTACAGCTTATTATCATGGATGAGTTAGTGCTAATTCACATACTGAATTTTATTTAGTTCGGCTGAGTCTTTTGTGCCAAATAACATTTTTGACTCCAGCATTAGCTTTTAGTGTATATCTCGTTTATACTTTGTTATACGAAAAAAGTGAATATTGCAAAAGTTACTCTAAATAACAAAATAAACAACTTTTGTCATTAGCATATTTTCAGAAAAACCAATAGAAAACGAAATACCACTATTTTTAATTGCAGGCCTCCCATACAACCCCCATTCCTGTCCGACCTTAGAAATGTTAGTATGGCTTCTGATAATGGAGGCGTTAGTGCTAATACACATACCGAGTTTTATTTTAGTTCGGTTGAGTCTTTTGTGCTAAATAAAATTGTTGACTCCCACTATCATTGAAAGTGTTTATAACAAAAGTTACTCTAAATAACAAAATAAACAACTTTTGTTATCTGCATATTTGCCGCAAAAGCAATACAAAACGAAATATCGCTATTTTTAATTTCAGGCCTCCCTTATAACCCCCACTCCTGTTCGTCTCAGAGAATATTAATATAGCCTAAAGTCTAAGTTGGGTTAGCAGTAATATGAGTAAAAATTCGTGATAGTTCGTTTTCGGTTCGTTATTCAGTCACTGTTGGTCTTTGTACCATATCAAGGGAAAGGAAGTTTTATTCAAACATAGTTTGGCGGACAGTTTATTTGATAGTTTGATACATTTTCACAGATAAAAGCCTGAACCGAATTTGATGAAACTTGGTACATTTATTACAATTATCACAACTTAGGCTACAGGCCATACTAACATTCTCTGAGACGAACAGGAGTAGGGGTTATGGACAGGGGCCTGAAATTAAAAATAGGTATTATTCATTTCATAGTTTAATAGAAAAAAAATGCTATCCACTAAGGTTTTATCTGAATGCAAAGAACTGAAGCTGTGGGGCACTTTGTTGTATTTTCTTTAGTACGAATATTTTTCACCTCAATTTTGCAATTTACTTATAATATCTCAAAAACCTAGATTATTCTGCATGGAAGCTCATTTGTTTTGAGGAGATTTAATGTTTGGAAAATTATGTTAAGAATCTAATAGGTGGTAAGGGAGCCCAGAAATTATAATACACTCCAGCCTGTTTCAAAATTTATGTTTATTGGTATAATATTTTGTAAACAATTTAAAGAGCTTGATCTTTACCTGTAACCTTCTCAGGTGAATCTGATGATCTTAGCCTATAACGTTTCTCAAAAATCCAACAGCTTGTCTCTTTTCTAATATGGAATTTGTTTGAGGTTAGAAACATATTATACCTTCTTACCTCACTCATCCTTTACTCTTACCTACTAAGGGCAGTCCCTAATCATATAAGAATAGAATTAGCATAATGGCTGACCTGGAGAAGGTGCTCTAGGAAATGTAGTAGAATGAATGCTAATTTCTGATTGATTACTCCTGTGGGTTAACGTGAAACATGTAGAGTGAAGTAGTAATAAACTAATTTAGTATTTAAAGAGGTTATATTCCCTGTATCCCCCTATAATATACATTATATTATTGCTAGGGAAAATGTTGCTGGATTGCTTGGATAGAGGATTGGGCTTCCCCTGGCTAGCAAAGATGAACCACCTCTGAGAGGTTTTCTGTGGAACGGGAGTATTGCCCCCGGCGGAAAAATCCAACAGCTTGTCTCTTTTCTAATACAGAATCTCTGACATACATTGTAGAGTGAATTTTTTCATTCTAGAAGCTAAATTTGTTTGAGTAGGCGAGCTGGAGGCTTACTGGGACCTCATTATGGAGGAGAGGTCGAGCCCCTTTACTCTTACCTACTGAAGGCAGTCCCTAATCATATAAGAATCAGAATTTCGTTGCCTATCACACTGGAGAAGGTGCTCTAGGACATGTAGTCCCAAAAGGGATGAACTGTTAATTTGTGATTGATTACTGGCGTGCTGCATGGGTTAACGTGAAACATGTAGAGTGAAGTAGTAATAAACTAATATAGTATTTAAAGAGGTTATATTCCCTGTATCCCCCTATAATATATATTATATTATTGCTGGGGAAAATGTTGCTGGATTGCTTGGATAGAGGATTGGGCTTCCCCTGGCTGGCAAAGATGAACCACCTCGGAGAGGTTTTCTGTGGAACGGGAGTATTGCCCCCGACGGAAAAATCCCCAGCATGTTGACTATGCCAGGATCCAGAATCTCTGGAATAAAGATAAGAAAGCGGCTGTAGCAGAGATTCTAGAGGCTAAACCCGGTGGTACTCATGGAGTAGTCGTTTTCGTTTCTTATTCGAGGTCTCTGTGGAATTACCGGCTTCCAGAGTTTGCTGAGTCTGTATCCATCCTCTCTATTGAAGTTGTTAGGGCATTTCGCTATTTCTATAGCTTCTCGAACCAGTCTTTCTTGGTAACGGTCAACCTTTGCCAGTACCTTGACTTCATCGAATTTAATGTTATGGTTGGTTTCCCAGAAATGTTCCGCTATGGCTGATTCTTCTGTCCGAAACTTTTTTAAACTCTTGATGTGCTCGGCGACCCTGGTGTTTATCAATCTGCCGGTCTGGCCAATGTATTCTGAGCCGTAGGAACATGGTATGCTGTATATCCCCGGGATTTTTGTGTGGAGTTTATTTCTCTTCAGTCTCAGAGATAGCCCTGAGGAAGCTAGAAGCATGTCTAGCGAAACGTTGGCAACCAATATAAAGACACGGTCAAGACCCGAAGACCTTAATAGTGTCTCTGTTATTGTTCGTCATTTGCACAAAAATTTGGCATTCAGGCCGGCATCAATTGTTCAGCATTATTGATGTGCATGTGGTCACCGTGGCATGACCCTTGGAAGACAGCTTCTGTCAGAATAAATATGATCAGCTGGAGTTGAAGATGGCTGTTGCCAAGCTCGCTGATGTGGGGCCAAGCTTGGTGAGGGTTCTGCCGGTAACCCTGTCTTACAAAGGCGTTTGGTGCAAGAAGAGTGCAGATGGGCTGCGAGAGCTGGGAGTGAGTCAGGCTACACTGGAATGGATCACCACCAAAGTGCTCAGTGGAACCTGATTTGTGTGAGACCTTTCCTCGAGGCTTTAGGGCAGTTGATAAACTAAGAGTAGGCATAGGATAGGCTCGGGAAGTCTGATGGAAGGGTCCCGAATCTATGATGTGCTCATTTCAGGATGAAAACTGTGAAGTGAGGCTTCAGTCTAGAAGTTATTTATTTATTTAAGTATGTTTTTTTTTTTTTGTTTTTTTTTTGTGAATTATTGAGAGGTTTTTTTTTTTTATATTTTTGTTTGTATTTTTAGTCTTCAGTAGGTTGTATCTCTAAGAGGAATGTTTTGTATTTTTATTTTTATGAAGAAATTTATGGTCAGAATGCTTTATTTTAAGATGACTATGTATGAGGCATTTTTTTTTTGTTGTTCTCTTCTGTTTTATTTTTTTAATTTGTTTATTATCCTTTTTTTTGTTTTTTGTGAGTGCTACAAGTTAGGTTAAAGCTAAGAACTCCTCTATGGGTGCTAGCACCTTTTTTTATAATGTCCTTCATGGGCATCCAAATGGTTAGGGACCCTCTTATTAACTGTGTCTTTTAAATATTAAAGATCAGAGGAATTGTATTATTGTTGTTAGTATTTTATTATTCTAAATTTTAATTTATTTAAAACCAGAATAAACAAGCAAAAGTAAGTATTTAAAGAGGTTATATTCCCTGACCTTCAGCATATACAAAACAGTCAAGTATGAATTTGTGGTCTCTACTAAAAGCAGGAAGAAGTGAGAAAAATATTTAAACAAATTGTTAAAAGGGCATACTATTATTTTTTCTTTAATTAAAAAAAGAAGAAGTCAGTTTATTTTTTACTAAGATCCTTAAAAATATTTGAGAGGTCACTAACACATTTGAAATATGTTCAATTTAAGGAAATTTTGGAGTTAAACTTTATTTTTATCTAGTTAAAACTATATTCTCACAATTAAGAACTTTGCTTTTCCAAATATTCAAACTCAGAAGCTAAACAAAAATCACAGTGGCTCCAATTAGGATTCTTGTGGTTATGCCACTGGGTTTTTCCATCCGCCTCCCTCTTGAAGACACAAAGTTTTCACAAATTTATGTGAATTCAAGAAATTTAGCATAAATTTGTATATTGTGATTATTAATGGTAACTTAATGGTAAAATACATCTTATGCTGTTATTGGTGATGGGGGAGGGGCATAATATGGGGGGTAGGTTTAGAATCGTTTTGTCCAAGACTTATATAATAATACATTATTAGAAAATGCTCTTAGAACTGAATGTTTTTAACTTGCAAAATGACTGATAAATGGATGAATATAGTTAGTCATTTTTCAGTACCAATCTTTTACTACAATTAAGATTAACAGTTGTTTCACATTTTTGATCTAACCTGTTTACAATTGATTTTAAATGGTGTGTCAATATGTTTCATATAAGTGTTCCAACTTAAGTGTCTTTGCACTCAATACTTGAGGCAATTTTATATTTCCTTTTAAGACAGATGCCTAAGTAGACTTTTTATAGTCCAGATATAAATCCAGAAATGTTTTCATGTGTTAATAATCTGTGCTTGCGAAATTGTTTTATACTCTAGATCGGGAACAACTCAGAATCTGGTGTGTACTATGTAACTCTCAATGAATGCTATTGGCTTACTAATAGCTTAGGCTTGTTTTTTTTCCAATTGCCTTGCACTTTTTTGAAGAAAATCTGATGATACTTCCTTCCTTTCAATGAAATGGATTAGCATTAGGTAGATCACGTCCAAGGATCATATGTGTCTCAACTGGCTACAGCAATTTTCCGGAAGGATTCAATATGTAACAAAGGCGGGCGCTGGATTTGGCATGAAGACAGCATTTGTAGCAGGCAAAGTGGATATTTTCATTTTTAGAATTGATTTATTCCATTAGAATTTTTGAAACTTGTTGTTTCAAGTTAATTGTTTTATGTATACATTAAGTTCATATTTATGCCAAGAGAATTTATTTAACTTAACGTATTATACATACCTGTTATAATCTTGCTTCAGGCATTAGATATATGCTGTATAAGCCAGACGTAGAGACTTATATACACTATAAATATAATTTTTGTATTTTAAAGAAAACCTGAGTAAAATTTTGAATAGTGATGGGAATTCAAAGTTTTGTTATAGTGACATTTTATATTACCCTGTAAAAATGACAAACCACATTCTTCCAGAATTGATTAAACAGAATTTTTGTTTTAAACTATAAAAATTGTAATGTGAGTTTTATTTTACCTTAATTCCTACAAATTATACATACATTCAAACAAGAAATCTTCTCCAACTAGTTTGAGAAGCAGGGTTAAGAACATGTAAAACAATGAATAATTATAATATTCATTGTTTTACATGTTTAACCTGGTGCATCCATTGGAGTTTGGTGAATAAAGTGCAGAGTTAAGAAAAATTAATATGGCATGGTTAAATAGTAATATATCATCATTTAAATGTCCCAGAGAAGTCCACTATAAGTTTCCATCCATTTTATAATACTTGATCAAAGAATAATTTTGAGTTGTTTGCACTTCATATGATAGCATTAATGGGCTCTACAATAGTTTCCTTTTTTTTTTTTAGTTTAATTTAAACTTTATGGAATAATATAAAGGTAATCAAATCATGATCTATATATTCATACATATGAAAGTAATAATGTTATGATTGCAGCGCATTGATATAGGGCGGTGTTATCTTCTGAAATAAAATTGCGCTTCTTGGATAATTCATGTTAAAGAGCTGGCCAAAACATTGGCGAGTCCTTGTATACCTGAAACAAGATGGCCTTCTGCTGTCCTGTCCTAAACATTCACACTGATCTGGGCTGTCCGTCAAGAATTAAGTCAGAGTAGCTATAAGTGGTATGATATGACTATCTGTGCACATGATAGACCTTCTGGGGGAGAAAAAAAAATGCCATACCCGCTTATAATTGTCAACTGAAAGATACAATAGTTAAATACTCTGTGATGTTTGAAGGAAATTGGGAGTTTTATTCAATTTATTTGAGAAGATCCTTCTAGCAAGCTGAACTTTTTTAGTTCAGCAAAAATGAATAACAATTGAGAGTCCACAACAAATGTAATAGCCCTTGAACTGTGGTAAGTATACTGCTCAGATCATACAGAAGTGAGGCCCATGATAAAGGAGTATAACCTACAAGGCTGAACATTACAGATATACATTTGTTTAGTTTTTACTTCACAGCTTTTGTTAATACACTTTCCTATTTCCCAACTACAGGTTTCCATTTATTTTATTTCCCCTGTAGGTAAAGACAAAAACCATTTAGTTTTCAGCATAATATTTTATTCGGAACTTGCTTCACAAACAAAATACAATGGAGGATGCAACAATGAAAATACTTATACACATTTATAATGGATTTTTTTATTTGAACTGAGACCAGTTGGGATCTAAACATTTTAATTCATGAAAGCTCACTTGTAACATTGACATTATGACCATTATAAATCCAAATTTTCAAGTTAAGCAATATGTACTCAGTTTTATGATAGAGACATCGTTAAACCTTGCTAACATTTTAGTCAGAGTATAATGTATTCAAGTATGAATAAATAGTTTTATCCCATAGGAGTGCATTATATAGAATACATTTTAAAGAATTCGAGATTTCATTGATATCCCCAAAGGTATAAAATACTTATATAAATTAAAGGGTGTCGAAGAAAACACGAAAGATAGAAGACTCACAAAATGTAATACTTAAAACAAAAATGAAAACTTTTTAATGCCAAGTATTGTGAGTTGAGTACATGGAATGTATTTATTCCGAAACCATGAATACAACATACTTCAAAGGAAGAAATAAAGAGAAGAAAAATTTAATAACGAATTAATCATGATAACCTAAAAATTCGATTTTTTGACAATTTCTCACAATGTTAAAAATACTTATAAAGTTTTAAAAGGTAGAAAACTGTAAAATATATAATTTAAGCAGTCAAATTCAAAACAAACTTACAATGAATCAATTATCAATTCCAAACAATAATGAAATCAGATAGGATAAAACACTGCTTTCACTTTCTCTATCTTCAGAGAACTGTAATATTCAATTATTTCAGAGCCGAAAGAGAAGCTCCGTTTTTATGCTGATGTCATGTTATGACCTTGAGCATAAACTTGACTGTTCACGAACATGATTTGTAACAAAAGAAATCCAAAGAGGTTCACTAGTATGGAGCTAGTATTTCTTTATTTATATGTTTCTTGCGGTACAGCCGTTGGTAGCGAACAATTTTGTTTAATGAAAGGAGGGTTGCCGGGTTTTGGAAATCAGTGATATAAAAAAATCTTTACCTAGTTATTTCATAACACAATAAAAAGGCGCTACGCAGTTGCTGCTTAAACAAAACAGTTTCCCACGCGGGCGAATGACACTATTCAAATCATCTCATCATGTATTTCATATTTCTAAGTATTAATCCAATGAGTTGAAGTGGAGATTTACTTAAGGCTGAAAACAAAGAAGTACGAACAACTCCCTTAACATTTGAGTTAGAAAGAAATGTATAGAATAAAAATTGTAAAACGCCAAAGCTTTAACAAGATTGGTTCTATAACATTCATACGACTCATAATGAAGAAGGCATTATGAATTTACGAATCCCCCTCCCTATTCCTTGCCGGTTTCAGCCATTAACTAATATGATCTTTAGCGTCGAGTACAACATTTAAATATCGTGTATGGTATAAATCAAATAAACATTTTCGAGTTAAGAATGTAAAATCTTAAATGATGGCGTCATTACACAACGTATTTGCTTGTGTCACACACAATAAAAGCTCAATGAAAACAATATTTGGTATTTAAGCTTCCAATACAGTGATACGCTATATAACAGCTTATTCTTAACATGACATGAGTAGGAGTGGGGGATACTGAAAAAAAAAAAAAAAGTTTCCAACGTGAAGTTTTAAAATAGATAATCTACATACTGGTAACACTTGACATCACCGTGAATATTGAGTGAATAAATATAATTGGAAATGCGAAATCTTCGATTCAATTTTTTAACCTCCACAAAGGAAAGCGTTTGAATTGTTTAACAAATAGGTCTGCCAACCACTCAAGCTGAACAGATAGACAGAAATATTCTTCAACGGAAAGAAAAAGTCCGTCACGTAGGGGCTGCGTAAACTAAGCAGATTTCCCTCGTGAAGTTTAATAATGGATAAATCTACATACTGGTATCACAACACAAATGGTAATAAGTAATCTTTCCACTCCCAACGGGAAGCGTCTGAAATGTAAACAAACAGGTCTCCCAACCTCCCACCGGAGAAATATCTTAGAACATAATATATTAATTTCATTGAAAACTATTTACTACATCTAGTACTCTAATTTATAATGAATCAGAATAATTTGTATCTCAATCAATCAAATTTTAGTAGTCCAAGAACTTAAGACGGGGAGGGGGGGCGTCACCAGGTTATATTTGTATGTATCGTGTATAATAATGGTTTCTTGAAAACAATATTTGGTATTTAAGCTTCGAATAATGTGGTTTATTATATAACAGAGTATTGCCTGAGTAACATGAGTAGAAGTGGGGGTTTACTGAACGCTGAAAGGTGAAACGTCAAATATCTCGCTAAAATATTCAAGATAGAGCATATATACATATAACAATATTTATTGGACATTTTAATTTCAATAAGATTGGTTCTATTCAATTTTTCGATGCGACGTATAATAACGAAGATATTTCGAATTTTTGAATATTTTCCCCTCTACCCCCCCCCCTTCCAGTGGTTCGATTTCAGCCATTAACGAACTTGATCTTTCTTCTTACATAAAACGATTAATAATCGAGTTTGATAATGATCAAAGAAAAATTGCTACCGTTAAAGCGTTAACAGACAAATATATATAAAAGTCCGTCATGCAGGGGCTGCATAAACTAAGTAGATTTCCCACGAGAAGGTTTACAATAGATGAATCCACATACTGCTAACGCCTTGTGCATGTTAAGGGAATGAATATAAACAGTAACGAGGAATCCTTCAGTCAATTTACAAGTTAATAATCTCTACAACGGAAAGCGACGGAAAAGTAACAAATAGCCCAGTCAACCTCGTAGCGCTGAATAGATAGATACAACGGAAAGAAAAACAATTACTGAAGTATATCTGAAAATAACACATTAATTTTGTTGAGAACTATTTAATAAAGCTATGCTGTAATTCGTAATGCATCAGAATCATTTTTCTCTCAATCCCTCAAATTTTAGTAATCCAAGAACAAAAGAAGGGGGAGGGATCAACAGAACGTATTTGCATATATCTCACAAAGTAAAAACTCAATGAAAACAATATTTGGTATTTAAGCTTCGAATTATAAAACAGAGTATTGTTTATGTGACATGAGACGGAGTAGGGGTTTGCAGAAGGCAAATATCTCTGTTATTATACGTCGGATCGAAAATTTGTATAGAACAAATATTATTGAAAAAGTTATGTTCTCTAAATGTTGTTATGTACGATTTCTCATTATATTGATTATTAACCGAGATATTTGCATTTTTTGGTTTTCCGCCTTCAGTAAACCCCCACTCCTACTCATGTAATATTAACAATGAGCAGTTATATTATGAAACACTTTATTTGCAGCTTAAATGCCAAATATTGTTCTCATTTAAGTTTTACGTTTTGAGATAGAAGCGAAAACGTGACGTACGTGGGAAATTGCTAGACTAGGGTTCATTAATCCCTGCGTGACGGACATTTCAAATTTGAGCTAGGTACGTAAACTAAGCGGATTTCCCATCTGATGGTACTACAAACTACGAATGCCGTCTCACCGTATATCCTTTATTGTAAGTTAATATTCGACGAGTGGAAGGTTTAGAAAAGTCCGTCACGCAGGGGCTGCGTAAACTAAGCAGATTTCTCACGTGAAGTTTTACAATAGAGAAATCTGCCTAATAACAACTGTAGTAGAAAGAAACCTCTAAACCTAAAAAACATTATTTAGGGCGTAATAACCCAGTAGTTTCTAACAGTTAACCTAACCTCTAAACATATTCACAAGGGACGATAGTTATGGAAATGGCCGCCAGAGCTCTCGTCGGAAACTCCGAACATAACCTATTGGTGACACGCAGAATACAAATGCAAATATCTCGGTTAATATTCAAGATAGAGAATTAATGTATAGAACAATATTTATAGTAAATTTAATTTGCAATAAGATTGGTTCTATACAATCTTTTGATCCGACGTATAGTAACGGAGATATTTCGAATTTTCGAAAATCCTCCCCTCTAAACCCCCCCTCCCACTGGTCCGATTTCAGCCGTTAACGAACTTGATCTTTCTTTTTACATAAAACGCTTAAATATGAAGTTTGGTAAGGATTAAACAAAAATTGCGACCGCTAGAGCGGTAACAGACAAATATATAGATAGATAGATAGAAAGTCCGTCACGCAGGGGCTGCGTAAACTAAGCAGATTTCCCTCGGGAAGTTTAGTAATAGATAAATATACATACATACTGCTAACACAATGACACCGTGAATAAATACAAACGGAAATAAATGTTTCATCCAATTTCAATAACCTGCCGACAGGAAGCGTTAGGTTAGAAATGTAAACAAACGGGCCGGGCCGCCTCACAACGGAAAGAAAAACAATTACTGAAATATATCAGAATATAACACATTATATTATTGAGAACTATTTACTATATCTAGTACTGTAATTAATAATGAGTCAGAATAATTGTTATCTCAATCAATAAAATTTGAGTAGTCCAAATCTTTAAAATGGGGGGGGGGGGTCACCAGGGCATATTTGCATGTATCTCGTATAATAAAGGTCTCTTGTATACAATTTTTGGTATTTAAACTTCCAATAATGTGATTTATTATGTAGCAGAGTATTGTTTACGTAACATGAGTAGAAGTGGAGGTTTGCTAAAAACTGAAAAATGCAAATATCTCGGTTAATATTCAAGATAGAGAATAAACGTATATGACAATATTTATAGTAAATTTAATTTGCAATAAGATTTGTTATATACAATTTTTCGATCCGATGCATAATAACGGAGATATTTGGAATTTTCGAAAATCCTCCCCTCTAAACCCCCCCTCCCTCTGGTCCGATTTCAGCCATTAACGAACTTGATCTGTCTTTTTACATAAAACGGTTAAATATCGAGTTTCGTAACGATTAAACAAAAATTGCGACCGCTAGAGCGGTAACAGACAAATATATAGATATATATATATATATATATATATATATATATATATATATATATATATATATATATATAGATATATATAGAGTGTTTTGCACGGACTTAATTTTCGTCATCTAATAGGTAGGATCGATGGACATTTGAAGAAAAATTTCGAAAATTCCGTCATGAGTACAACCTCAATAGCTGATTTCCCTCAAGGGAAATCTGCTAAAAAGACCGTCACGGAGGGACTGCGTAAACTAATCAGATTTCCCACGTGAAGTTTTACAATAGAGAAATGTCACGAGAGCCGAACAGTTAAGAAAACGGCCGACCTAGCTTTTGGCGGGAAACTCACTCTCATCCGTTATCCGCCCCGATTTCATAAAAATGCAAATATCTCGGTTAATATTCAAGATAGAGAATAAATGTATAGAACAATATTTATAGTAAATTTAATTTTCAATAAGATTGATTCTATACAATTTTTCGATCCGACATATAGTAACGGAAATATTTCGAATTTTCGAAAATCCTCCCCTCTAAACCCCTTCCTCCTACTGGTCCGATTTCAGCCATTAAAGAACTTTTTTCTTACATAAAACGATTAAATATCGAGTTTGATAATGATCAAAGAAAAATTGCGACCGTTAAAGCGTTAACAGACAAATATATATATATATATATATATATATATATATATAGTTTTGAACGGACCTCATTTTCGTCATCTACTAGGTAGGATCGGTGGACATTTGAAGAAAAATTTCGAAGATTCCGTTATGAGTACAACCTCAATAGCTGATTTCCCTGAAGGGTCGAAAAATCTTATTGCAAATTAAATTTACTATAAATATTGTTCTATACATTTTTTCTGTATCTTGAATATTAACCGAGATATTTGCATTTATATTCTGCGTGTGGTCACCAGTAGGCTATGTTCGGACTTTCCGCCGAGAGCTCTGGTGGCCGTTTCCATAACTATTCATCCCTCGTGAATAGGTTTAGAGGTTAGGTTAACTGTTTTTTGGGGCTAGAAACTACTGGGTTATTACGCCCTAAATAATGTTTTAGGTTTAGAGGTTTCTTACTACTACAGTTGTTATTAGGCAGATTTCTCTATTGCAAAACCACGTGGGAAATCTGCTTAGTTTACTCAGCCCTTGCGTGACGGACGTTTTTTAATTTCAGGCTTCCCTTATAACCCACACTCCTGCCCGTCCATAGAAATGTTGGTATGGCTTATTATAATGAAGATCTCACTGCTAATACACATACCGAGTTTTATTTAGTTCGGTTGAGTCTTTTTTGGCAAATAATATTGTTAACTCCCGCTATAATTTTTAGCGTTTAACGCATTTAAACTTCGGTATACGACAAAAGTGTATATAACAAAAGTTACTTTAAATAACAAAATAAACAACTTTTGTTATGTGCATATTTACCGAAAAACCAATAGAAAACGAAATAGCGCTATTTTTAATTTCAGGCTTTCCTTATAACCCCCACTCCTGTTCGTCTCAGAGAAAATTAATATAGCCTAAAGTCTAAGTTGCGTTAGTAGTAATAAACATACCAAGTTTCATAAAATTCGGTTCAGCCGATTATGCGTGAAAAGGTAAAAAACAAACAAACACACACGAAAGAAACAAAATGCAGATATGTCTATGACATATGAAACGAAAGGTTATCGTGAAATTTCGCGAAAAAAATCAATATATATATGTGTGTGTGTGTGTGTGTGTGTGTATGTATATATGTATATATATATATATATATATAATATTTATAGTAAATTTAATTTTCAATAAGATTCATTCTATACACTTTTTCGATCCGACTTATAGTAACGGCCATATTTCGAATTTTCATATTTCTCCCCCTCTAAACACCCCCTCCCACTGTTCAGCCGTTAATGAACTTGATCTTTCTTTTTGCATACAACGACTAAATATTGAGTTCGGTAAAGATCACAAAAAGTCCGTCACGCAGGGACTAACATTTCTAGGGACAGGCAGGAGTGGGGGTTATAAGGGAGGCCTGAAATAAAAAAGTCCGTCACGCAGGGGCTGCGTAAACTAAGCAGATTTCCCACGTGAACTTTTACAATAGAGAAATATGCATACTAGTAAAAGTAATAGTAACGAGTCTCTAAACCAATTTCAAGAGAGCCGAACAGTCACGGAAACGGCCGAACTAACTTACGACGGAAGCTGACGACTAGAGTCGAAATCATCCGATCTTATCTCGTACGTTATCCGCTCACACTTAATAAAAATGCAAATATCTCGGTTAATATACAAGATAGACAATAAACGCGTAAGTTTTACAATAGAGAAATCTGCCCAAAAACAAGTGTAGTAAGTAGTAAGGGACCACTAAATTTATCACAGGAGGGACGAATAGTTACGAAAACGGCCGCCAGAGCTCTCTTCGGAAAGTATCAAACAGCTCACTCCTTGCCGACCAATGCAGAATACAAATGCAAATATCTCGGTTAAAATTCAAGATACAGAATAAATGTATAGTACAATATTTATAGCAAATTTAATTTTCAATAAGATTCATTCTAAACAATTGTTCCATCCGACGTATAGTAACAGAGATATTTCGAATTTTCGAAAATCCTCCCTTCTAAGCCCCTCCCCCTCCCACTGGTCCGATTTCAGCCGTTAACGAACTTGATCTTTCTTTTTACATAAAAAGACTAAATTTCGAGTTTGGTAACGATCATACAAAAATTGCAACCGCTAGAGCGGTAACAGACAAATATATATATATATATATATATATATATATATATATATATATATATATAGATATATATAGATATATATAGATATATATATATATACATACAGTTTTGAACGGACCTCATTTTCGTCATCTCCTGGGTAGGATCGATGGACATTTGAAGAAAAATTTCGAAAATTCCGTCATGAGTGCAACCTCAATAGCTGATTTCCCGTAAGGGAAATCTGCTAAAACTATTGAAACATATAAACTTACGTTCAATAGCAACAAAACTGACTTGGGGACTACAAACAGACACAGTACGGACTATATACTCTTCAGCAATACAACCTGCAATGACTTACGCCATCACTGCTTGGCATGAAGGTTTACAGCGGCAATACAGGAAAGAGGAAAATGGAGAGAGTTCAGAGACTGATGGCTTTGAAGATAATAAAGGGATTTAGAACAATTTCATATGAAGCTGCCTGTGTTCTGGCGAGAATTACACCCATCTCATTACTTGCAAATCAACAAAAAACACAATATTTATTACTACATGAAAACACACATATACAAAACATTAACTCATCCGACATTGAAAAACCCTTACACTACTCAAAATGGACACATCCTGCTATACACCCACACATAGAACTGACTCCAACTCACACAACAGAATTTCAAATGTACACAGACGGAAGCAAGGACAAAAAATATGTAGGATGCGCTTTTATTGTCTTTCATAAGAATATACTCACTGGCGTACTTAAATACCGGTTAGGACCTTTATGTGCAAACAACCAAGCTGAAGCGCTTGCATTAATGAACGCACTCGAATACGTAAAACTAAATAATTAACAAATTACAGAAGTAACTATAAACACAGACAGCAAGGTAACAATACAAAAACTAATGAATACAGACATACATGACCCATTGACAGAACACAGTAGGCAACTAATTATAGACATTCAAAACAACAATACAAAAATATATTTGACTTGGGTCAAAGGACATGCCGGACTTTACGAAAACGAATTAGTTGACAAAATTGCAAAAAATGCATCCAAGGACCAAAACATTCCCATAACATTCTCCAACATAACAAAACAAAGTCTACAATACACGTTACGCACGGACACAATAAAACAGTGGCAGGAGCGATGGGACAAAACAGAGAAAGGAAAGCATTTAAAAACATTCATCCCAAATATTGAGGAATACCTCAACACCTGTACTGGTACTGACTTTTACTCCACACAAGTACTCACTGGACACGAAACTACTAAATCTTACTTACATAGGTTCAAAATACTAAATGACAAAAACTGCCCCTGTGACAGAACGAGTGAACAGACTATAGAACACCTCATCTATACTTGCACACTGACTACACAGTTACGAAACACACTCCAACAAACACTTATCAAAAACAATGACCAGTGGCCAATAAATCCAAAGTATTTGTTTAAAAAATACCCATTAGTATTTAGGCATTTTTCTAAAGCATTAATAGAAACAACGGACATCTTAAACATCTTACTTAAAGAATAATAATTTAAGTCTTCCTTAAATTTTTTTTTCTTTCTTTTAAACGCCTACATCAAGAATAATGCAATAGAATAAGTGGCATAACTTTCTTAATGAAGTGAAATTAACATGTTATTGGATTGTTTCGAATTTACGATTATGCGTACTAATTTTTATTACTTTGTTTGTTCTTTCATTATGTACGTTTTTTATTTATCTTTTTTTTGTTTTTCATTTTTTTTTTCTTTTTCGTTTATTTTTTTTTTTATTTTTCTGTTTAATTTATTTCTTTTATTAACTTCAAGAACAAATTTATGAACATTTCTTGTATACAAAACACTATGTATTATGAACATACATGTTATATACTGTAATAGTATGGTACATGTAGCAAATAAACGCCCTTTGTGCATGGGTAATGTGCAAAGGAAAATATAAAAAAAAAAAAAAAAATTAAAAAAAAATAAATATATATATATACAGTTTTGAACGGACCTCATTTTCGTCATCTACTAGATAGGATCGATGGACATTTGAAGAAAATTTTCGGAAATTGCGTCATGAGTACGACCTCAACAGCTGATTTCGCTTAAGGGAAATCTGCTAAAAGAGTGTTAACCTGTAGATAATATATCCCGAGCTTAGCCATAGTAGAACAAAACAGACGTTATTATCATTTAACACGTTCAACAAATACAGTAGATGTTAATAAATACTATTTAAGTTATACTAAGGTAAAACCAGATGTTATAAAGCATTTCTAATATTTAGTTATCCATTCATTGCGAAGTTAATGTTAGTTAGTTCAATATTATTGAAGTAGGGATTCTTTTTACTTTTGTTTCCTGTTTGGAGAATATTGATTACTATTTATATATTGGCATAATATTTGTTTTAAAGACTTTAAAGTATGAGTGATGCTAGCTGTCTGTGTATTCAGAAATACAATTGCCCTACTGAAGATGAATTTGTACAAGAGGAACACGAAATAACCGAAGCATTTGAAGAAGAAATAGAAGAGCAAAGTTCTTCTATAACTCTCTCAACAAAACAAACAGGAAGATATGACGGGCAGAATTTCATCCCGACATTAAAAGACTTATTCGTTACCCCACAGGAAATTAAAAAGCTGGAATTTAATGACAGATTATACATAAGGAAGAGAATGAATCATAGAATTGTTGGGGTGATAAATATTGTTGGCGAAAGTGTAGACGATGACATTCTCTTCGTAGGATATAGAGGTTTCTTTCCTGTTTCAAAGAAAATACACATCATGAACTCTTATGGATACGTAAAGCTAAATTATGATTTGACCAACGAGGTTAGGAAAGAAGAGCACATGGATATGTTATTGAACACGGTAGAAACGCAAACATTTCACGTATATCAGGACGAAGTTAAAGAAAAGTATAGTCTAACGTTAGAAACAGAGAAATACTTAGACGAAGTAAAAAATGTTGACCATTTCGGTTACGACGATATGGTGGATGTCATCACAGAAACTGCGAATCTGATTGTTCTCCGTCAAATGGCACAGAGGGATTTTGTTGGTTCTAAAATCCTGAAATATCTCTATTTAAACATGGCGATTTGCAAAATGGAGTACAAGAGCTACGAGTTCCGATTGTGTCGGCTGAACAAAGGTTTCGCTCAAGTGAAGCGGGTCCGGCGGAGGATTATCATGCCGAATAACGAGCTGTTTGAATGCAACGCTTATCTTTCAAAGAATGGCCAATTAGTACTGATATCTTGGCGAGGTGAAAAGCACTATGCGGCGATTCACCGTAAGGCTGTCATAAAGCAGGGCTTTGTCCCCAACGATCCTGCCCAAATGATTCCACTCAAAGATAGGATCTCTGAGAACCCCATTCTCAAATCTATTCTTGAAGAAGCAACGGTAAAGTGTATCATGAAAGGCAATCTATATGTTGCAGATCATCCGGAAGTTAAGTCCATTTTGTCGTTCATTTGTAAAGAAATACTTTTGCACAAACCGCACAAAGTAGTCCATTATGTCAGGCGCTGCATAGCTCCTTACCTTTAAATTGGTGCAATTTAAAACATTAAATATTCCATATGTAATTTAGGGAAATTGAATTGTGATTTTGATATAAAAAGATATATAATTACGAGGCGAAGCCTATATTGTTACGTTCTGTCATTAGCATTTTACTGGCAGTCCATAGCGTACATAGCCCCAAATCAGTTGCAGGCTTATTACAGTAAGAACTGGCCTGTCTAGTCCAAACCCAATGGAGTAGGTAGATAGGAACTCATGAGCAAAATGTTTTAGTTCAATGGTTTATCCATATTTATCAATATCCACAATAACACGCTAGGCACAGCCCATTTCCAGGAATTTGGAAACCACTAGTCCATAACATAACGTCTCAAAATTCTATGATAACAAAAAAGTCCTTCACGTTATCCCCTCACACTTAATAAAAATGCAAATATCTCGGTTAATATACAAGATAGACAATAAACGCGTATAACAAAATTTATAGTAAATTTAATTTGCAATAAGATTGGTTCTAAACAAGTTTTCGATACTACGAATAGTAACGGAGATATTTCCTCCTCTAAACCTCCCCCTCCAACTGGTCCGATTTCAGCCGTAAACCAACTTGATCTTTCATTTTACATAAAACATCTGCTGGGTAGGATCGATGGACATTTGAATTTTTTTTCGAAAATCGCATTATGAGTACGACCTCAATAGCAGTATTCCCTTAAGGGAACTCACGCACTAACCGTAAGTGTTGAGTGAACCAGTTAATACCTATATAAATATACATCCATATGGTTTATCTTTATATATACAACTCTACTGTACGTGTGTATGTCACTGAACTCCTAAAGGGCTGCATCGATTTGAATGAATTGTTTTGTACGCGTTTGGGTGACGCACTAGATGGTTTAGCGTAACAAATCAGCCCGGTAGATGGAGTGAGGGTGCTAAGGGAGGCCTAAAATTAAAAATAGCCATATTTCATTTCCTATTGGTTTTCCATGCACAAGAGTTGTTTATATTGTTATTTAGAGTAACTTTTGTCTTATAACAAAGTATAAACGAAATATGCACTAAAAAAAGTCCGTCACGCAGGGCTGCGTTAACTAAGCATATTCCCACGTGCGCCACGTATTTGCATTTATCTCAAAACTTAAAAGATCAATGAGAACAATATTTCGTATTTAAGCTTCAAATTATGTGTTTCATAACATAATAGAATATTGAAAATATGAGATGAGTAGGAGGGGGCTTTACTGAAGACCGAAAAAAAAAATGCAATTATCTCAGTAAATAATCAAGATAGCGAAAAAGTGTACATAACAATATTTATAGAACATTATATTTTCAATAAGATTGGTTCTATACACTTTTTCAATCCGACGCATAATAACGGAGATATTAAGAATTTTCGAAATTCTCCCCCTCTAACCCCCCCCCCTCCCTCCCCCTGGTCCGATTTCAGCCATTAACGAACTTGATCTTTCTTTTTGTATAAAACGATTATATATCAAGTTTGGTAACGATAAGACAAAAGTTGCGACCGCTAGAGCGGTAACAGTGTATATATATATATATATATATATATATATATATATATATATATATATATAAAATTGGAACCTCTGTCTGTACATTGATTTTTTTCGCGAATTTTCAAGATCTTTTCGTATCTCTTAATTTTAGCAGATTTCCCTTAAGGGAATCATGTATTAGCACTAACTCCTTCCTTATAATAAGCCATACTAACATTTCTAGGGACGGGCAGGAGTGGGGGTTATAAGGGAGGCCTGAATATAAAAATAGTGATATTTCGGGATTTCGGCAAATATGCAAAAGTTGTTTATTTTGTTATTTAGAGAAATTTGCTCAACAATTCTTTTCAATATGAACTAACAGGTACCTCACCTGGAAAAATTAATTCAAATTATAATATATTATTATAATATTTTGACCTTAATAATACAAAGCTATGCATAATGCACAGGAAACGGGATATATGACAATATGGAGGACAGTGAAGTCTTACATAAAAAATTAATTTTATTATTTAAAAACCCACAGCAACGACGGGTATAAACCCTAAACACAGGGACGGGTAAATGTCAAAATATTGTGCAAATTAAAGCCTTGCCAAAAAAAATACCATCACCGATCAGCCTCAAATGAATTCCCGGGCGAAGCCGGGTATCTGAGCTAGTATATATATATATATATATATATATATATATATATACAGTTTTGATCGGACCTCATTTTCGTCATCTCCTGGGTAGGATCGATGGACATTTAGAGAAAAATTTAGAAAATCTCGTCATGAGTACAACCTCAATAGTTGATTTCCCTTAAGGGAAACTATAATTGATCAGTAGGGCTAGGATTTTCATGTAATTAAAAATGCCAAATATGTAAATATATATGTATTGATTTTGATACAAATATGTAAATAATTATGTAAAATTAATGAAATATGTAAACAGTGAATAACCTTCTAAAACAGTTTGTACTCTCATTTTTTTTATTACAATACAAAAACGGTTTTATTTTAAACATAAAAATACAAAAACAAAAACTTTTTAATCACTGTAAGGAAAACAGTTTGAGACTAAATGCATTTTCAAATTTTCAAACGTAAAACTACGTTGATTGGGCCTTAGTATCGACTTGAGTCTGCTGAATGAGCGTTCGACGTCAACTGATGTAACTGGAGCGTTTCGGAAAGCGGCTATTTCAGAAGGGTTCCATTCAACAGAAAGCTTTGCTGTCACCTCCTTTCCACTTATGATGTCTGCAATCAGCAGCATATCTTTCCAGCCAGGATTTTTTTTAAGACATCTTGTAGTTTCGCGTGGATCCTATTTCTCCTGAGACGTCTTCCATTTTGCGAATCGCTTCATTGACAATTTCTATATTTTTCAATAGAGGCATATTCTGGGATTCAAGCTGCGTTATAGTGGAAGGGATGTAAGCACAATTGCAGGAAATAAATGCCAAATTATTTTTTAAATTCCGGTATTCCAACAAATTCTGAGCTTGCGAAATGGCTGAGGCTGATTCGCCATCCAATTTTGATACGACGTCCTTTATTTTGTCGAAATTGGTGCAGTAGTACAGAGCAGCCTCTAGCCAACTTCCCCATCTGGTAAATACAGGTCGCGGAGGTAAAGGCAGCTCAGGATAACTTTCTTTGAAAATTTCAACTCGGCTTGGAGCTTTTAAAAAAATCTTTTTTATTGATGAGATCAATGAGTCTACCTCAGGAAAAGCAGACCGAATTGATTCAGCTACACGATGAAATGCGTGAGCGAGGCCTGTGACATGAAGCATTTTCGGGAAAAATACTTTAATATGCTTTCCTGCTTTGACCATGTACGGAGCTCCATCTGATAAAAACAAGAAGACTTTTTCGTGTAGTACACCGTTTGGCCAAAGAAGACGCATAGAGTCGTTGAAAAACCGTGCGATTGTTGCATGATTGCATTTTTCTAACTCCTGGCAATTTAAAAGAAATGGTTTTGAAAAATAATCTAGGCAGAGACTTCCAACAACAATATTCGCAATGTACCGGCCTTCAACATCGGTTGTCTCGTCAACTGAGACCCAAATTGGCCCCTCCTTGATATTTTCCCGTATTTTGGCAAGAGTTTCTTGATATATATCTTGTAGATAGTTTTTTCTCAAGGTGGATTCATCAGGCATTTTTTTTTCAATGTACTTTTCCAAAAAAAATTTAAGAGACTGATTATTAATTTTGCTTAACGGAATGTCAGCCTGCACAAACGCTCGACATAAATCTGTATAAAAGGTAGACTTACTGTCTCCGCATGAGGTAGATGGTGTGATGAAACTTTGCTTCAGGTTTGAATTTTTCTCTTTGTTCGATTTGTGAGATCCTGTGCCAATGTGTTGGGTTACTTGGAATCGTTGCGTAATGGATACAGCCTTGTCACAGCAAGAACAATATAACATTTCTCCATCACCCCTGAATGTTTCGTTTGGAAACTCACGAAGATATTTTAAAACTCGTTCTTTGTTTTTCCTTGCAACTTTCCCCATTTCGACAATAATGAAAATTGAATTAATCACAAAATATAATTTTCAAATCGTGTTTGACAAGAGTGGCACGCACTTTACCACTCACAAATAAACACTAATTATGAAATAGGTTTGGTTTTGTTTATTCAGAGCCAAAACCAAGGGAGATGGAATCTCAGAATTGTTTTGTAGGGTTTGGTTCTAAGAAACAATCAACAGTGGCAATAGAAGGGCCAATTCTTGTGAACAAATTGTCTTCATGCACTCGTTATTCAGTTTTGTTGTAAAGAAATAGAAAAATTTAAAAATTAACAAATATGGAGTAAAATATGTAAAAATTCCCAAAGTATGTAAGAAATATGTAAATTTAGTCAAATATGTAATAATATGTAAAATTAAATTGGCTTAATTTGATCCCAATTGCGTTAAAACATATACTATTAGTTGATATAAGGTGATATCGAAGTCAGTAGCAAATATGTATTTACATAGGAATCCTAGCCCTATTGATCAGTTCTTGAGCGGGATGATAATGATTAAATTACTAAAATGGCTATAAAAAAATAGGGGTTGGTGATAAAAAAGTAAAAATTTAGGGTTGTATGTATTTTTTAATGCCACATTATAAAACAATAAAAACAAAAAATTTCGTCCAAAAATTAAAAACAAATGTTAAGGGTGAACAACCCTTATCAATTAGGGATATGAAAAATAGATAGTAGCCGATTCTCAGACCTACTGAATACGCATATAAAATTTGGTAAAAATCGGTAAAACCGTTTCGGAGGAGTACGGCAACTAACATTGTGACATGGAAATTTTATATATTAGATTAATGTGGAAAACGATTGGTTCTATAACAATTTTTGATTTGACGTACAGTAACAGAGATATTTCGAAAATTCTCCCCTCTAAACCCTCTCTCCCTAAGGTCCGATTTCAGCCGTTAACGAACATGATCTGTCTTTTTACTTAAAACGTTTAAATTGGGAGTTAGCTAACGATCAAGCAAAAATTGCCGCTGCTAGAGCGTTAACAGGCAAATATATCTATATCTTTATATATATAATTCATAAATGCATATCATTCAGGACAACGTGTACCGGGTCCGGTAGTATTTATATAATTATTCAAAATTGATTTCATTTTTGTCATCTCCAAGAAAGGAAGGATCGATATTTGAAGAACTGTTTCTAAAATTGCGCAATGAATTCATCAACAGTTAAGTCTTTTTTATGGAACCTGGCTAAGTTTTTAGCAGATTTCCCTTAAGGGAAATCAGCTATTGAGGACGTACTCATGACGCGATTTTCGAAATTTTCTACATATGTCCACCGATCCTACCTAGGAGATGACGAAAACGAGGTCCGTTCAAAACTGTATATATACTCTGGCGGTCGCCATTATTGTTTAATCGTTACCAAACTCGATATTTAGTCGTTTTATGTATTAAGAAAGATCAAGTTCGTTAACGGCTAAATTGGGAACAGGGGAGGGTGGGGGGTTAGAGGGGAGGATTTTCAAAAATCCTAAATATGTCTGTTACTATACGTCGGATCGAACAATCTTATTGCAAATTATATTTCCTATACATATTGTTTTATACATATTCTCAGTATAATGAGTACTAACCGAGATATTTGGATTTTATAGTTTTACGCTATTAGTAAACCCCCACTACTACTAGTGTTATATTAATAATGAGCTGCTACATCATGAACCAAATCATTACAAGGTTAAATACCAAATATTGTTTTCAACAAAGCTTTATTATATGAGATACAAACAGATACGTTCTTTTGAACCCCCCCCCCCTTCTTTTCTTCTTGGATTACTATAATCTGAGTGATTGAGATTGAAATTATTCTGATTCATTTCAAATTACTCAACTATCTATAGTAAATAGTTCTCAATAAAATTAATTTTTTATATTCAGATATATTTCATTAATTGTTCATCTTTCTGGTCTAGAATAATTGTAACTATTCAGCGCTGGGAAGTTGACAGCCCTGTTTGTTTACAATTCGGACTCTTTCCGCTGTAGATACTATTAACTAGTAAATTGACTGAATGATTTCTTATTACCGTTTGTATTCATTCTCTTAACATGCTCAGTGCTGTTACCATTATGTAGATTTATCTGTTGTAAACTTTCCCGTGGGAAATCTGCTTTTTTATGAAACTATAGCTCAAGTGGTTAAAAGGTGTCTTGTATAAACTATAGGAAAGTAAATATTGATTGAACTTTTCCTCATAATGGCATATTACATTACTCGATAATGTGTTTACACAGATTGCGTATAATGGTTGATTGTGTACTATCATGCACTGAAGATCGTTCACACTCATTATTCAGTCTAAATATTTTCTGAGCCAAGCTATCCAGCAGATGGTCATCTCATTGGTCACTGAAAATAAAAATCCGTTGAGTATAAAAATTGAAAATCCGTTTTAATAAATGAAAATTTCTATTATTACCTCTCTAAACCCCCTACCTTAAAGCCGATTTCAGACTTTGTCAAATATAATCCTTAGTTTTCCATGAACTAGTTAAATATCCATCAAATAAAACCCACGTATTTTAGAGTTTAAATTCTTAAAAGATGAAAACAACGAAATACTTGCTCATATCCCACACAATAATAGTCTAATGAACACAATATTTTATATTTAAGCTTCCAATAAAGTGCTTCGTGATATAAAAGCATATTGTTAATATGACATGAGTAGGAGTGGAGGTTTACAGGAGGCTGAAAACTAAAAAAAAAAAATACAAATATTCCTAGAATACTCATGAAAGGGGGAAAGAAAATATATTTAACAACATTTACAGATAATTACAACTGGTCGATCTGATGTATAATACCAGAAATATTTAAAAATTCCAGCACGCAGAGGCTGCACTAAGCAGCTTTCCGAAGTGCGTCACATATTTGCATTTATCTCAAAAAGTAAAATTTCAATCAAACCAATATTTGGTATTTAGGCTTCCTAATATAACAGCCTTTTAGCAGATGGGATAATATAGCAGGGGGGGTATGGGATAATATATGAGATGGGGCCTAATATAGCAGACCTAATGGGAAATCTGCTATTGAGGTCGTACTCATGTCGCTATTTTCGAAAGTTTTCTTCAAATGCCCATCGATCCTACCCAGGAGATGATGAAAATGAGGTCCGTTCAAAACTGTATATATCTATATATATACTAGCTCAGGTACCCGGCTTCGCCCGGGAATTCATTTGAGGCTGGATGGTGATGGTATTTTTTTGGCAAGGCTTTACTTTGCACAATATTCTGACATTTACCCTTCCCAGTGTTTAGGGTTAACACCCGTCGTTTCTGTGGATTTGTTAATAATAAAATTAATTTTTTATGTAAGACTTCACTGTCCTCCATATTGTCATATTTCCCGTTTCCTGTTCATTATGCATAGATTTAAATTATTAAGGACAAAATATTATAATATATTATAATTTGAATTATTTTTTCCAGGAGAGGTACCTGGTAGTTCATATTGAAAAGAATTGTTGAGCAAATTTCTCTAAATAACAAAATAAACCACCATCACTATTTTTAATTTCAGGCCTCCCTTATAACCCCCACTCCTGCCCGTTCCTAGAAATGTTAGTATGGCTTATTATAATGAAGGCGTTAGTGCTAATACACATACCGAGTGTTTTCTTTAGTTCGGTTGAGTCTTTTGTGCCAAATAAAATTGTTGACTCCCGCTATAAATTTTAGCGTATGACACCTTTATACATCGGTATACGACGATAGTGTATATAACAAAAGTTTCTCTAAATAACAAAATAAACAACTTTTGTTATGTGCATAATTTCCGAAAATGCATTAGGAAACGACATATTGCTATTTTTAATTTCAGCCCTCCCTTATAACCCCCACTCCTGTTCATCTCAGAGAATATTAACATAGCCTAAAGTCTAAGTTGGGTTAGTAGTAATATGCATACCAAGTTTCATAAAATTTGGTTCTGCCGTTTATGCGTGAAAAGGTAACAAACAAACAAAGAGACACCAAAGAAACAAAATGCAGTTATGGTGTCTATGACATGTGAAACGAAAAGTTATCGTGAAATTTCGCGAAAAAATTCAATGTACAGACAGAGGTTACAATTTTATATATCTACTAGCTCAGATACCCGGCTTCGCCCGGGAATTGATTTGAGGCTGAATGGTGATGGTATTTTTTTGACAAGGCTTTACTTTGCACAATATTTTGACATTTACCCTTCCCAGTGTTTAGGGTTAATACCCGTTATTGACATTTGTTAACAATAAAATTAATTTTTTAAGTCTTCACTGTTCTCCAAATTGTCGTATTTCCCGTCTCCTGTGCATTATGCATAGATTTCAGTTATTAAGGACAAAATATTAACATAGATTTGAAATAGTTTTTCCAGGTTCGGTGCCACATAGTTCAAATTGAAATGAATTGTTGAGCATATCAATATTTCTACGCAAAATACTTGCTCCACACATTGTTCCGTGAGAAATGTATAAAACAAAAGTTAATCTAAATAACAAAGTAAACAACTTTTGTTATGTGCATGTTTGTCAAAAAAGAAATAGTCAATGAAAAATCGCGAATTTTTATTTCAGGCCTCCCTTATAACCCCCACTCCTGTTGAACCTAAAAATTTAATATAGCTTATAATCATGTTAGAATTAATGCTAATTGACATACCGAGTTTTTAGCAGATTTCCCTCAAGGGAAATCAGCTATTGAGGTAGTACTCATGACAGAATTTTCGAAATGTCCATCGATCCTACCTAGTAGATGACGAAAATGATGTCCGCTCAAAACTGTATATATATATATATATACTAGCTCATATACCCGGCTTCGCCCGGGAATTCATTTGAGGCTGAATGGTGATGGAATTTTTTGGCAAGGCTTTAGTTTGCACAATATTTTGACATGTACCCGTCCCAGTGTTTAGGGTTAATACCCGTCGTTTCTGTGGATTTGTTAATAATAAAATTAATTTTATATGTAAGACTTCCTCCATAATTTCATATTTCCCGTCGCCTGTGCATTATGCATAGATTTGAATTATTAAGGACAAAATATTAACATAGATTTGAATTAATTTTTCCAATTGAGGTACGTGGTAGTTCAGATTGGAAAGAATTGTTGAGCATATCAATATTTCTACGCAAATTACTTGCATCATACATTGTTCCCGAAAAAATGTATAAAACTAAAAAATATTATTGTTGACTGACCAATGATGGTATTCTTATAGCAAGACTTCGATGTGTTATACACACATTCACACTTCACTCCACGACGTAATGTTCTTTCGAAATAGCCAATCCTGAAGGCAAATTTTGGGTATTAATAGAATTGAAATTTTAGTTATGAAGAATAAATAAAAATGTGTTCCTAATCTATCCCTCTCCACTTTTTGACTCACCGTTTATGAATAATTCAAACCATAATCATGAATAGCATTTATTACAATTAAATATCATCTATAATGAACATATTTCCGTTCAAAAACCAATCCGAGCACATATAGTTTAAGCATGTAAGGTTATATTCATAATAGTAGATTTCAGTGGAAATCACTTCCCATAATACCAGCATTAAACAGGAAGTAAATAAACTCAATTAACTTTATTAGCCATCTATTTCCGCTCTCGCATTAGAGCTATCAACATTACTCCCCTTAAATTATTGATTCAAAATATTATTGTAATAATTTATCTACCTGATGGAATTAAGTAATTGTGTTACCCTAAAAATAATTTCATTTATATTCAAAAAGCAAGTAATTTCATTTATGATTCAAAACTATCATATCGAGTTTACGCATATTGTCTTTTGTCATAATGGCATTACTATTAACGTTTTCTTGTTATGATAGTACATATATATATTTGTTTCAATAACATGAAGATATCGGAAATAAGATAATATATTACCAAAATCAAAGAGTTTGATTCCCTACTACTTCCGCTATCACTCCTTGAGAAAATTCAGCACGTTTTTTTTTTTTTTAAATAATGCATTATACAAATTAAAAAAGTCCGTCACGCAGGGGCTGCGTAAACAAAGCAGATTTCCCTCGTGAAGTTTAGTAATAGATAAATATACATACTGCTAACACAACACCGTGAATAAATACAAACGGAAATAAGAAATGTTTCATCCAATTTCAATAGCCTGCCGACAGGAAGCGTTAGGTTAGAAATGTAAACAAACGGGTCCCGCCTCACACCGGAAAGAAAAACAATTACTGAAATATATCAGAATATAACACATTAATTTTATTGAGAACTATTTACTATATCTACTAGTGTAATTAATAATGAGTCAGAATAATTGTTATCTCAATCAATAAAATTTTAGTAGTCCAAAACTTTAAGATGGGGGGGGGGGAGTCACCAGTGCATATTTGCATGTATCTCGTATAATAAAGGTCTCTTGAATACAATTTTTGGCATTTAAACTTCCCATAATTTGATTTATTATGTATCAGAGTATTGTTTACGTAACATGAGTAGAAGTGGCGGTTTGGTGAAAACTGAAAAATGCAAATATCTCGGTTAATATTCAAGATAGAGAATAAATGTATATAACAATATTTATAGTACATTTAATTTGTAATAAGATTAATTCTGTATAATTTGTCGATCCGACGTATAGTAACGGAGATATTTCGAATTTTCGAATGTCGTAAATTCCGTCATGAGTACAACCTCAATAGCTGATTTCCCTTAAGGGAAATCTGCTAATAATGGAAATGGTCTTATAGTTTAAATTTCTATTGGAAATAAATAACAAAGTTATTTTCTAGGGAAAATAAATAAATGAGGAGAAGGGGGGGAGGAGAGATTTATAACCTATATATATATATATATATATATATATATATATATATATATATATATATATATATATATATAAATTTGTCTGTTAACACTCTAGCGGTCGCAATTTTTGTTTAATCGTCACCAAACTCGGTATTTAATCGTTTTATGTAAAAAGGAAGATCAAGTTCGTTAACGGCTAAAATCGGACCATTGGGAGGGGGGGGTTTAGAGGGGGAATTTTCAAAAATTCAAAATATCTCTGTTATTATGCATCGGATAGAAAAAATGTATAGAAGCAATCTTATTGCAAATTAAATTTACTATAAATATTGTTATATACATTTATTCTGTATCTTGAATATTAACCGATATATTTGCATTTTTATGAAGGCTGTGGTCGGGTATTGTTCGGATTGGTTCGGCCGTTTTCGTAACTTCTCGGCTCGGGTGGAAGCTTCTTCTAACCTTACCTGTCGTTTCTAACCTGACCTTGCCTTCGTTATTTTGTGTGTGATTTATGCAAATACGGTCTGTTCATCCGCCGCCTCCCCCCTTCTTTAGTTTTTGGACTACTAAAGTTTGAGTTATTAAAATATAAATTATTTTTACAATTCAGAAGCCGTTTCAGTAGGGAATTTATTAAAATTAACTAAAAGATTTCTTATTATCGTTTGTATTTACTCATGGTGGGCTTGTATTACCAGTATGCAGATTTTTCTATTGCAAAACTTCACATGGGAAATCTGCTTAGTTTACGCAGCCCCTGCGTGACGGACTTTTATATGTAACACATAACAGAAGAAGAGAATAACCAATGGGGCTCATAAGGGACGTCGGTCCGTTTACGCTAAGAATACTTTGGTTCTGGGTTCGATTCCCGAGTAGGCAAAAACATGTTAAGTGTGGGACTCAATAAATAAAAGTCCGTCACGTAAGGGCTGCGTAAACTAAGCAGATTCCCCTCGCGAAGGTTTACAATAGATAAATATACATGCAGGTAACACTACCGTGAATGTTAAGTGAATCAGTACAAACGGTAATGAAAAATCTTTCAGTTAATAATCTCTACAACGGAAACTGTAAACAAACAAACTAGCTAACCGCGTAGCGTTGAATAAATAGTCCGGAAAGACAAACAATTAATGAAATATATCTGAAGATAACATATTAATTTTATTGAAAACAATTTACTAAAGCTAGTTCTGTAATTTGTAATGAATCACAACCAGTTTTATCTCAATTACTCAAAATTTAGTAATCCAAGAACAAAAAACGGGGAGGAGGGGGGATACGCAGAACGTATTAGCATATATCTCACAAAGTAAAAGTTCAATGAAAACAATATTTGGTATTTAACCTTTTAATGAAGTAGTTCATGATATAACAGTTTATTGTTAATATGACATGAGTAGAAATGGGGGTTTGCTGAAGGCTGAAAACTGAAAAATGGGAATATCTCGGTTAATATTCAAGATAGAGAATAAATGTATATAAGAATATTTATAGTAAATGTAATTTGCAATAAGATTGTTTCTATACAATGTTTTGATCGGACGTATAGTAACAGAGATATTTCGAATTTTCAAAATTTCTCCCCTCTAAACCCCCCCCCTCCCCCTGGTCCGATTTCAGCCGTTACCGAACTTGATCTTTCTATTGGCATAACACTTGCAGGGAAATCTTCCAAAACAAGCCTATGTATGTAGGACTTAACATTTCACCTGGACATGTGGCGTTTAGAGCCTAAGGTGCTTAAAATGAAATTCTATAGATAGATAGATAAATAGATCATTTTCGTCATCTCCTAGGTAGGGTCGATGGACATTTGAAGAATAATTTCGAAAATCTCGCCGAGTAAGACCTCAATGCCTTGTCACAACCGACCAATAATGCTAATAGCGATCTGCAGCTAATATGCTCCTATAGACCTCTACTGAATAAAGTATACGTTAAATTATGTACAAAGAAAAGGTTATATACGTGCAAAACCATGGTTAAATTTTTTCATTCTATTGAAGAATAAAATAGTTGTTAAGGGATTTTCTGAGCTTGTTTTAGTTGACAATAATTGAAGGTCGCCCATGTCCACTTTCTAGTCAAGTGAAGGTCATTTCTACTATTTTTGCGTTGCGGTGGTGAAAGGGGATTCATAATTTGACGAGCCTGCCTAGAACTTAGAAACTTTGCTGATAGAATTCCGCACTATTTTCTAGGTATTCACATTGAAGGGATCATTATATACACGGATTGATTAATCTGATGGCCCACTTCCTCTCGCCTACTTTCAGTCCGGTTTGGTGTAATCTCTATATAATGGGCATCTCCTCTATTTCTCTGTCATTTATTTAAGTCCTTCCCATTTATGCACAGGTGAGGAGCTGTTATCTATCCGGCGGTACATCTGTTTATAAAGGCTATCAGAATGATAACGCTCTTCTTGACATCGGTCCTATGCTCAGTTTTATTAGTGACGCCGATAAGAGCGGACGATCACGACGAAACATCAATTATTCAACAAATGGAAAAGCATCAGGTTGTTCCCGACGTCATAAAGACTGTCCCAAAAGATGTTTTAGAAGTAAGTCTGAAATATTTGCTTATTGCACTACGTTTAATATTGTATTTTTGCCGTTTAATGTTGTATTTGTTTTGAGTGATAGGTTGGGCCGGTGTTTTCCATAGCTTACTTAGCAATTGATAAACATTCCTTTTTTAATTCTGCTTTCAGAAGTTTACAATTTGTCAAAATAGTTTATATTGGTTCATTTTAAGTATTGTACTGATTGATAAATATTTTTTTGAGTAATAAATTAAACTTTAAGTGGTAGTGTTAACCTTTATGTAAAATTTTGTATTACTTATTAATCTTGAGACTTTTTATTTTTTTGGTATGTATTAAATGTCAAATAGTTTATCAGTAAGAGTTTAGTGTTTAAAAAAAATGCAATTCTTTCATACTATTTCTTTGTTGAAATATGACAAATGCCCTCACAAACCACTTTATAATTCTCCTATCTCCAGAAATAATTAAAACCAATTATTACTGAAGAGTTGTAGTTTTTGGTAGAATTTGTACTCGTACGCCAAAGTCTTAAGATGAGTTGTCTTTCTCCTTATATAATGTCCTTATTTTTATCAATTCTATTTTTAGGTGGGATCAGGAAGCAATACGTTATTTATTCTACAACATACCAATGCAGTTTTATTAAAAATATAATATATACTTCATTGATAAGATAATGACCTTTATTTTTGTCGTTGGCTATACTTCATAAGCTAAGTGTGAGCTTCGCTTTATGAACAACACTTTTTGACATTTACATATTTAAATAATTGAATCTGTCTTTGTACAATTTATATATATTACTATCTATTTGTTGGACACCTACCTTCTTTTTTCCTGAAAACATGAGTGATTGATTTTTATAAATACTTTCTTATTTTAGTCTTTCTTTATATTTATTTGATTAGAACTCTTATCTGTTTAAAATTTGAACTCGATTTAAATGTTTTGTAGTTTTCTTTACAGTTTTTCCTTTCTTTTGTGTCTCGTATAAACAAGTTTTGACATATTCCTTTTGATAACTATCTTCATTGGTACCTTGATGAAAAAAGATATATAAATGGAGTTCTAATTGTTCTGTATATTAATTTTTTCATCATTATAATACAATTTCAACAGCTATTTCCAATATTGGAAAGGTTTTATATGGTCCCATGTTCTCAATTTTACTAGCTTTATCTTATGAATTACATATAGATTGTAACATGTAATTTAATTTTTATAAATCAGAATATGTTAAATATTGTCTTAAAACACTATTATTATTATTTCAGTTTGAAACATTTTTATTTTAGTTATTTTGTCCTTGAAATTGAATTCTTATAAAAATAAGATTTCAGAAATTGTGGTTATACTTTTGTGCTGATAGATAGCTTTTGCATAATAGTCTATGTTTGAAATTACTCTATAACAGGTTCCACAACTTTATGTGAACATTCTGAAAGTGTTATAAATAAGTACTTTAGTAAATGTGTAATGAAGTGTTCTTTAATAGTAAAGAACAAAAAACACCAAACATTTCATTTGAAACTTTAATAAAATGAATTATATTACTAATATCATATTATTTGACAAATAATATGTTCTGTTTGAATTAGATATGTTGGCTGGTAATTACACTACAATTAGTAGTTAATCCTCTATTCTTGCCTTGGCAGGTTGTTGAGTGCAGCTCTATGACCTTGGCTCAAATCCTAGTAGCTGTGAATATTCCTAATGCACACATTAATATCGATATCCTTATTGTTTTCTGGAAATTAATATATTTGAAATAAAAATTTTAATAAGCATTCAGAATGTTGATTTAAGTCATCAGACACTAAAAACTCCACCTAATTATGTACTTCGGTTCTTTTTATCTCATTTGTATTCCCTTTTTTGTTCTTTAGGTGGGCCATCACAGCTTTCTATATGTTTATTTACTAAAAGCATTGATTTTTAAAAAAAGCGTGATTTTCTCAAGCTCTTCTGATTTTCGATCACTAAAATTAAGTATATCATTAATGAATAAAATATTTATATGGTTTCATTTTTAAATAAGCATGAAAAAAATGTGGATAGACTTTATGAAAAACAAACAAACAGAAATATGCCTTAATTTTTTATGGCAGAGCTGTAAATATTTCATCTACTGGAAATTAATTATTTATTAGTCAAAGAAGAAAGAATGAACTTGAACAATGGAGACATTTTTGTCTATATTCTTTCGTGTTATTGCCTTTGTTTAAATATTTAACTAATCTTTGTTCAGTGGTCCTAGTCTTACTTTACTGCTGTCCAAGTCTCTGGAAAGTGGGGTTCGAGCTTGTTTTGAAAATGTTTTCTCCAGGTAGCTCTGTCACTTGTGAAATTGTACCAATCCAATCCAGCTCTGTAGCTCCTCTGAAGACATCTTTCCATCTTTGATACTGTAATCAAAGAGTTGTCCTTTCTGTTTAAAGATTAAATTATTTCTTACCATCTCTTTTCACAATGTTTTCACTTCACTACCATTATTTGTCGTTTTCCTAGACAACAGCAGTTAATCCAATCATGACATTCGGGTCTGGATTTTATGCTCTCTCTTCAGTTTTTTCTGTAGATCAGAATTGCCAAACAAGTAAAGATTGGGTCACACAGTGAATAATGTTTTGGTCAACCTTGGTAACTCTTTATAATAGTTCTCATTAAGTATATTTGTTTGTATAATGAGACCGAATAAGCACATATTCTTGATTTCTTAGCTGTAGATAACTAACCCAATAACACGTTCCCCCCCCTCTCCTTATATTATTCAATAATACTATAGATTGCAATGAGAAAGTTAGAAATCATTATTGATGAATGTTAGTTAAATTGGTTTAACTATTTTGAAATAGGTAGTTAAACATGTCAGTCAGGAGATTTCTGAACATTATTTGAAATGTAAAATGTCTAGCCCTTGATTATAATATTAAGTATTTTTTATGATAATTGTGTGAGCAATTGATGTTCTAATTAAAATACAAATAATATTTATTGAAAATTCCTTCCAAGACCTATTGTATACATTCTGTTAAACTAGTATGTTTACAAAAGGCAGTTAAAATTAAGTCATTTTCAGATAATATGACATAAATTGTGGGTAATTTAAGTTATCCTGTCACCAACTTGTTATCCTGAATGCTAAAAATTATCCACTTCCTTGACGAGATAATTCCACTTGTAACAGGGATTGCCATTATACCTCATTGTTATCTCATTCAGCGTTCTACTGATTTCTTTTCTTTCAGTGTTATGAAATTAAAACCAATTTATTTATTTTTATTGAACTATTTTATTGAGTTATTAGAAAAAGGTCATTCTGAGCCTCTATATTTTGATTTCAAATTCAGGCCAACATTACCTTCCCATTGTAATGTTTTTTTTTGTAATTCATGGGATTATTAAACTTAAGCTCTAAAATATATTAGTTCAATCTGTTATCTTTTTTATTTTTAAATAGATTGTTAATCTTTCCATTTTGACAGAGAATACATTCCATATCAGGTCTTGTCAAAACTTTTTTGCAGAGTGATAAACAATTAATTAGATGTAATGCTATCCCTCAATCATCCCCCATTATTTCCATCATGGTATTTCCTTTCGCTGTTCTCGAAGTATCATCTTTGGCACATAGTCTCTCAGAACTGCTTTAGTTTCACAACACCCACATAAATCC